>JAREIK010002060.1:354674-543736 GCA_029783825.1 Sapria himalayana | reverse complement strand
GAGGCAGGTTTAGGAATAATCTCTCTACAAGATATGGCCACCGCATGGGACTGCAAAGGATGGTGGAGGTTAAAGGAAAATGACTGTCTTTGGGCAAAATATATGAGGGCAAGATATTTAGAAACGTGGCCTAAGAAAGTTTCAAACAATTGGAAAGCCTTGGAAAAACAAAAGGAAAAAGTAGAATCCCACTCAATATTAAAAAAGAGTGGTTGGAAATGGATCCTAACACCACAAGGTAATTTTACACTTAAATCGGTAAAGGAATTAATTAGGAAAAAAAAGCATGTTCATTCTATATCTAAATGGGTCTGGAGGGCGGGTATACCACAGAAAATGTGCTCGCTAGCATGGAAAGTAACTACAAATGCAATACCTGTGGATACTAATGTTCAAAGAAAAGGCATTTATTTGGTGTCTAGATGCGAATGCTGCTTAGAGGAAGAAGAATCTATGGATCATCTATTTTCGAAAGGTAAAATCGTCATGCAGGTCTGGAAAAAATTTGATGAAACAAAGCAAATGATTAAAAGAGAAGATGGTATAATTGAACGAATTAAAACATGGTAAAAAGTAATCTCGACTAATCCTACTAGAATCTGGCTCAATATGCACTTACCACATGTAATAATATGGTGTATATGGAAGGCTCGAAATAGGAGTAGGTTTGAAGGAAAGAAAATGGACACGAATGCAATATCACAAGAAATCAGGCAGGAAATAAGTAACATCTCAAATTTTAACCCAGTAATTTTAAATAAAATAGACAAAGAAAAGAAAGCTGAACGGGAATGGTTCCTAAATATAAAAATAAATAAACAATATTGGGCGAAAAGTATCTCTTGGAACAAACCCCCGGAAGGAAAACTCTCCTTAAATACGGATGGAAGCTTTAATAGGGACACAGGTATAGCGGGAGGAGGTGGTTTAATAAGAGATTCTACAGGGACAGTTATGAAAGCTTTTACTACAGTTAGTGTAGCAGCCTCGGCTCTACATTCAAAAATTAGGGCATTAAATTTAGGTTTAACTGTTTGTAAAAAATTAGACTATAAGAATATTCAAATACAGGTAGATTCATTGTTATTAGTCAATTTAATAACAAAGAAAATATCTCTTTGGAAACATGAAGAGGAATTAGAAATTATTTTGAATCTCATAGAAGAACTGAATACATCAATATTACATATATATAGAGTGCTAAACACCCCGGCAGACAATCTTGCAAGGCTAGGTTTGCAAAAAGGAGAAGCAGAATATGATGATGTTACTCTGTCGATAAAAATAAAAGGCCTAGTGGAACTAGACAAGAATGCAATTCCCTATGTAAGAGTTAGCAAGAGTAGAAAGTGAGAGGTAGTTAAATATAAATAGATTATATAGGTATAACAGAAGAGGAAAGGTTAACGGTAAAAATGGGGTTCTCTTGGGGAATATGGTATAGATGTATTTGTCTTTCTTAGCAGCGCAGCTCATTCAAAGCTTCATTTATTGGGAGGCAAGATTGGTTGGCACATACAGTCTAAACCTCATTTGCCCTATTTCTTTGTTTATTGTATGTTTAAAGCTTTATCTATGCTTATGATGGGGTACAGGCTTGCACGAAGGATCTGTCTCTACAGTAAACTAATGGTATTTTTCTTGTAGTTTGTATCTTTGTACTGCTGTTTTTCTTAGCAGCAGGGTCAGGGAAGTAGATGGATCCGGCAATGCTCAAGTTTTTGTGTCAATCTTCTGAGTCTGTATTAATTTTAGTTATTCAAATGCTATGATGGATGTGTTATAATGTGTGAATATATCTGAAACACAAGTCGATGTGTTATAAAGTATGTGTTAATTTATCAAAGTATATAGAAATAGTTAGAGTCTGTCATAGTGAGAAAGCTGTATGTTGTACTGATGTTAAAGCTGTTGCGCGGATATGCTGCGCGGATATGCTGTTGTACTGATGTTAAAGCTGCACCTGTATGGCTGGAATGAAGCAGCTGGACTGAGGGAATGAAGGCTGCTGGATGCTGATGTATGGCTGCTGTACTTGTTAAGCTGCACCTGTATGGCTGGAACGAAGCAGCTGGACTGAGGGAATGAAGGCTGCTGGATGCTGAAACTGTTGCCTGCCGAAAAAGCTGCTGAACGAAAAAGCTGCTGAACGAAAAAGCTGCTGACTAAGGATGCCAAAAAAGCTGCTGGAATATGGCTAGAATAATGCTGCTGAAATGTCTCGTGGTGGAACAGAATACCACATGACTAATAGCTAAAGTGGAAGCTTTAGTGAGCTTCTCAAAGGCCTGAACACTTGCCATTGACAGTACTTTCAAGTTAGCACAAGGTGGGAAAACATGGGGGGGATCAAGAACGATTCAAAGGTTGAGCTCCCAAAGTCAAGTAAAGAAATTAAAAGAAGGCTTCACCAGAGAAACAGAGCATCAAAGTTCTTCAAAAAACAGCTTACTCGAAAGCAAGAATAGAAAAATAAAATAGATTTGGGAGATAATTTTAGGTAGAATAATGAACAATGTATTTCTTTATTTGAAAAAAGATGATAGGAAAGGGTGTAAGCGGGGAAAGGGTAGACTTAGTTTGTACAAATGGTATTCCTCCACCAAAAGAGAGGGTTAAATTAATAAACAAAAATTTATAAAAAAAAAAGAAGAACTAGAAGTAGTAGAAGAAGAAGTAGAATAATAATAATAATAATAATAATAATAATAATAATAATAAGTAGAAAAAGAAGAAGAAGAAGCAGAAGCAGAAGAAGAAGCAGAAGAAGAAGAAGAAGAAGAAGAAGAAGTATTAGAAGAAGGAGAAGAAGAACAAGAAGTAGTAGTAGTAGTAGTAGTAGAACAAGAAGAAGTAGTAGAAGAAGAAGAAGAAGAAAAAGCAGAATAAGAAGAAGAAGAAGAAGAAAAAGTGGAAGAAGAATAAGAAGCAGAAGATGAAGAAAAAGTGGAAGAAGAAGAAGAAGAAGCAGAAGAAGAAGAAAAGAAGAAGAAGAAGAAGAAGAAGAAGCAAAAGCAGAAGAAGAAGAAGAAGAAGAAGAAGAAGAAGTAGTAGTAGTAGTAGTAGTAGTAGTAGTAGTAGTAGCAGAAGAAGAAAAGAAGAAGAAGAATAAGAAGAAGTAGTAGTAGTAGAATAAGAAAAAGAAGAAGAAGAAGCAGAAGAAGAAGCAGAAGAAGAATAAGAAGCAGAAGAAGGTGATATCTAGAAGAAGAAGTAGTAGTAGTAGAAGAAGAAGAAGAAGTAGTAGTAGTAGTAGAAGCAAAAGAAGAAGAAGAAGAAGAAGCATAAGAAGAAGAAGGAGAAGTAATAGAAGAAGAAGAAGAAGCAGAAGAAGAAGAAGAAGAAGAAGAAGAAGAAGAAGAAGGATAAGAATAAGCATTAGAAGAAGAAGCATAAGAAGAAGCAGAAGAAGAAAACTCCATTTTTGTGAAAAAAGCTTGATTTGAAGCCAAAAATGGAGCTAAACAATTCTCTGTTTAATAAAAAAGCCTTCTCCTCCATAACTAATCAGATCACGACTCTGTGTCCGGTATTTGACCCAAAAGAAGGTGATCCCGTGATAATTTTTTCGTGAGAAGAATTGAAATTTCTTGCTGCTCCTTTCAAACTCACCCTTATTTGGAAATTTTCTCATGTAAGACCCGAGTTCAAGGACATATATGAATTTATTGCCTCATTGAAGCTTCGAGAAAGACTGAAAGTTTCAAACTATGATAGCAAGCATTCCTTCTTACAATTTAAAGAGGAGGATGACTTCCTCAAGATATGGCTAAGAGGTACGTGGAGTGTTGTGAAATATCCTATAAGGGGTTTTCGATAGTTGCCCGAATTCTCTCCATTAGAGGATTCCTCCCAAGCCCTGGTATGGTTTAATTTTCCAAAATTACCACTTCATCTTCTCAAGAAGCAATCACTATATTCTGTTGCTCTTTGTTTTTGGACTCCATGGTTAATGGATGATGCCACTGCCTACATGACTAGGCCTAGTGTGACTCGAATATGTATTAAGGTTAACCTCAAATCTCTTCCCCCGAATAGAGTGTGGATAGGAACTGATGTCGATAATGGTTTCTGGTATGAAGCCATTCCAGAGATCATGCCAAAGTACTGCATGAATTGTCTTAAACTAGGACATAGTTTAGATGAGTGCATGGTAGGAAGGAAGAAAACAGATTTACTTGGTAAAGAATTTAGGAGAGGCAGAGAGGAATGGGTAAGAAAAACACGAAATATAAAAGATATAGGAGATATAGATAGTGGCTGGAACAAGGAAGTGAGGCTAGAAGAGTTAACAGAAACCCAAAAGTTAGAAGCTGGAAGGAGATAGATAAAAGAGGTAGGAGGGGAGGGAAAAATTACAAGGGATAAGGAGAGAGAGAGAGAGAGATAGAGAGAGAGAGAACATGAGAGATGGAGTTGAAAAGGAGAGAATAGTAGTAAAAATAAAAGGCCAGAAATGAGAAAGGATGAGGAATTAAGAAGTAGAATAGAAAAGATTAGTGAGGATATGAGGAAGGTAGCCAAATTGGGATGGGAGAGGAAGGAAGAAGAAGAACCAAGGAAAATAAGGGCATTTGGAAGAAACAAATGTGAAGAAATTAAAAAATGGTTAGAAGAGGTAGGAAAGATAGCTGAAAAATTAGGGGGAGAGGGGAGGGTAGGAGGAAGAAGAATAAACCCTAATGACAGGAAAAAGGCAAAGAGAGGTGAAATTGAATTAGTTGGAAATATAAATGAATATAACTGGGAGGAGGATGATCTCTAGATGGATGAGGAATCAGAGGTAAAAAGTTGGCCGATTAATGCTTACAAAAAAGTAAATAATGAGCAGAATCTTAAGCTTACACAAGATGATTTAAAAATACAAAAAATACTAAAGAATGTCCCGCAAAATAGGCAGTCGGCAGTGGTAGAGATAAAGGAAATGGGAAGAAGTCTAGAAAAGATGAATCTCCTAAAAAAATTATGACAAGCCTCCCCTAATTCAAGTAAGACAGCAAGAAACATGAAAAAATATAAAATATGATAATACATGTATTACTAGATCAAAAGCAAGAAACACATAGAAATGATTAATACATTATATTGGAACATAAGAGGGGTAGCGAACACCCCAAAAATAAATAGAATTAGAAACCTAATAAATATTCATAAACTAAAAATAGTTGTCTTAACAGAACCTATGGTGGATGAGACCCACTTCGAGAAGTATAGATTGAGGATTGGTTTATATAAGGCTATCACAAATTGTAATGGTAAACTATGGATTATGTGGAGTGAATCGGTTGACATAGAAATGATGACATAAGTAGAACAAATAATTAGTTTTAAAATAAAAAAAATAGATAGAATCAATATTTTCAGTGGTATACGCAAAAAATTCGAAGGAAGGAAGGAATGATTTGTGGAAAGAGATGGAGAATATTGATGAAAGAGGATCCCCATGGATAATTGGAGGAGACTTCAATGCAATTAGAAATTATAATGAAAAAAGAGGTGGAAGACCTCATGATCCGATGGCAATAGCAGAATTTAATGAGACTATTGCCAAGGCAAACTACTTGGAAATGGATTATCTAGGATCTAAATACACATGGCATAACAACTAGAAGAGAAGAGGCACAATCTGGTCCAGACTAGATAGGGTTTTATATAATCCTCAATGGCTGGACAAGATAGGTGGAATAAAAGTGAAACATTTAAATAGAACCTGCTCGGATCATAGCTCACTCCTACTGACACTACAAAAAAGTGAAGGAAGGAGTATAGGCTTCAACTTCCAAAACATGTGGGGAATGCACAAGGATTATGATAAAGTTGTAAAAGAGGCATGGGAAAAACCAGCTTCCGAAAATCCTATGCAAATCTTGGCGCAAACACTAAAAGAATTATGTATAATGTTAAATAAATGGGATAAAGAAGTGTTTAAAGATGTTATTAAAAAAGTAGAAGAAGCTGAGCAAAAAGTGGCTGCATTAGAAATAGAATATGAAAAGAAGCCTAACGATGAAGCAAGAGTAAGAGTGAGTGAAGAAAAAGTGGAATTGAGGCTTAAAATGCATATGGAAGAAGCTTTTTGGAAACAAAGAATGAAAGTTAAGTGGCTAAAAGAGGGGGATAAGAACACTAAATTTTTTAATGCTGCGGAAAAAATAAAAATTCAAAAAAATAGAATAAAAGGAATAAGATCTAATAATGGCAGATGGATAGAAGAAGAGAAAGAAATAAAAAATGAATTAGAAAACTACTTTAAAAGCTACTTATGTGGTCAACACATAGTCAAAGGGCACTCACTAATGAGAAATATTAAGAAAAGAGTCACGGAGGAAGATAATAAATTATTAGAAGATATTCCGAGAGAAGAGGAGGTTAGAGAAGCAATATATAGTGCTAATAAAAGATAGTGCATCAGAAACAGATGGTTGGAATAATTGATTTTTTCAACATAGCTAGGATATAATTAAAATTGAGCTGGTGGCAGCCATAGCCTAGATTTTCAAAGGGTCGATATTACAAATCATGTGCTAGCTCTTTTATTGTTTTAATACCTAAAAAAGAAAATCAACAGAGGGGAGAGAATTATAGACCAATTAGCCTACATAATGCAATATTCAAAATATTAACTTAAGTATTGCAAAATAGACTTAGTAGAATTCTTCCCAACATTATTTCAGTGGAACAAGCAGGGTTTGTAAAGAATAGATTGATGATGGAAAACATCAATCTAGCATCTGAAATGATAAGGAAACTAAGAATAAAAACTAGAGGTGGGAACATAATTTTGAAATTAGATTTGTCAAAAGCACTTGATAGAGTGGAATGGAGCATATTATGCTATCTAATGAGGAGAATTGGCTTCTTAGAATTTTGGGTAGATCTTATATATAGATGTGTTTCAAGTGTGTGAGTTAAAATTTTGGTTAATGGGTAGGCAGGGGAGGAATTTAAGCCGATAAGAGGCCCGAGACAAGGTGACCCCCTCCCGCCATATTTAGAATTATTTATAGTAAATTTAAAGGATGAAGTCAAAAAGGGGAACATTGTTGCATTTGAACAACCAAGAAATACCTCATTTGTGAGTTGCTTGGCATATGCAGATGATGTTATCATCTTTACAAATGCTAGTAGTGGTCTATGAAAAATATGATGAAATTAATGCAAATGCATGAGGAGGAAACGAGACAAATTTTGAATAAAAACAAATGTTAATTTATCTTAGCAAGGAGAATCTCAGAATCTACCTCTAAAAAAATTAATAGAATTACTTGCTTTGTTCACAACAAAGGAACATTACCATATTTAGGAGGCCCAATTTATGAGGGAAGAGTAAAGGAAAAATACTTAGAGTATCTAGTTAACAAGATAAAACAAAAGATTACATGATGGAAAGAAAATCTATTAAGTATGGCAGGAAAAATCACCCTAATAACGCATGTACTTCAAAGCTCCCTAATGCATATATTAATGCTAGCACAGCCACCAAAAAATATAGTCAAAAAACTAGAAAGAAAAATGGAAAATTTTTTATGGGGGAAGAAAGAAGGAAAAAACAAGGTAGACTCGAAAAAATGAAAGGTGTTATGTTATCTGAAGGAATATGCTTGTTTAGGTTTTTCTACTCTTAATGATATAACATAAGCCTGGGCATGTAAAAACTAGTGGAGTTTAAAAGAAAATGGAAGCCTTTGTGCAGAATATGTTAAAGCTAGATATGGCCTAGGTATATTGTGTTAAATGATCATCCGAGTCCTCGCTCTCGAAAAACCTTCGAAAGAACCGCGCCTCCTTCTTCTTCCTAGGGTTTGATTCTGCAATTTTTGTGGAGGTAGAAGTAAATTGCAAGCGAATTTTGAAGAAAATGGATTTCTTAGTTAATAAGAAATCATTTTCGGATTTTGTTAAGAGGAACGCGCCTCATTCGTCTTCCTCGGACACTCAAGAAAAAAAAAATATCGAGGAACCCTCGATATTTTTTTCTGCCGAAGACCTTAGAATGCTCTCTGAACCTCACAAGCACACACTTGTGGGTAAATTCTCGCATGGTAGACCTCGTATTGATGATATCCGCTCCTTCTTTGAAGCTTTGAAGCTCAAAGCTTTGATTAAAATCGGGCTCATAAAAGATAAACACGTGCTGATACAACTACATTCCGAAGAGGATTTCCATCGTCTATGGTTGAAAGGCGTCTAGTATATCATGGGCTATCCCATGAGAACGTTCAGATGGACCCCTAAATTCACGGCGAAGGAAGAATCCTCCTTGGCCCCGGTATGGCTGTTGTTTCCCATGCTTCCGATTCATTTATTTGATAAGTATGCTTTATACCGTATTGCTTGTTTGCTTGGCTCTCCTCTTCTTCTTGATGGTGCTACTGCAACACTCTCTAGACCGAGTGTTGCACGTGTTTGTGTTGAGCTGGACTTACAGAAATCATTACCCAATCGTATCTGGATTGGAAATATAGATGGAGGGGGATTTTGGCAACAAATCATTCCAGAATTCCTCCCTTCATTCTGCTCTTGCTGCAAAAAGATGGGTCATGGTGTAGAAGCATGTTTAGTGAACAAGAAAAGAATAGATGATAAGCTAAAAGAAGAGGAAAGAGGAAAGGAAAGAAAAATGTCAGTAGGTAGAAAAGGAGATTTGATTTATCAAATAAAACCACAGAATTCATACACTGCTCAATTAGAAATCCAGAATGGTAAGGTAGAAGAACTAAAATTAATTGAATATAACAAACCGAATATAGAAGATGAAAGGGCAGAAATAGAAGAGAGGAAGAGGAGGGAGTTGATTAGAAAAATTTCAGAATTGAATAAAAGAACTAGAGTTCAAATGAAAACTTATTTTCAAAAAAATAAAAGCTGGGCTGTCCTTGTTGAAGAGGACTCTGAGGAAGAATTTGAAATAAAAAGTTTGACCTCCCTCTATACGGATGTGGAGGAAAATGAACTAAAGCAAAGAACAACTAAAGATGATATAAATATAGATAATTCTAAAGCAAAACAAAAAATGGGAAATAAAGATTGGGCAATTGAGGAGTTAAAAATAATGGCTATCCAAGTAAATAAAGAATGGAAAGTGGAAAAAGGAGGAGAATTAAGCTCACTTAAAAAACCAAGGAAAATGAAAAAACACTTAAATAAAATATATGAGACCAAATACACTACTAGAGCGCAAGCTAAATCTATAAAGAATGTATAATTACATTTATTGGAATATAAGGGGAATTGCAAACTCCCCTTCAAGGAATAGATTGAAAAAACTAATATACATGCATAAAATTAATCTTGTTTTAATAGCTGAACCGATGGTGGATAAAACTCAAATAGAATACTATAAAACTATTTTAGGTTTTAACCATGGTTACCCTAATAATAATGGTAAAATCTAGATATTTTGGAAAAATAATTTGGACATAAAAATATTAAAAGATACTAATCAATTAATAAACCTGAGTCTAAGTCAAAATGTAAATGAAATAATAACGATAGTTTATGCCAAAAATAAAAAAGAAGAGAGAAAAGAATTATGGGAGGAAATGAGAAAAACTGCCCTAGAAAATAAACCTTGGATAATAGGTGGAGACTTCAATACGGTTAGAAATTTTAATGAAAAGAAGGGTGGTAGATCACCAAATAAGAGAGGAATGGCTCAATTTAATGACACAATAAATAATACTAATCTAATAGAAGCCAAATTTAATGGCTCATCTTTCACATGGTGCAATAACTGGAAAAAGAAGGGAACAATATGGGCTAGATTAGACAGGGTCTTATTTAACCTTAAATGGTTAGAACAGTTTGGCTCTACAGAGGTTAATCATTTAAATAGATCCTGCTCTGATCACAGTCCATTATTGATTTCTGTTAAAAGAATAATTTATACAAGAGGTTCTTTTAAATTTCAAAATTTTTGGTGCTTACACCATGATTTCTTGAATAAGATAAAGGACTCCTGGAATCTTGAAGTTTCAGGAAATCCGATTCAGATTTTAAATAATAAATTAAGTAGACTAAAGGTTGAATTAAAAAAGTGGAATAATGAAACATTTGGAAATATAATTAAAAATATAAAAGTTGCAGAAGAGTTAGTACTAAAAAGTGAATTAGAATTTGAAACAGATCAAAGTATAATCAATAGAAGAACTCTTAGCAAGGCACAAGCGGAATTAAAATTAAAACTGTTTTTTGAGAAGCTTTCTGGAAACAAAAAGTGAAAATTAAATGGTTGAAAGAAGGAGATAAAAACACAAAATTTTTTCAAAAAGTGGCTAAACTAAAATCTCAAAAACATAGAATTAGGGGAATAAAAAACAATGAAAATGTATGGCTTGAAAAAGACTTAGATATAGAAAATTATTTTACAAAGTTTTTTGAGAATCATTTATGTGGAATAAGAGAGCTAAAAGGCAACACACTTATACAAAACATTGAGAATAAAATTTCTTCAGATGATAATAATATGCTAACAAAATTCCCTGAAGAAGAAGAAATTAGAAATGCAATTTTTAGTATGAATAAAGACAGTGCAGCTGGCCCAGATGGTTGGAACAATTGCTTCTTTCAGGTTTGCTGGGAAATAATAAAAAAAGATTTAGAAAAAGCCATAAATAGTATATTCTGTGGAGCTGATATAGGTAAGAAATGGGGTAGTTTTCATTTAATTCTCATTCCGAAAGTGGAAAATCCACAGAAAGGAGAGGACTTTAGGCCAATTAGCCTTTGTAATTCAATATATAAAATTTTAACCAAAATTCTACAAAATAGATTAGCATTGATATTACCTAAAATTATCTCTGAAGAACAAACTGGTTTTATGAAAAATAGATTGATTATGGATAATATCTGCTTGGCAAAAGAAATGTGCAGAGAAATAGGTACTAAAACAAGAGGTAATAATGTATTAATTAAGTTAGATCTTTCCAAAGCATTCGATAGAGTTGAATGGAGTATTCTTTGTTCAACGATGAGAAAAATGGGTTTCTCTGAGACATGGATAGATCTGATATACAGATGTATATCAAACACATGGGCTAGAATTATAACAAATGGGAAAGTAGGAAAGGAAATAAAGCTAGTTAGAGGTTTAAGACAAGGCGACCCGCTATCGCCATCACTATTTAATATTTATCTAGAACTCTTGATAGTTAATCTTAAAAATAAAATGTTAAATGGTCTTATAGGTACTTTTAGACAGCCTAAAAACACACCTCTGGTAAGTTGTTTAGCATATGCAGATGATGTAATGATATTCACTAATGGATGCAGTAAATCATTAAGGAACTTGATAGATTTATTAAAATGCATGGAGGAAGAAACAGGTCAAAAATTAAACAAAAGAAAATGTCAATATATGATATCTTATAAAGCCCCAACTGCATTATCACATAGAATTAAAAATATCACAGGTTTCTCTCATAAAAAAGGAGAAATGATTTATCTAGGTTGCCCGATTTATGAAGGAAAGTTTAAGACAGAATACTTAGCGCTTCTAATAAATAAATTAAAAAAGAAAATTGCAGGATGGAAAGTAGAATATCTAAGTATGGGAGGCAGAATAACCCTTATAAAATATGTTTTAGAAAGTTTAATAATGCATAATATTATGATCACGCAGCCTTCAATCAAATTTATAAAAGAAATTGAAAAAGAATTAGCCAATTTTTTGTGGGGAAAAAAAGAGGGAAAACACAAACTTCATTGGAAAAAATGGAGAGATTTATGTTATCCTTTCCAAGAAGCTGGTTTAGGCTTTGTCAACATCATTGACTTAGCCAAAGCAGGGGCTAGCAAGAGATGGTGGAATTTAAAAGAAAATGAAAGTTTATGGTCAAAATTTATGAGGGCAAAGTACTGCATAAAGGATGACATTAATAAAATAAAAAATAAAAGTAGGAGTTCACATGTTTGGAATCAAATGCTTAAACAAAGAGAGTTAGTGGAAAATTACTCTAAACAGACGAAAAAAGGATGGAGATGGACCTTATCTCCGGAGGGCACATTTTCGCTTAAAACAGTGAAAAATGTCTTAAGAAAAAAGAAAAAGGAACAAAAATTATTTAAATGGGCTTGGAATAATGACAATCCACAAAAAATTAAAACTTTTATGTGGAAAGTTCTATCTAATATTATCCCAATTGATAATAATTTAAAGCAGAAAGGTATTCAGCTAGTTTCTAGATGTGAATGTTGCTTAAATGAGATTGAAACATTAGATCATCTATTTTCAGAAGGGAAAGTAGCTGCAGAAATATGGAAAAGATTAGCATCAGAATTGCAGATAAAATATGAACATCTCCCTCAAAGTTGCAGGTTTAAAAAATGGTGTAATTCAAATGTTCCAAGCATGGCACAGAAATGGATTAAAAACAATGTTCCACCAATAGTCATTTGGTGCATTTGGAAAGCTAGAAATAAAAGTAGATTCGAAGGGTATCATATGATGGTGGAAGATATCTGGAAAGAAATAAAAGAGGAAACAAGAAAAATTTCAGAGATATGCCCTATAAAAACACAAGGTTCAAAGATGGATAAGGATACCTTACAGTTTTGGAATCTAAAAGAAAAACCACTAAAGCAGTTTAAAACAATTAGCATAAATTGGGAAAAACCTGCAAGAGGTGTGTTTACCTTAAATACAGATGGTAGTTTCGACAAAGATATGGGGGAAGCTGGAGGAGGGGGAGCAATTAGAAACTCGGAGGGGAAGTTAATTTTAGCTTTCACTAGAAGATTACAAGCATCGTCGGCTTTACATGCCGAGATATTAGCACTAAAAGAAGGAATAAGAATATGTAAAAACTTAGATATCAAGAATGTAGATATTCAAATTGATTCAAAAATAGTTGTAAATCTAATTAAAACACAGTCAATTATGTGGAAATATGAAAATGAGATAGAAGAAATTCTGCATGACATAAACTCATTAGATTTTACTATAAAACACATCTTCAGAGAAGCTAACGCTTTGGCTGATGCATTATCTAAAGATGGTAGGAAGAGAGGAGATCACGAGTATAAAGAAAATAATTTACCAAAAAAGTATTTTGGTATTATAAAATTAGATAGCATGGATTTTCCTTATATTAGAAAAATTAAAAATAATAATAATTTTTAGTTATAAGGTTTTTCTTGTGTTTATTCTGGTATTCTATGTATGATGCTGAAACAGATTAAAATTCATATCTTCATAGCCTCATCCTGGTCCTGAGGGATGTTGTTATGATGGTTGGGATACATTGTAGTACAGCTTGGTAAGATTGCAGGTTTAGGGGGCTCAAAAATACAGTAATATGGCAAGCTTTAGTAAGCAATGTTTCTGTTTTAAAAAATAGATATGAATCTGCAGGTTTAGGGATATTTTTTGCCCATTAAAACAGAAATATACTTTCATGTACTGCAGGTTACTTATTAAAAAACAATAACACTGCAGGGGGCTCAAAATTACAGTACAGCTTCTGTTTACAGCTTTAATTAAAAAAAAAAAAAGTACAGTAACATTGCAGGGCTAATTCGAAGGAGCAAGACGGGGTATTTAATAATAGACTATATTATATATATGCATGTAGCTCTTTCTTGCAGGTAACCAAGTAGAGTAAAATGACATAAAGCTGGACGTAGTGCCTGCTGTCATTTAGTTTTCTTTTCTTATTATAGGTGTATGGAGTCTGTTTTTTTTATTAGAATGTTGTATTTTCTGGAAATCTGTGTTATTTGATTTAAGTAGATGCTGTTTTTATGAGGTCTGTGTTATTTTAGAAAAGCTGGAAGTCTGTAAATTTTTTAGTAGAGATGTGCTAAGTATGTAATTCATGTAAAGAAGCAACAGTAGAGTAAAGGAAGATCAAAGCCTAAAAAGCAAGGAATGAGGCAGCCAAGCAGGGAATTCTTACAGCTTAAGGAGGGAGTCTGCTGCTGAAAAATTTTTAGTTTTTTCTGGCTGGAATGTTTGTAGGTTAAGCAGAAAAGTTAAGAGCTGCTGATTATCAAGCACATCTGGCGGAATATTTATTGCAAAGCAGAAATTAAAAGATGCAATGCTGATTCTCAAGGCGGGATACTCTAAAAAAGTGATAGCATTCTAGCATCTTTCAAAGAGTAACATCACAAGAAGAATTCCAAATCAAAGGTCTCACCTTACAAGACGTGGAAGAGACATGGATTCTTGAAAAAGACTGCACTTAGATTTACTATACGAATAAAGATTCAGCCATGGTTTCATTAGAAAAAATTAACGTCTCAAAACTTAAAGGGAGATATCTCAAAAACATTTCCCTTTAAATTTATACACTTAGTTTGATCTAAATAGATTTTCTTAAATATAGGGTGTAATAGGGATAAGGGTAGATGTTAGTTTGTAAAAACGGTATTCCTCCGCCAAAAGAGAGGGTTATAACTAATAAATAACACTTAAAAAAATAGATATGGCCTAGGTAAAAAGTCTATTAATCCAAAAAAGGCATCAAAAAGCTGGAAGTTGATGTGACAGAAAAACATGGTTGAAAATCATGCTATATTGACAAACAGTGGGTGGAAATGGACATTGAATGCACACGAAAGATTTACTTTAAAAAGTGCCAAATCTCTTATAAGAAATAAAAGGCTCTCACAAGTGATCTTTGAAGGAATATGGACAAAGGAGGTTCCATAGAAAATAAATTTATTCATGTGGAGACTTCTTGTTAATGCTATCCCGGTAGATGAAAATATTCAGAAAAAATGTATAAATTTAGTTTCTAGATGTGAATGCTGTAATAAAGAGATAGAGAATATTGAGCATTTATTCTCAACAGGGAAAATAGCCTCAAGGATATGGGACAAACTAGAAATAGATGCAGATATACAAAGAGGAACAAAAACACTTAAAGATAGGTTAAAAATATGGGGTCAGAAGCTCTCAAAAAATACTATTCTAAAATTGATTAGAAATTATATTCCGCATATAGTAGTTTGGTGTATATGGAAAGCTAGAAATAAAAGTAGGTTTGAAGGTATACAAATGAATACTAATAATATTATAGAAGAAATAAAGAAATAAATATCTTTCATCTCCGCATGTAACCCATTAAAAGCTAAAAGTTATGAAATAGATGAGAATAGTAGAAAGATGTGGGGTCACTCTATAAGTATTAGAAAACCTCCAACTGTGAAAATAATTAGCTGGATTAAACCTCCAAAAAATGGACTAATCCTGAACACTGATGGGAGCTTTAAGAGAGACATAGGAATGGCAGGGGTAGGAAGAATAATAAGAAATGAGGACGGTAGAGTAATGAGGGCCTTTACAATGAAATATACAGCTGATTCAGTAATACAATCAAAGATAATGGCATTAGAAAAGAAATTGTGAGTTTGTAAAGAAAATGAGTTCATAAACATTCAAATCCAGGTGAACTCAACCTTATTAGTGGACTTAGTGCCAGGTAAAATAGAATTATGGAAGTTGGAAGAAAATATCAGAAAAATAAAATCATTATTAATGGAGATTAAAGGAGAAATAGTTCACATATATAGAGAGGCCAATGCGTTGGCAGATAAGTTAGCTGAGGAGGGCATGAAAAAAGGAGCACAGAAGTTTGATGAGAAAAATATTCCCGACATGTATAAAGGTTTAATAAATCTAGACAATATAGTTTTTTCATATATTAGAGTTCTAAGAAATAAAGATTAGAACATAATAATGTAAAAGGCAAATGGAAATCAATAGTATGTAACATATTAAGCATCTAATTTTCTATTTTGTAGTTCTTGATTTAATTACAAGTGCAAGCCAAAATTTCAAGCAGGAACTCCCTAGTCTTGAGGAGAGAAAAACTGGCTAGCTGGAACAAAGAGGAGTGCATATGTTGTAAAAAGGGTGGGGTAGAATAAGTCATGGGTCTGTAACATAGGTATAGGAGAGGAGTCTGTGGTATTTTGTTTCTGTAATTTTAAAAGAGTAGGGAGGATGTATGTAAAGGTAAATGTCTGTATTGACAAGCGTCTGTAATTAATAATCTGTAGGGTACAAAGCTGGAAAAGATCCCAAGTTAAAGTCAGAATGGCAATGGTGGAGGTCGGTGAGTTATAGGGTAGGAGGGAAGTGTTTGTTCTTTGTATATTAATGTTTGTAGGTTTGAAAGTGGGCAGAAATGAGGCAGCTGAAATATGTAAAGCTGTATGGAGTCTGAAGAAATTAAGGGTCAAGAAAAAGCATGTCAGGATTGGAAGAGTGGGGTCGTATGTGAGTTTGTTAGGAAATAAGGGACTAGTGTCTGTATAATTGATTTGTTAAGGGTCTGTATTTATGTGTTCGGATTTAGGGGTCTATTATGTGAAACTATTTCCCTGGAGGTTTATCACTAGTCGGTAAGGTGTTTGTATAAATGTCAATGTAAAGCAAGTAGTGGTCTATTAAGAATCTGTATAAACAAGTGGCTAAACAAGTAGTGGTCTATTAAGAGTATCTAGAATAAATGTAAGATCTATTAAGTAGTGGTTTATAAGTAGTGGCCTATTAAATGTCTGAAAGCAGTTGGCAAGGTTTTTGTATAAATGTCTATGGGTCTCGGCCAGTGTCTGAGTTTGGTGGTTTATGCCTTGGGACTGGATCAAGCCTCAGCAATAATGCCGCGGAAAAAGCATGGTCATAGGAAAAGTGGTGGAAGCTCAAGAAAGGAGCAAGAAAGTCTGGCAGGAGGAAAGGCAAGAAGGGCTTCCAAAAGAATGCTTAAGTGGAAAATACAGAGGGCTTGGATAAAGACTAATTCAAAAACCCAGCCTAATGAATAAGGTAATTTAGGGATCTAATATGGAAAATTGAATATAGTTTATGTCCTGTTTTATTTTGTTTTATTTTAAAAAGTGGGTGTAAAGGGGGAAGGGTAGAACTTAGTTTGTAAAAATGGTATTCCTCCACCAAAAGAGAGGGTTATAATAATAAAACAAACTTCTAAAAAAAGAAGAAGAAGCAGAAGAAGAAGAAGAAGAAGAAGAAGAAGAAAAAGAAGAAGAAGCAGCATAAGAAGAAGAAGAAGTAGTAGTAGTAGTAGTAGTAGTAGTAGTTGTTGTTGTTGTTGTAGAATAAGAAGAAGAAGAAGCAGCAGCAGAAGAAGAAGAAGAAGAAGAAGAAGAAGAAGAAGAAGAAGAAGAAGCATAAGCAGAAGAAGAAGAAGAAGAAGAAGAAGAAAAAGCAGAAGAAGAAGAAGAAGAAGAAGAAGAAGAAGCAAAAGAAGAAGAAGAAGCAGAAGAATAATAATAATAATAATAATTATTATTATTATTATTATTATTATTATTATAAGAAAAAAAAAGAAAAATAAGAAGAATTTAAAGAAGGGGAAGAAGATAATTATGATGATGATGATGATGAAGTATAAGAAGAAGAATAAGTACAAGAAGAAGAAGAATTGATGGATGAAAATGATGAAAAGGTTAATAATGATGATGAAGAAGATGAAAAAGTGAAACAAAAAAATAGAAGAGAAAAATTAAGAAAAAAAAAATAAAAAGAATAACAATAATAACTAAAAGAAAAAGAAGAATTTAAAGAAGAAGGGAAAAAAGATAATGATGATGATGAATAAGATGTATAAGAAGAAGAATAAGTATAAGAAGAAGAAGAACTGATAGATGAAAAAGATTAAAAAGGTGATGATGATTATGACGATGATGAAAAAGTGAAACAAAAAAAAAGAAGAGAAAAATTAAGAAAAAAAATAATAAGAATAACAAGAATAACTAAAAGAAAAAGAAGAATAACAAGAAGAAAAAGAATAATAAGAAGAATATGAAAAATAAGAAGAATAATAAAAAGATTAAGAAGAATAATAAAAAGCGATTCAAAAAGAAGAATAAGTATGATAAGTATATGATGAATAAGATAATGATGATCATGATGATGTAAAATAAGAAGATGAAGATATTGGTTAAGAAGATGATCATATATGTGAAGAAGATGAAGATATTGGAGAAAAATATGAAAAAGAAAAAGAATAAGAAGTGTAACAAGAAGTACTAAGATTAGAATAAAAAGAAGGGAAATATAAAGAAGAATAAGAAAAAAAAAGTAACATGTGAAGTTGAAAAATTAGTAATAAAAAATATTAACTATAAAAATAAATATAAGATAAGGAAGAGAAAAAGAAAAAAAAGAAAAACAAGAATAAGAAGTAAAATAAGACCAAGATGTTAAAGAAGAACAAAAGAACAATAACAAGAAGAATAAGACAAAGAAGATGAAGAAGAAGTGGATAGATAAGAAGAAATAAAATATTTGAATAAAAGAAGGAACAAAAGGAAGAAGATGAAAAATGAGTAGAAAAAGAAGATGAGAAAGGAGTAAAAAAATAAGATAAATATAAATATCAAAGAAGAAAATAAAGAAATGCAAGGATAACAAGAAAAAGAAAAAAAACATTAACCTTAAGAAAAAAATAAGAACAAGAACTATATTAAGCTTAAGATTAATAATAAGATGAAGTTAAAGAATAATAACAATAAAATAAAAGATAAAGAATAAAAAAAATGTTGAATTAGGATGAGAATGAATATAAAGAAACATAAAAAATTTATAAAGGAGACAATAAGAAGAAGAAAAAAAAGAATAAACATAACACGAAAAAGAATAAGCATAACAAGAAAAAGAAAAATAAGAAAAATAAGAAGAAATATAAAAGAAGAAGATGCTGAGGAAGAAAAAGAAGAATAACAAGAAGAATAATAATAGAAAGAAGAAGAAGAAGAAGACTTTAACAAAGAAGAAGAAGAAGAAGAATGGAAAGAAAAAAAGAAAAAAAATAAGAAATATAAGAAAGATGATGATGATGAAAAAGAAGAAGACGAGGGACAAAAATTATTAAAGGAAGAATAAGAATAAGAATAAAAAATAGAAGAAGTAGAAGAAGAAGAAGTAGTAGTAGTAGCATTAGTAGAAGAATAAGTTGAAAAAGTAGAATAAAAAATGAAATAAGAAAAAAAAATACAAAGTTGATAATGATGATAATAAAGAAAGAGGAGGACAATAAGTAAAATAGAAAGAAGTAAAAGAATAAAAAAACAAAGAAGAGAAAAAGGAAAAGTAAAAGAATAAAAATTAGAAGAAAAAAAACGACGATAAGAATAAAAAAAGAATAAGAAGAAAAAGAAAAACGAATAATAGTATTTGATGATCAAACTATCAAACATTCTTATATATTTTGGTGGTTTATGATATTTTGTATTCATATAAATAGAGATAATATGAGTTGATTTCATAACTTTGGAATTTTGAAGAGTTTTGATGAATATATGTGAAATCAATAGGTTTTTGGAGATATTTAGTAGAGACGATATATCATTGAGTCTCATGTAGTTTTGATGTTTATTCTTGGCTAAAATTCTACCTAATTGGTTGGGATAATTTTTGTACTCCATGATCATTCAAATTAATTAGTATAATCTTTCCACTAGATGAAAATTTCTCAGTGGCTATGATATTAATATGAAGTTACAGTCATATTTAGCTTAGAAATTTTTAGTAGTTATGATATTAATTTTTTATAATATCAACCAAGTACCCAACTAGTGCTCAAGCTCAAGGCCAATTCAAAGCACCAGAATTTAGTTATTAATATGGTTCAGTGGTCTCTAGTCAGAGTTGTGGCATTTCTACAAAGCTACAACATTTAAACTATAAAAAATTATAAAGATACTACTCATGCCAAAGCCGTGACAATTATTCAAAACCATGACTTTTGAGATACTAATAGTTATAAAAGACTTCTCAGATATTACATTTACAAGGCTATAACTCTTGTCTTCAAAGTAAGGCATATCCACAACTTATATGCTCAAGCTAATTGTCAATTTGTTGGCATCTACATAACACTATAGCAATATGATATATTATAGAATTGAAGACAAATGCCATGACCACGCACAAGACCTTGAATACTTTTAAGATATGAAGTAAAATATCTTTTCCATAGCCATTTCTAATACCATGACCACGGAAAACACATGAGAGGCCTTCTTAGTGCCCAGGCTATTTTTTAATGCCACGGCCATATAAAATTCAAGAAATACAATTAGCAACAATGTAGCCTATACACAGTGTCATGGTTATATTACAAAATTAAAAGCCATCACCAATCTCTAGACACTTCTAATTTAATCCTATCTTTCGCACTGCTAAGATTTTGTTTATTGTAAGGCTATTGATTGTGTTTTCATAATATTTTTTGATTTCCTGAGCTATTTTAGTAATTGAAATACATGAATAATTTAGAGTTAATTTATTTTTACCAAACGAAGGGAAGTAGCCTTGCTAATTTTATAACTAAGTTTCTGTTCATCATACCCAATTATTTAAGGTATATCTTATTTTAATGCATCTTCTCTGAGTCATTGTATTGCCCTAATTGTGAAAGACAAAAAAAACTTATAATGCATCTTCCACGAATCATTATTTTTAACTAAGCTTCTTTACTTACTTTTGTAGAATGATAAAATAGATTATATACAATAGCTATTTGATCCAAGGGGTCTATGGAAAGTTCTATTATTTTTTTTCCAACTGCATCTAAGATTGTCAGTGCCTCTTACTAAGACTTCGGCATGTAAGGGGTTGGATTCTCTTACTCTGTAAACTAGGAGATAGATCTTTTAGTTTCCGATAGTTTTTGTTTACTTTTAGAGTTATTGTTCCATGTTGAAAATGAATAATTTCTTTAATATTTCATGTCAATGGATATAGTTAAGATACTTGAAACCTAATTGTAGCCAACTTTGAACAAAAGAAATGTGTTTGATATTAAGCAAAAAAAAAATACTGGAAGAAAAAAGCTGCTAAATGTGATTTTTGAAAATTTTATCTAATATTTCTTGGTTTTCATAAATTTATATGGAACTCTTGATTTTTGTAGCCTCCATGTGAGACATTTTCATAAATTTCTTGTGAGGCTTTTGCTCTTTTGAAACCTTCATGTTTTTTTTTTAATTTCGGAAGTTTTCAAAGTATTCATTTTTATACATATAGTAAATGTCATGTATAAGTATTAAGTGTTGTTATCTATTCATATTTATTTTGTTATTATTTTCATTAGTGAGGTCAGTGTCATCAAAATCAAGTCATTAAATCACCAAAACTCTCAGAGAAAACTTACAATGTTATAATTTCAATTTTTTTAATAATTTTTTATTTTTTTTTATTTTTTTTTATTTATGGATAAGAGTATCCAATATATACATTATTTCAATTTATCTTGCTTAGCATATAAGGGTATCTTCTATATGTATATTTTTATTGTATTGATAATGAGATTTTTCATATTTTTAATTCACATAGTGCATGTGAATCAAGCCAATATAATATCTTTTGTCAAGAAAAAGATATGCTTAATACAAAACTTTAAACACAAGAAAATGTGTGCCACCATCTTATTAAAGTACCTTTGTTGCATGGTCATTGCATCCAGTGTATAGTGATTCTAGAAGCAAAAAAAGAATTAGTCATGCCATTTTTTCTCTTAATATGCATAGAAAATTTTACATCACATACTATGGGTAGCAGGCTCATACAATAAACATGCAAGAAGGGAGTAAAGAAAAGTAGAATTTTAGTATGACATTTTGAATGAAGCAAACCAATTGTTAGTGTCAAAATTATTTGTATGATACCAACTTATTGTGGCTTTTAATTGATATATTAATTGTATGATATCCATATGTAGATATAAGAGATTTTTTTTATCATTACATATTGTAGGAAGAAAAGAAATAAAGAAGTACTAATAGTTATTTTTAAGGAAGATACTGAAATAATTACATACTATTAAGAGATATGCAATGAAAATCAAAGTTATCTAAGGATATTCATAAAGATTATCTATTATGATACTTATTAGAAAAAATTATACAAATTTTTTCTCTAAGGTAATAATACATATTTTATATTTTTTAGGTATTACTGGTATTGTAATACATTTTTTCTTTTGAGACTCATGGATTCACTACAATAAAATGTATATTTAGCTGGGGAATTTTAGCTAGAGATCAATTCCTAAGTTGATTTGAATTCAAGATTTATTTTTACCCTTACTAAAATTTATAAGAATTAAACTATTGCATAAGATTGTTTATATTAGCTTTGTATATTCCAATTTATTAAAATAATAAATATATCTTTTTTATGATCTTCTCATTTTAAGTTAACTTAGGATTTTTATAAATTATAAAATATATCAAATAATTTTAAATTTTATGCCTCTAAATTTATTTCATATTATATTCATAAAAATATATTGAATTCATAAAAATATATAATGGATATATATATATATATAATTAATTATATATTTTACAATTTTAAATAAAATCCTAAAAAGTCACTTGTGCTCACTGTTCATCACAGTTCGCCCCAGGAGAGGAACTATGATGAACACAATTTCGTGCACCAAGTCGTGAATAGGTCGTGAGCATAATAACCTACTCTACTCACCTAAGATTTTTTTTCATTCACCAGGTCATGAGCATAAAAACCTAAAACTGGCCTAGGATTTTTTTTGTGCACCAGGTCGTGAGCATTTCATGTTGCCACTTCCAGTTTGACAGAGTTAACAACTAATTTGAAGGCGAGGATGCATGCTACCATAATCTTCAACACCATTCCCTGTCAGTATGGATTAATCCATGATTACATGCTCACTATAATAAAATATCAATCTAGCTAAGGAATTTTAGTTAGGGATCAATCCCTAGCTAAATTACAAGGGATTAGCTAGGGAATAAGAAGGGATTGATGATTTTTTTTATGAAAAAAAAATAGCAACTGATTAGCAAGGAAAAATTTTTCAAAAATTCCGCGAAAGAAAAGTGGGGGATTTAGTGATAGATTAGCGACGGAAAATTTTCATAAATTCTACTTAAGAAAAGCGGGAAATTTAGTGATGGATTTAGCGATGGATTAGTAACCGACATTTTTCGTAAATTCTGCTCAAGAAAAGTGTGGATTTTAGTGATGGATTTTGCGAAGGAATATCGCTCGCTAATAAAAGCCTGAAATTAGCAATGGATTTAGTGACAGATTTTTCCTAGCAACTTAAATCCTCGATTAACCGACGAATTTTTCCTTGCTAATAAAAGCATTAATTTAGCGATGGATTCAGCAACGAATTTAGCGATGGATTCAGCGATGAATTCAGTGATGGATTCAGCGATAAATTTTCCCTTGCTAATAAAATCCTTGATTTAGCGACGGATTTTCTCTTGCTATAAAAATCCTTGATTTTGTGACGAATTTAGAAATAGATTTTATCTTGCTAATAAAATTCTTGATTTAGCTACGGATTTAGTGACGAATTTTCTCTATCTAATAAAATTAGTAATTTTATTACGAATTTAGCATCGAATTTTATTTAGCTAATAAAATCTGTATTTTAACTATGGATTTAGCGAGCAAATATCCCTAGCTAATAAAATTCATAAATTAGTAATGGATTTAGCAATGGAATTTTCCTAGAAAATAAAATCCTGAATTTTGCGACGGGATTTTCCTAGCTAATAAAATTTGTAATTTAGCGACAGATTTAGCGATAGAAATTCTCGAGCTAATAAAATGCGTAATATAGTGACGAATTTTCCCTTTCTTATAATATTCATAATTTAGCTACAGATTTAGCAATGATATTTCTTGAGTCAATATTTAATTATATATTTTTTTTATTTATTAATATTATATTTACTATTGTTTATTAAATACATGTTATTAGCCTATAGATGAGCAATCCTTGAAACACACTTTCTCCTCGTAAAATCATAAAAAAATGATGTTATAAATAATTAATTTAAAATATATAAAAATACAAAAAAAAAATTATATTAATAAGAATTAAAATAACTATTTTTATGATGTATTATTTTTTAAGAAAAGTATACAAAAAAATTTTTTGAAAATATTTAATTAAGAAACTAAATAATTTAAATTAAAGTTACATTAAATAATTAATTCAATAAGTATAATAATTTTTTCGATATTTTAAAAATTAAATTAACATACATTAAAATTTATACTAATTTAAATATAAATTAATTCATTGCATGATAACATAGAAAATATTTTCAAAAATATCTGAATTGACGAATAAACTAGTAAATATTAATATTATTATAAGTATTAAAAAAATTTTATGATTATAGAAAACTTTTAAAAAAATAAATAATACAAACTTTTAAAATCTTGAAATATAATAAAAATATATTTTTTTTCAATAAAGTTAAAAGAAATTAATATAATAATTATAAATAAATACATAGATGTTTAATCCTACTAAAATTTATAAAAATTAAATAATTGAGTAATATTTTTACAATTAGCTTTTAACATTAAGTTTTTATTAAAATAATAAATATTACTTTTTTTAATTATATATTCACTTTAAGTAATTTTTTGAATTTTAAAGAGTATTAATAATATCAAATAATATGAAATTTTAAGCGTTTAAAATTATTTCATATTTTCTTCGAAAAATTAATATGAATTCTTAAAAATTTATAACCATAAAATATAAATTTTTATATATTTTTTAACTTAAGAGTATTTTATAACATTTAGGCGAGTGGCTAAAAGACAAATCATCTTTTCATTTTTGTCTTATTATATGAAGTTTGTTAATTGTGTACCTATTTGATATTTTTTTAAGGCAGAACATATTTTTTTTATTGTTTATATATTTATTGTTTATTTAATTCTTATTATAAAAAATTGTAAGGTATTTGTTTTTCATTTGTACCTTGCTACACTCACATTAATTTTGTTGAAAAAATTTTGATAATATATAAAATTAATTTGTATTTTTTATTATATAAATATATATATATTGTTTATTTAATGTTTTAATAATTAAAAATATAAATATTCTCCTAAAATATACATTCTCACTCTCGATGCTGACGCATCTCTAACAGAATCAAATTCCTCTACATTCCATCATCTATCTCTCGATGCCGAATCAATAAAAATTAATTCGAGTTTAAGTTTTAATTTGTTATTAATTTGAGGTACGCTTATTTATTTATTCTTCTTCGATTATCTTGGATTACTTAATTGAAGAGTAAGCATTTTTATTCTATTTTTTTTTGTTTCTGAATTTTATCTTTAATCACCATGGTATGCTTTGATTTCAATATAAACTTATTCATATACATGCTTCATGCATTTGTGATATAATGCATTGTCATTGTGTGGATTTTGATGGTGACCATATACAAAAACAATATATAAATAATATATATACTTAGGTTTTTCGACTTGATATCTACAAAAATAGTATATATCAATATGCATATGTATTTTATACATAAATAGTATACATACTTAGGTATGCCAACTTGATATCTACAAAAAATATTCAAAAATGAGTAATGATTGAATTCAAAAATAAAATAAAATAAAATAAATAAAATAATAGTTTAGCATGTCAAATTAAATTAAACTAATTATACTCGATTGAACTAGTTTGAACTATTCTACCAACTTCTAGAAAACTCAATAATATGTACACATGTAATTGAAAATAATTGAGCAAGAGTTTCTCAATTCACTTTGAAATGTTCTCATGATATGTGTTGTTGTGTGCTAGGAACCCCCAATCACTTTGATTTATAGTCAAGATTCCAAGTTTTTAAATTTTTGATGCAACATTTAGTAAGCCAAAACATAGCTTTCACATGCCAAGTCAATCTTTGGCAGGTATACACATCATCATATAACAAACACACTTTCAAGCACTTGGCATTAATGCACGAGAACACATAGTAAGCACATAATCAATACTTATCACTCATGTAAGCCAAGACATGGAAATCATACATACTAACACATGATATTCATGCAAGTAAGCATGTGATAAGCTTGTAAGTCAACATATGATATAAAAATAATTATTCTTATTAATTTTTTCATAGACTTTATTGTTATTTTCCTACATGATTTATTTATATTCTTATGGTTGCACTTATCTTTAACGAAGATTATCATGGTGCGTGTGTGTGTGTAAAGATTTATATTTACCATATATCTAACATTTTGTAAATTAAATTTATCTCAAACATAATAACTTCATATTTATGTTTCTTGAAATAAAACACTTAAATTTCTAATAATTTCAATATTCTTTCAATAGATGTCTCGTAGTGTGTGATTCCTTGTGATCTCTCTTGTGTTAGTGATAAGTGGACATGTTGAACCAAGTTTAGTAATATTAAAATAATGATTTCATACTAATATAATAAGATCAACATATAGCAATGTGTCATGGACACTAAAGCTAAGATAGTATAAAATATAAGAACCAAACTTTTTTGTACATAATTACTATCAAGAATAATATTTTTAAAAACAAATAGCATGGTGATAATAATCCAAACCAACAACATGGTAGACTAATCGACAAAAGAAGATGAAAACTCTAACACTGAAAATATGAGTCTGATCCTCATAGATGTTGGATACGTTTTCCATGGTGCTATCATTTATCATGTTGTTCAGATGTTGGGACGTGAATTTTACCTATTCTAATCATGAAGCCTCATAGCTCATATATGAGCCAAATAATAATTTTGTGTTGAGTTTGGGAGAAGGGTATGTAGATAAAAAAAGTATACTTTTTAAATCTATAACAATTTTGATTTAGATAGAGGATATAAAACTATTAAAAATATTTTGAAAATTTTAATGTTTATAATTCTCACAATGTCATGCAACACAAAAATAATTTTTTTCTACAAAAAAATGTTTTATCAACTTCAATTTATGATTTTAGCTATAACAATGTAGTTTATTATTACTCTAACAATTCAACTTCTACCAAATTTATATTAACTATAATTTATACCATTAACAACTATGGATTATGAAGAGTTTGGGTATATTTATAACGTTGATGAATTTCTTGCCATACAAGAGTATTCACTTTACGACAACATTCGTTAGGACACCATTTATCCCACTATGTTAATAACATCATCTTTTAACACACGGTAAATTTTATGTGCTGCAATATGTTTATTTTAAACAATTTAAAAAAACTAATAAATATGAGTAGTAATTGTTAGTTGAACGTTGTAGTTATTAGTTGAGAACCATAACTATTAGATGTAACCTACAAGCTTGAATCTAAGTTTCGTGTTTCACAAAATTTGGGGCAGATGTATCTTGTAATAAATAGTAATAAAGAATATAAGAAAATATGAGAAGTATTATGGAAATATATGTATCATTAATGAAACATTAATTTATAGTACTAGCGAATATATGTGAGTACTCTTTTATGTGAATACTCTTTTATAGTTTAATATGATATAAACATATTTACTAATTATTTTTTAGTCCAGAACATATATTATTAAATACTATTTCATATCTTAATAAAATAAATATAAATTATTATAATTACAAGAACATCAATACAAAATAATATTAAAAAATAGTAACATATCATAAAAATACAGCAAAATGAATTATACAGAACATTAATAAGTTGTAAATAAAAATAAAAACTTCAAAACTATTGAGAATTATATTGTATTTTTATATTTTTTTTATCTTGAGATACTAGGATGAGATAATTCATATAGATTAAGAGTATTTATAATTTCTTTTTGTATTTATAAGTGAATTTTTATTTTATTTAATAAATGATAATATCATTTTATAATTTTTATTCATAATATTATATTATTGTGAGTGTTTATTTATTTTATTCAGTTGTTTTATTTTTTATGGGAATACTCGATATGTAAAATTTCATCAACCATTTTTTTTAATTATGTAAAGGCATGAGTTTTAGTTATATATTATTATTATTGAGTATTATTTTTTTATCAATTTTTTATCATTTTTTTTATCATTTTCATGTATTAATCTTCATATTTTTCTTCAATATATATATGTATGTATATATATATATATATATGGACATGCAGATATATGGAAAAAATTTATAAAGCTTTAGCATAACATCTCTTTGCTATAGAAGCAGTAGTAAATGACCATTCAAAGTAACTTCCTGCTCTTGTGGAAAATTGTATAAATATAGTATTTATTCTTTCTCCCTCTCTCTCTAAACATCATTACTAGCCATATTTTATATATTTGTTGGAGTTGTATGACTATATATAAATAGTTGTATAATTATATATATATAAATGTATAAGTATATAACACTTTATATAATTAAATATAACTATATTTGTAAGTACGTATAGATCTATGTAAATCTATATATTTATTTATAACTTTATATATTTATGTATAACTATTTGTATGAATATATCGATATATAACTATATGTTTAACTATATAACAATATTTATAGTTATATATACTATATATATAATAACATATAACTATAAATAATTGTATCTTAGTATATTTATCACTATAAAAGCTTTATACATAACTATATTTAAATATATAATTTACAACTTATATTTAATATACATTTGTATATATTAGTATTCAAAAATGTATTTTACTATATCTATACCTATACATAACTATAGGTATAGATATATAAAATTATATAAATAAATATATATACCTACATGTATAAATATAAGTTTAACTATACGTGTAACTATATGTATAACCACATGTAACTATATTTATAATTGCATGTATAACAACATACAACATTATGTTTAATTATATGTGTATAACTATATATAAATATTTTTAAAACTATAATAAAACTTTATATAATTAAATATAACTATATTTTTAACTATTTATACATATACGTATACATATATGTAAATCTATATACTTGTTTATAACATTGTATATATTTAAGTATAACTAAATATAACTACTCATAAGAATATATATATATATAACTAAATGTTTAATGATATATAATTTTTTATAACTATATATATTATATGTATAATAACATATAACTATACATACTTATATATTATTAATGTATAACCTATATTTAAATATATAATTAACAACATATATTTAATATACATTTTTATATTTTAGTATAAAAATGTATTTTAGTATATCCATACCTATACATAACTATATGTATAAATATATGAAATTATATGAACAAATATATATACATACATGTCTAAATACAAGTTTAACTATATGTTTAATTATATGTATAATCACATGTAACTATATTTATAGTTACATGTATAATAACATACAACATCATATTTAATTATATGTGTATAACTATATATAAATATTTGTAAAACTAAATAAAACTTTATATAATTAAATATAACTATATTTTTAACTATTTATACATATATGTATACATATATGTAAATCTATATACTTGTTTATAACTTTGTATACATTTATGTATAACTAAATTTAACTACTCATCTAATATATATATATATATATATATATATAACTAAATGTTTACCGATATATAATTTTTTATAACTATATATATTATATGTATACTAACATATAACTATAAATAATTCTATCTTACTATATGTATAACTATAAAAACATTATACACTATATTTAAATATATAATTAACAACATTTATTTAATATACATTTTTATATATTAGTATAAAAAATATATTTTAGTATATCCATACCTATACATAACTATATGTATAAATATATGAAATTATATGATAAAATATATATACATACATGTATAGATATAAGTTTAACTTTACATGTAACCATACGTATAACTACATGTAACAATATTTATAATTATATGTATAAAAACATACAAAACAATGTTTAACTATATGTTTATAACTATATATAAATATTCTTATAACTATAAATAATTCTATATAAATAATTATAACTTTATTTTTATTTATGTATACATATATGTATACATATATGTAAATCTATATAATTTTTTATAACTTTGTATACAATTATTTATATTTACTTATGACTACTTGTATGGATATATCTATATATAACTATATGTTTAACTATATGTAACTATTTATAACTACATTTACTATATGTATCCTAACATAATTATATAATGGATAATATTAATTTGTTGAACTAATTTGAAATTAAATGGCAAAAGATATAATATCAACAATATGTAAGCACGTAGCATGAGAGTGTCCGTTGATCAGACTCATATATGGTACAATACAAATAAGGGTCATACTCTTACCTAATCCTAGCCCTTGGGCCTCAGGCTCAAATATGAACTTATGTATGACAAAAGATGTAAATTTTGATAGGTTTATACAGAAGAAATTTTATTTTCTTTTATATAATTTTTCATTCTAATACTGCACTCTCTATGTGTCTCTCTCTCTCCCCCATCTCTCTCCCTCTTTCTCTCTCTTTCACCATTTCTCTCCCCCTCTCTCCCTCTCCTTCAAACATTAAATGTCTTTTTTTTGCTTTCCTTTCTTGTGCATTATCACATTTTGCACCTTTTATCTAGTATAACTGTAATATCTATTAATCTTTATTGTGCTAAAAAATTGTTTTATCTATTAATGTAGATTCAACAAATGCATTGCCTCGATATTCTCGATATTTAATTTTTAAATATTCATCTGTAAGTAATTTTATTTAATTATTTGTATATTTTGAAGTAATAGAATGTTTTATTCAAAATAATGATTGGTCATTATTTTTTGTAAATAAAATAGGGCAAAATGAGTTCAGATCGTAAGTGGATATACCAAAGGGTTATTAATGGATTTTTGAATAAAGATTTTTTGACAGGGCTTGAAACTTTCATTAATTTTGCATGTAGTCAATCGAGATTGATTGATGGAGAAAAAATTAAGAGTCCACGTATTCATCACAAGTGTCAGAATACCCCTTTTCATGATGCAAACAATATAAGATATCATTTGGCTAAATATAGCTTTGTACCAAATTATTCTGTTTGGATTTGTTTTGAGGAAAGTACAATGACTCTAAATATTGACCAAAATGAGGGTATTGAATCGTTTTCTTGTGGTGAAGAATCATCAAACACATACCATAAAATTATCATGGAAGCTGCTGGTGCTGACTTCAATACGGATTACATGGATGAACCACCTAATCTTGAAGCTCATAAATGTTATGAAAAGCTTAAAGCTACAGATAAAGAGTTGTGGCATAGTTGTAAAACACATTTGCAATTGTCACTTGTGGCTCGACTAATGAGCATCAAGTCAGAAAATCATATGTTTGAGAAATTATTTGATCAGGTGATAGAATTGTTGAAAGAGATTGTTCCAGGTAATAATTTGATCACTAATAACTTTTATAATACTAAGAAGTTACTACGAGGAATGGGTCTACTAGTGGAAACAATTGATTGTTGTTTAAATGGATGCATGTTATATTGGGGTGGTGATAGTGATTTAATTAGCTGTAAGTTTTGTGATCATCCTCGATATAGGAAGGCACCTCGTGTTGTAGATACGTGACAAAAATTAAAGGTTGTCTTTAAGAAGATGTATTATTTTTTATTAATTCCTTGATTACAGAGACTATATGCATCAAATGCTACAACAAATGATATGAGGTGGCATTTAGAGCATGAGGTTGAAGAAGGTGTAATGCATCATCTATCAGATTTACCTACTTGGAAGAATTTTAATTATATACAATAAGATTTTGTAGTAGAAAGTCGAAATGTGAGATTGAGTCTCTGCACTGATGGATTTCAGCCATTTGGGCAATCTGGACAACAATATTTAACATTTCCTATGATAGTGACACCTTATAACTTTCCACGATGTTTGTGTATGAAGGAGCAATATATATTTTTGTCAATTGTTCGAGGGCCAAAAAATCCGAAAGACATGTTGGATATTTTCTTATAGCTTCTTATTGTAGAGTTAAATCATTTATGCGATGTTAGCATTAATACATATGATATCTCAAAAAAGTAAATTTTCATTATGTGGGCAGCCCTTATGTGGATGGTAAGTAACTTTCTTGCATATTAAATATTGTCTGGCTGGAGTACTACGGGACGATTCACATGTCTGTATTGCATGACACATTCTGATGCATTTACCTTCAAATTTAGTGGTAAATAGTCATGGTTTGTTAACTATCATAAGTTTCTACCTACGAATCATCCATTTTGAAGAAATAGAATTGCATTTCGAAAAAATAAAACTATGATGGTAGTTGCACCAGTAGTTCGTCCAGGAGATGATATTATGATAGAGATCCAGAGTTTGGGTTTGAAGAAGGTAACTGAAAAGAAAGCTATTGGAAGTAATGGACCAATAAGCAAATTATTTGGCTAGAGGAAACGTAGTATATTTTGGGACTTTCTCTATTGGAAGTTCAATTTAATTTGTCATAACTTAGATATAATGCATATTTAAAAGACACTTTAAAATATTTGCAACATTTTCAACATTATCCTTAATGGTTACTGTCAACGTCCTGAATTGAAACTAAATGAGGAAACAAGAAAATTCTCTAAAGCTTGCTACACACTTGATAAGAAGGCAAGACAGATATTGTGTGAATGAGTTAAAAATTTGAAATTCCCTGATGGGTAGATGCATGGATATGAAGAATCTTATGTTTTTTGGAATGAAAATTCATGACTGTCATGTATTTATGTAGAGAGTAATACGAATAACATTTCATGAATTACTTCCACTAAGTATTTGGAAGGTCCTTATAGAACTTAGTTTATTTTTCAAACAGCTAACTCCAACCACAATCAAAATAGATGACATTGTGAGACGGAAGAATGACATTCCATTTATTATTTGTAAGCTTGAACAGATATTCCCACCAAGTTTTTTTGACTCGATGAAGAATTTGCCAATCCATTTGGCATATAAAGCAATGATTGCAGGGCCAATGCAATTCAAGTGGATGTATCATTTTGAGAGGTAAATACATATAATTTGATGTGTTTTATTATTTAGTACTTTAAGTATTATTGTAATTTAATCTAATTGAAACCTAACATTGTGAGTTTAGGTATCTTCGTAAGTTGAAATTGAATATTATAAATAAGGCAAAAGTTGAAGGTTCAATTTGTAATGCATATTTAGTAGAAGAAGCATCATTATTTTGTTTTTATTATTTTGAGGATCATGTCAATACAAATAATAGAAATGTGCCACAGAATTATGGTCATGTGATTGTAGAAGATGATTTTGTGGACAAACTATCTTCAAGCAACCTGGAAGAGCATTAGGAAGAGTAATGAAGGTATGTATAATAGATGAAGAGTACGAAGCAACCTGAAACTATGTTTTACTTATTTTTGAAAAGGTTGCACCATATATTGAGTATGTATACCAAAAATGGTTGCAGGTTTAATCATAGTTTTTTTTAATCTTTGATAGGAATTATTAAAAATTGATATATATTTTTTCTCTCTTTTTATATTTGTGCAGTATTTATGTTGAGTAGTTAAAATATACGCATCCAGTAATTTCCAGCAATGATGTCATATATATTCTTGAAACTAAATTTGTGATTTGGTTAAAAAATTATGTGAGAATAATTACGTTTTATATTTTTGAATTATTTAATTTATTAGTATCTTTTATTTGTTAATATCATTTTTTTTAATTTATGTCACAGGCAATTGATCCTTCAAATGGAGATTCAAATATTTTCATTTAGAATCTAAGTAAATGCCTGTTTAGATATGTGACAACCTATCTTGGGTATTTTGTTAATAGATATAAATTTCACACAATCAGGCACGGTTCTTCTAAAATAATAATGAATTGTAGTGTATGCATTAAATACTCAGGTTATAGTGTATATGAGATTGATTATTATGGTCAACTCAAAAAAGTTATTGAGTTGGAGTATCCTAGACTCGAAAATAATAGGATTGTATTCTTTAAGTGAGAGTGATTTGATCCTACACGAAATATGGGCACAAAGATTCATTCGGATTATATGCAAGTGGATGTTAACCATAAACACAGATATAATCGATATGAGCTATTTATTATGGCAGTTCAAGCCACTTTGGTATATTATTATACATATCTGAGTTTATCTCATGATAAGAGAGATTGGTGGGCGATTTGCAAAATCAAAGCTCGATCAAAATTTGAAGTACCAACATCACAACAAAGTAGTGCAGACTTAGAAATTGCATCGACATTCCAGGAAGATGACATAAATAATATTGAGCCTTTGAATGTAGATGAAGATTCAGAAAATTTATGTGACTCAAATAGTGGCACAATAGAAATTGAAGATGATTAATTTCTATCTGAAGATGAGTTCGAACTTCTATCATAATCAGACAAAATATCAGAAGATCCATTGGAGAATGATAGTGATGTCGATAATTAAAATTTATAATTTTATTATAAATTTAAACTATCAAATACTTTTTATATTTTGTTGAAATTTATCGGTGTGTTTTATTTGAAAATGCATGCTTGTTCATCATATCCCTATTTTTTTTTCTATGTTTTATTTTGTATAGCAAATGGTGCCTAAAGGATATGGCCTTGGTAGATGTGGTGGACATAAAAATGAACCAACTTAATCTAGTATGTTACATCATGTTACATAATCAGTACCATCTCATAGCCACCATATCCAGACTTCAACATCACAATCACCATCTCCATTTCTATCATCATCACCATCTTTGAGACCTCTACTATCGCCTTTATCAGATGTAAGCCCAAAACCCATTGTGTTTCCTACACACACTTTTGATCCATCTCTATCTTCTACACCACATTTTACCCCGATTGTTCCCCTATTTACAATACCAACGACATCATCAAATGTTGTGCCTTCCTTTGCAGTCATTGTAGAGTTAGAAATTGAGATTGTGGATGAGAGGTACAACAAATATGTAAAAATGAATTGAAAAATAAATTTCGATGTTACTGTTAGTGGCTTTTTTAAATATTATTATGATTTGCTTGTTTTCAATATTATTTATTTATTTGTATAGTTTTATTCCATCTCACAAGTGTTCGACTATAATTATAAATGCTTTCAAGAAAATGGTTGATTCTAAAGCCTTCTTCTGGATGAAAGTTTCTGAATCAACAAAAGATAAAGTCATTTTAATGACTTTCAGGTAAAAATAAAAAAACAAAAGCATGGAAAAATAATTATCTAATTTTTTAGCTTTTATGTTGGTTATTATTCAAGCAGTAAATAATTATGTTCTTGTTGTTAATATAAATTATTTTGTCATTTTTCTATTTATAGAATCGGCGAACATGGGCACCCAAATTTGATGGAAAGATAAAGTCATTAGGGAGATCAAAGCTGCTCAATGGTATTCTGATGTTGTCCATAAATTAAATAAAATGAAAGAAAGCCCTAATTTTATATCCGGTGAAGACTGGCCCGAGTGGCTTAATTATTGGGAGGAGCCAGAAGTGAAAAAAAAATCATATATTGCCAGCAAAAATTGATGAAGTGAGGTAGCTGGACTAGGTACAGAAATCTGCCGACACACTAGAGATTCAATGTCGAGCATTGAGCACGCTCAAGATTTGGTACAAATTTTAAATTCTAAACATTTTTATATTTTGTGGTTGTCCTAATAGTCCAATAAATAAAATCTCTGCATGGTTTTATTAATTTTTTTAAATCTGTTATCATTTGTTTTTTTATGACTTAATAAAAACAAATTCTAGGCTAGAGAACTAGGTCGAGATCCAAATTTTTATGAGATTTTCAGAAAGATGCGTGTGAAGAAAGTGGATGGTCAGTATGTTGACAAAAAGTCTCAGATGATTGCTATAAGAAATTATTATATTAATTAGATTTTATAAAACTATAGTACATTATGAAAATTGTTTTGAATGCAAAATATTTATTTTATTTTTTGTATATCTAGAATAGTTTTTTTTTCTCTATTTTATCTTAGGACCTAATAGAGGAACATGTGACAGCTGCTCATCAACAAGTTGAGGGTTCTATGGATCTTCAACTAATTGACTTTGATCCTATTTATTTGAAGACAATAGAAGGTCGAAAGAAGTAGTGAGTTACGGAATCAGCTTTAAGTGAGTGACATTTTGTTGTAGCAGTTGTAATTCTAATTCATCTTCTCAGATTTGGTGGATGTGACGATCAAACAACAAGCACTGAAAACAAATGAACATATTGTAGTTATGGAGACTAAAATGAAAAAGAAGGATGAGCAGATAACTAATTTGATGGAAGAAATACAAGAAATTAAAGAAATGAATTATGAGATGAAAGAAATTAAAATTGTAATGCAGCAGCAAATGTCCTATATAAAGTCACAGTTAGTTGCATTAGTACAACAGATAGCATTCAGAGATGTAGCTGAGAATCCTCACAGGAAAGGCTTGCATTCCCTACAAATTATGGGGATGATTGAATATGAGAATTATATCTTAACTGTTATTTATTTTTGTTTATGTGTAAAAAATAATTATGCTATTTTTTTGCAGGTTTCAATTTTTTTTATTCTAGTTTTTTTCTTTGCTTTTCTGATTAACCAAATTATGAATCTTTGCAGGACACATTATGTGTGACAAAATAAAAAATCCTGATTAAAAGCATTCAGACATTACCACGGTCCTTCAAGTGCATGGGTCTCATATTTACCTATTTCAGCTTTATCAAAAAGAGGGCTGGCTTATCTTATCTTTATCATTTTAAAAGCATTTTATTTTTGCACTCTCTTTATCTCTAAATATAATTACTGGACATCTTTTGGATTTTTGTTGAAGCTGTATGACAATCAACTTTAATTTGTGTTTGTTCATGTCTATAATATTTGTTTTTATATATCTGTGAATATGTTTTTGTGTCTTTAAATTTTTTAGGTAGAATTTTAGCCAATTATAGGTATGTAAAATCTTTTTTTTCAGCAGCGGCAGCGATGGCAGTGGCATCAGTGGTGGCAACGGAAGCAGCCGTGGTGACACTAGCAGCAGCGGCGGCGGTGGCAGAAGTTAAGGCAGCGGCGGTAGCAGTGGCAGAGGAGACATCAGCGGCAGCACCGACAGTGGCAGTAGTGGTAGTGGTTGTGGCAGTGGCAGCGACAACAATGGAAAAAGAGGCAGTGGTAGTGGTAGTAACTGCAATAGCAACAAATGTGGTATATAAGTACGTATATAGTCAGTATATACGTGGGTATAATACTACAATATTTTATGTACATATATACTGAGTATATATATGTACTCAGTATAAATGTACGCATAATACTGTAGTTTATATGTACATATACTACAGTAATATATGTACGAGTGAAATACTAGTATATATGCACATATTTACGGCAACACTATATATTTACCAAAACATAGTTTTTTTTATATTAATTTTATTTGGTGGTTTAAATTTCGTACAAATATGGTACCGCATTGTTTCCCATATAAAGCTTGTATAAGTGAAGACATATTTCAACAAACATTAAGCACCATGACTCAGATAGTATTTTCACAGCGAAAAATTGGTGATCGGAGGAGCAGAGGAAGAGAAAGCAATATCAATGCATTGATAGATTATACTTTATGCATAGTCGGTGGATACATTGATTAATAAGATGTAATATATTTTTTGTTATTTTTCTATTTTAGTTATTTAAAATATTGTATAAGAATAAATTATTAAATGAATTTTTTTTGTTTAATTTACAAGTTTCATTTATAGTTTCTGTTTTTATAAAATTAATTTAAAAGTATTAAATTATTTAATTAAATTTTTGTTAAACTGTATGACAATTAACTTTAATTTGTATTTTTTCATGTCTATATTAACTATTTTTATAGATCTGTGAATATGTTTGTGTTTCTTCGAATTTTTTGGGTAGAGTTTTAGCCTATTATAGATATGTAAAAGCCTATTATCAATGGCGGTAATTGCGATAGTGGCGGCAGCAGTGGCAGTGACGGCAGTGGCAGTAATGGCACCAAAAGCGGCAGCGGTAGCGGCGATGGCGGTGGCAGCAGCAACAGCAGGAGCGGCAGCAATGGCAGTAGTGGCAGTGATAGTAGTTGAGGCCGCAGCGGTAGTGGTGGCTGCTCCGGTAATGGTGGCAGCACCAGTAGCAGCCACAGCGGCAGCAGCAACAGAGGCAAGGGCGGCAGCGACAACAGGAGCAGCATGAATGACAATAAATGCAGTATATACGTATGTATATAGTCAGTATATACGAACATTTAATACTACAATATTTTATGTACATATATACTGAGTATATTTGTACTCGGTATATATGTACGCATAAAGCTGCAATTTATATGTACAAATACTATAATAATATATGTACGAGTGAAATGCTATTATATATGTACATTTTTGCTGCAGTAATATATATTTATCAAAACATAGTATTTTTTAATTAATTTTGATTTGATTTGGTGGTTTGAATTTCTTACTGATGTAGTACCGCATTTTTCCCATACGAAGCTTGTATAAGTGAAATGATTTTTCAATAAACATGAAGCACCATGACTCAAACAGTTTTTTCATAGTGGAAAGTTGATGATCAGAGGAGCAAAGGGAGAGAAAGCAATGTCAATGCATTGATAGATTATACTTTATGCACAGTTGGTAGATACATCGATTACTAAGATGTAATATAATTTTTGTTATTTTTTTAGTTATTTAAAATATTGTACTAGAATAAGTTATTAAATCAATTTTTTTTGTTTAATTTAAAAGTTTCATTTATAGTTTATGTTTATTAAATTTAATATAAAATTATTAAATTATTTAATTAAATTTTATTTTAAGCTATATGACAATCAACTTTAATTTGTGTTTGTTCGTGTCTATAATAACTGTTTTAATATATATATATGTGAAAATGTTAGTGTGTCTCCGAATTTTTTGGGTATTGTTTTAGCCTATTATAGGGACATAAAAACATATTATCAGCATCAATAGCAGTGACATTGGCAGCAGCGATGGCAACGGCAGTAGCAAAAGCGGCAGCGACGATAGTGGAGGCGGTGGCAATAGTCGTGGTAGCGGCGGCAGTAGCAGTGGCAGCGACAACAATAGTGGTGGCAGTAGTGGCGAGAGCGGCAAAGGTGGGAGTGGCAGCATCAGAGGCAGCGGCAGTGGCTACAGTAGCGGCTGCACCTGAAGTAGCGGTGTCTGTGGTGATAGCTGCAGCTGCACCGGAAGTAGCTTTAGCACCGGAAGCAATGGCAAAGGCGTCAGCAGTAGCAGCAATGGTGGTTGTAGCAACAGCGGCAGCCACTACAGAGGCCAGCTGTGGCAGCAGCGGTGGCGGCGGTGGCGGCAGCGGCAGAGTTAGCAGCGACAGTGGTGACAGCAGCAGTGGTATTGGCAGTGATAGTGGCAATGACAGCAGTGACAAGAGTGGCAGCGTGAGCAGTAGCAACTGCACCAAATAAGGTATATACGTATGAATAAAGTCAGTTAATATGTACATATAATACTGTAGTATTTTATGTACATATATACTGAGTATATTCGTACTCAGTTTATATGTACACATAATATTGCTATTTTTATGTACATATACTATAGTAATATATGTACGAGTGAAATACTAGTATATATTTACATATATACTACAAAATTATATATGTATCAAAACATAAGTTTTTTTTAATTTGACCGAGTGGTTTAAATTTTTGATAAATATGATACTATATTGTTCCTCATACAAAGATTTTATAAGTGATGGGATTTTTCACTATACATTACGAGTCATGACTCGGACAGCTTTGTCGTAGTAAAAAAATGATGATTGGAGGAGTAGAGTGAGAGAAAGTGTTGGGCAATTGCGTTTCCACAGTAATGATATTAAGATACAAAAGACAACATGAACAACAGAAAAAACAAGCAATATATATCAAATCCAGTAATTAAACCATGACAGAATCAAACAATGAGAAATAAAGTACCAGAAATAATGTGGTTCGCTAGTCGCTCAGTACTAGAGGTGTTAAACGGGGTGGCCGGCCCGGCCCGGCCCATTTTTTTGGAGCACGAGCATGCTTTCGTGCCGGGCCAGGCACGGCATAGTTTTAAAAAGCTGAGCCCGGCACGGCCCGAAGGCACGGCAGGCCGTGCCGTGCCTTGCCGGACCCGCACGGGCATGGCCTTGCCCATAGGGCCAGGCCAGGCCATTCGGTGCAGAAATTTTTTTTTTTTGTTTTTTAAATATATTTAACATTTTAGATATTGTATAGTATTATATATTTATAATTTTAAAAATGTTAAAATTAAAAATTAATTAAAAAAACAAAGTTTAATTTTTTTTTTGTAATATCAAATTAGTTTAAATTTTATTATAATTATTAATTATATAATAATGTTATTAATTTTTAAAAGAAAAATTAAAACAAAAAAAATTAAATCAATACATTATGTTAGTAAAAATAAAAATTAAAAAAACATAAACAACACAAATGAAAAATTACCAATCATCCATTTGAAACCGAAGGTCCGAACAAAACAAATTATAGTTTCAACACAACGTACCAACAAAGCGTATAATCAATAAAAAAACATCGAAAACAAAAAACAGTAGATCATCATCAATCGTCAATCGGCATATCATGAGAATCATCAGCCACAACATCAAGATCAGTATCATATGGATCATCATCATCGGCAATCAACTCCTCCGCCATCGTAGTGGATGTGGATGCGACTGCACTCCCTGTTCCTGTCCCAGCTCCAGCACGATCATGGAAGCTAAACCTCGAATCCTCCCAATCCATCAAACAAGCCAAGGTCTCAACCATATCTGGACGTAATCTCGATCTCCTATTTGAAATCACGTTCACTACAACAGAAAAAGCAGACTCCGATACTACGCTTGACACAAGAGGAGTCAGTAGATCCCGCGTCATCCTAGATAGCACGAGAAAGATGGACTCATATGATTTCCACCGCTATAATAAATCAAGATTCTTAGTATCAGAATATGATAGGATTGAGCAGTAATCGGTATATAAGTACTGATACAGCTCGCTCCTATGTGATGGTCCACCCCTACGTTTCCCCCTCGCTAGCTGAATAGAAAAATCATCATCTCCGAATAAGGTATCAAAGTCCGTAATCACAGTCTCACTACTACCACCACCATACCTAGTATCGTAGTATGTGAACATGTTAGTCAACTTCTCATGAATGAACCCTTCAGGTGGGTCTTCCAGGTTCATGCACGATGAAATGTAAGTCAGGTTGTTTTATACCCCTTCCACCTTAACCCTAGGGTTCATGCATGCAGCGAGGCAATAAAGAGATGAAATGGTAGACTAGTACTTCAAGTACTTGGTTTCCATCTCTGCAACCATATGGCTAAGTGTCGGGTCATCTTGATACTTCCTAAACATGCTACTAATGTTGCATATGCACCGGAGTGCAATGCAAGTGGTGGGCATATAAACCGACGAACACATGTTCGTCGTGTCATTAAATATCTTCAGAAATTTCATAAATAAAATTCCTGAAGCCCAGTCAGTGTCGTCAATAATAAGTTCGTCACTCTTACTATTGACGTAATCAAATATCACGTGTTCGTATCCAACACATGATTCTAACATCATGTACGTGTAATTCCAACGATGTCTCACATCCGATTGGAATTTCTTCTTCTTAAGATTCGCAGACAAATAGAGACTACCAAACTCTTGTTGTCTGCGAGGAGTGCAAATATATTTTAGTGCATTACGTATATTATCCAACGCGGGGGAACACACCTTCATACCCGCTTGAACAATCAGGTGAATCACGTAACACATGCATCTGACATGAAAGATCTCTCCTAATGGTGCGTCTCTAATATTCCTAACAAACATATTGATCGCTACTCCATTATTAGATGTGTTATCGAATGTGACACTAAAAATTTTATTTTGAATTTTATATTCCCTAAATATTTTCATCCTACACTCAAAAATGGTCGGGCCATCATGAGGATGAAAAATCTCAGAGAATCCTAAAATTTTTTTATTGATTGTCCAGTTAGAATCTACATAGTGGCTCGTGAGACATGCATAAAAAGATTCATCGTGATTTGTCCATGTATCGGACGTCACAGACACCACTCCACTATATGCCATAAATTTCTTAATTATTTTTTATTTTTCTAACTGATATATCTTTAGTATGTCATTCCTAGATATGGACCTAGGAATCCTACGATAGGCAGGCTGAAAATATGTCTGCATGATGCACACTACCCTTGGATCTTCCGAAAATCTGATCGGAAGACCCATCAATGTGATAAGTCTGGTCATGTCGTCCCTACCCAACTCGCTGGAGTATATGAAGGGAGTAAACTTTGAGACTTAACTCGATCCAGTCTCAAAAAATGCAGTGCCAAGTTGGGGTTGCCTAAGATCTAATGGTCCATGTTTTTTGGTGCATAATTCGGCATGTCTTTTTAGGTGCCCAGTCCCAAATGAACTCTTACATGTTAAAAGTGTCATACAATATTTGTACTGTGTCATTTCTTATTCCTCACCCCTAATATTTTTCTGTGTTATTATATTAAAATGAGTCCAAACTACAGAAGTCCTCCTAGTTTTTTGTTTTTTAGAAGTTTGGGTTGAGACGAATGGACAAACCAAAGTTTCAGCAGCCTCAGACATCTGTGTAATATTTTCATTTTCTAAATTTAAATATGTTTCAGTTGTATTTGTCATTTTTTATAATTTTTATTTTTCTTAATTTTGGTCTAGAGAGAGAAACTATAGAGAGAGAAAGTTAAAAAAACCGTAAAATAAATTACCCAGTAAAAGTAGTGAGGTCGGTCACATGCACGGTGCACCGCAGTCAAGCTCTAATGTTCAAAACTCAAGTTGAGATTCACGAAAATCCAAGCCGAATGCCAAAATCCCAATGCCCAAGAGAGAGAAGCAAGATTTGAGAGAAATGGAACGATTTGAGAGAATTTATGTTTTTGAAAAACATAAATGTTAGGGGGGGGGTAGAATTTATAGATTAAAGATATTAATTTTTTATAAAAAAATATATTTTTTTTATTTTTTCGAATTTTTATTAATTTTTTAAGGGGCAGAATCATGAGGACCGTTGGATTCTGCCCCCTAGCCAGTGGAGGCGAATCAGCGGCAGAAAATATATATTTTTATTATTTTTTATTTTTTTTCCCGTTGGGGGAATAGGGGATCTAGTCTAGGTCGGTTCGGGGCAAAGGGCCTCGTGGAAGTGGGACCGAGGGTCTGGACCTATCAGACCCGACCCGTGGTCTTTTTTGCGAGAGGGGCCAGGCGTGGGTCTTTCGCGGGGTAGCCTGTGCCCTGTAGGTAGTAGGCTCGACCGCTCGAGTGAAACCGGCACGGGACGAACCCGTGCCAGTGTGACGTGCCACGGGCTGAACTGTGCCGGGCCAGGCACGACACGGCACGGGCCAGGCACGGCATGGCATGGCTCGTGCCTACCCCGGGCACGGCACGGGCCCGGGCACGGTTTTTTATCGTGCCGGGCCGGCCCAGGCACGGCCGAACATTGTCGTGCCTCGTGCCGGGCAGGGCCGGCCCAGCCCGGATGACACCTCTACTTAGTACGACTAGTTACATCCATCAGAAAATGCTTATATGTTACAATTTAAACCAACAAAAATTGTCTTACAGTATGTAGCACAAAGCAGTCGCGATAAATCGCGCAGAGAGAGATAGAAGAAGATGATGAATAGTTCCCCAAGTCCAAAAACATCAACTCAAAATTAAAAATTACAAAATATTTTATAACAAAAATTTTCTCGGTTCATTTAACCAGAGCTAGACCTCAGTTATTGTGCTACTGCTACATCCACGGCCTCTTAATATTTGCTTTCTCGCACTTACATGAAAATATTAAAACATAAATAGTTGGTTATACAAATAGATTATCAAAAAACAAATTACATATACAGTATTAATGATATAATAGATATTACCGGCATAATTGAAGCCAAACTCCTAGGAGCCAAATACACCTCGTGTAACAACTCGAAAAAATGGGGAGGGGGGGGGGGGCAATATGAGCGAGATTAGATAAATATTTAACTACCCTTGGATCAATAAGTATGATATAATAAGTGTGAGGCATCTAAACAGAACATGTTCATATTACTGCCCACTATTAATCATAGCATAGAACAGTCAAATAAGTGTGCTGCTTATAAATTTCAAAATATGTTGTCTTTGCATGCTGATTTTGAAAAGATTGTAAAAGAGTCATGGAATGCCTTAGAGATAAACAACCATGTGCAAATATTTACAAAAAAAGAAGGCTAACAAGTCTTCTAACAAAATGGAATACAAAGCAATTATGAAAAAATCAACACTCAAGTGGTAGAAGGAGAAAAAATGTAGAGAAGTTAGAAATAGAATTTGAAGATGACTAAAATGAAGAAAAAAAGAAAGAATTAAGCAAAGCAAAAGCTAACCTGAGACTTAAGCTATACATGGAGGAAAGCATTTGGAAACAAAAAGATAAAATAAGATGGTTGAAGGAAGGAGATAGAAATACTACATTTTTTTAAACGGTGACAAAAATGAAAACCCAAAAAAAGTATAATCAAGGGCATAGAAGATGAAAATGAGAAATGGGTAGAGGAAGAGGGGGAAATAAAAATGATTTTTGAGGGTTTGTTTAAAAATCAATTATACTCATCAGGGGAGGTCAAAAGAAATATTCTCTTACAAGAAATCAGAAATAAAGTTATTGAAAAGGATAATTACTTGCTAACTGATTTACCCAAGGAAGAGGAGAAAAAGGAAGTGATCTTCAGAATGGACAAGGAAAGTATAGTAGGTACGGATGGCATGGGTAATAGATTTTACCAAGCAACCTGGGAGATTATCAATGAATACTTTATTGCAGATATTGGTTGGGTTTTATGTGGAGTAGAGATAAATAAATCATGGGTCAGCTCATATATAGTGTTAATACCAAAGATAGGAAATCCGCAAAACTGTGAAGATTATAGACTGATAATCTTATGCAACGCGGTCTATAAAATATTGACAAAAATATTATAAAAAAGGCTAAGTAATCTATTACCTAAAATTATTTCAGAAAAACAAATAGGCTTTATGCAAGATAAGCTTATGAATAAAAATATAAGTCTAGCAAATGAGATTATAAAAGAATTGGGATGCAAAAATCGAGGATGTAACGTGGTCTTCAAAATAGATCTTTCTAAGGTATTTGATAAAGTAGAATGGAGCATCCTAAGTTTCATCATGCGAAGGATGGATTTTGTTGATTTACTATATAGATGCGTTTCAAGTGATTAGGTCAAAATTCTCATAAATGGTCATATTTGTGGGGATTTCAGACTGGTAAGAGGCTTAAGACAAGGAGACCCACTATTTCCTCCTTTTTTAACATTTATTAAGAAACCTTGATAGTAAATATCAAAAAAAAGAATTGTAAATTTGTTCGCTCTTCAGTTACTATTCTACATAATAAAGATCATATGGAATATATCTATTATGCCCTACTCCTACCCCTTTTCCTTCCATTTCCCCACCCCCTTAACACATAGTCAATCGGTTTACAAGTGAGGCCAAAAAAGGAAAAAATAAATAGTAAGAAAATAAGTAGACAGCTTCGAGTAGTAGGCATTCCATCCTGCCGTTGGGTGCTATCTTCATTAGCTTTGCCATCATTTGCCTTTATCATTGAATGCTTTTTCTTCCCTTCCCTTTCTTTTTCATTTGTCTCTGTCTTCATTAGCTTTACCTTCATTGTGAGGAATCTATACAGCCATAAGATGAGCCAAGATTTTTTTTTCCTTCGGCTCTCTTAACTCTTGACTCTCTATCTTCCTCTTCAAGATTGGGGCCAGCCTCCTCATCTACATAGCATACATGGGCCTAACGCAAACTAAAGTATCCTAAGGGCTGACACATCCTTCCTTTCTATGTAATAGACCCTGACTCAGACCATAAACAAAGTGTAAGACAACTAAAAAGTTGTTACAGCTTACAACAAAAAAACACCATTCACTAACAAAGTTACAATAGCAGACCCACCACATGAAAGACCAACAACGGACCATTTTTTTCAATCCATTTACAGACATTGTAAACTGCACACACTACTTTTAATTTACTAGATGAACAGATCCAATTTCCAGCTTCTGCTACTTTCGGTTGCCAGTAAACTGTGATAGCTTGCCTGAAATTAATGAGCAAACTTCCCACCTATCCATATCAGTAGTTAAATTACCTTCTCCTGGCACCTTCATTATGCTTGACCTGTTTCAAATAATTCAAGTCCAAAATAGTTTTATACCTTATGCATTAAGGACCCTACTGATTATTATTATTAATATTTTCCAGCTTGAGGTCTTTCTTTTTATGCCCGCCCCTCAGGACCAGGGAGGCTCTTTTCCTGCTCCAAGACCTTCACCTGAAATACTTATAAACACATAATCAACAAATCATGCATAATAATTATTTCTACTCTTCCCTCCAAGTATTCTAAACCTAAATTTTATTTTTTTTGAACTCTAATATATGGAAATCCTATTTTATCTAATCTTATTAAGCCTTTATACTTTTCTAGAATATTATTACTCTCAAATTCTTATGAGCCCCTTATTACTCCTTCATCAGCTAATTTATCCACTAACGCATTAGCCTCCCTGAATATGTGTATGATTTGTCCTTTTAATTCACACATTAATTTTTTTATATTGAATATATCCTCTTCAATTTGCCACATTTTGATCTTATCTGTTACTAGATTTACCAAGAGATTCGAATCTACATGTACTTGAAGATTTTGGAGATTATTATCCTTGCATATTTGTAATCCCTTTTTTAAAGCCATAACCTCGGCATGCAGTGCTAAAGTGGTAGAGGCTTTCATTGTAAATTCTTTTAAAATTGTACCCTCATTATTTCTTATAACTCCTCCTCCTGCAGCTCCCATCTCTCTCTTAAAGCTACCATCCGTGTTTAGCACTAGTCCATTTTGTGGGGGCCTTTCCTATCTAATAATTTTTATCTCTGGAATCTTCTTTATTCTTGTTGAGAGGCCCCATTCTTTTCTTCTATTCTCATCCATTCCAAGACTTCTCAACTTTATAGGGCTACAAGCCGAAATAAATACACATTCATTCTTGATCTCTTCTAGTATATCTATAATTTTCATATGAGTACCTTCAAATCTAGTTTTATTTCTAGCTTTCCATATACACCAGACTACAATATGTGGTATGTAGTTCCTTATCCATTTTAGTATCTTATTTTTTGTTTTATTCTCTCCCAATTTTTTAATCTTTCTATAAGAGATCCATGGCCTTTTTCTAGGTATGCATTCTTTTCTAATCTACCCCATACATTTTCAGCTATCTTTCCTGTTGAGAATAAGTGATCCAGACTCTTGATTTCTTGATTGCAACATTCACATCTGGATGCTAGTTTTATTCCTTTCTTTTGGATATTCTCGTCGGCTTGAATAGCATTTGAGATCAGTTTCCACATAAAGATATTCATCTTCTATGGAAGCTCCTTAGCCCAAGCTTTTTCATAAATTTATTGAGAGATTATTTTATTTCTCAACAGTCCGTTTATGCTTTTTAATGTAAATTTCTCTTGCGTATCTAGGGTCCATTTCCATCCACTCTTAGTTAAGATAGAATGATTATCCACTACTCATTGCTTGTACATTAGTTTCCAACTTTTTGATGCTCTTTTTGGATTATTAAAGGCATTGTTACCAAGGCCTTATCTAGCTTTTATGTAATATCGCCAAAGGCTGCCATTTTTATTTTCTTTTATCTTCCACCAATTTTTACAAGCCCAAGCATTGGCTATATTATTCAATTTTGAAAACCCCAATCCAGCTTCCTCCACTGGGTAACATAATTCTGACCATTTTTTTCCAATGGAGTTTATTTTTACCATCCTTTTTACCCCATAAGAAATTCGACATTTCTTTTTCTAATTTGTTTGTAATAGTCCTTGGAGGCTCTAAGGACATTAAAACATGCGCCAACGAACTTTGTAGTACATGGGTAATCAATGTTATTCTTCCTGACATACTTATCAGGTCTTCCTTCCAACCTGTAATCTTTTGCCTAATCTTTTCTACTGGAAAAACTAAGTATTCCCCTCTCAATCTACCCTCATAAATCGGACACCCAAGGTACATTAATGCACCTTTCTTTTGAGTAAATCTTGTGATTATTTTTATTTTTTGGGCAATGTTTTCTGGGGTTTTTTCTGCAATCATAAATTTATATTTATTCTTGTTCAATATCTGCCCAGTTTCTTCTTTGAGGATATTTAGAAATCTTATCATGTTTCTCATGGAGCGGCTACTAGCATTAAAGAAAACTATGATATCATCCACATATGCCAAGCAGCACACGATAGGGGTATTTCTTGGTTGCTTATACATGAGGATTTTCCCCTCCGTCGTTTCTTTTTTTTAAATTTACAATGAAGAGTTCTAGGTATATATTAAATAGAGAAGGGGATAGAGGGTCCCCTTGTCTAAGACCTCTTGAAGTTTTAAATTCACTACCCTCTTGTCCATTTATAAGTATTTTAACCCATGAACTAGAAATACATCTATATATTAAATCTATCCCGAATTCTGAGAACCCCAATTTTCTCATTAAATAGCATAATGTTTCCCATTCAACTCTATCAAATGCTTTAGACAAATCTAATTTCAGGATTAAGTTATGGCCTCTAATCTTAACTGTTAATTCTCTAATCATTTCTGAGGCTAGATTGATATTTTCCATCATCAGCCTATTTTTAAAAAACCCTGATTGTTCTGCTTAAATGATAATTGGGAGAACCATGTTGAGCCTATTTTGGAGAACTTTTGGCAAGATTTTATAAGCTGTATTACACAAGCTAACTGGCCTATAGTCCTCTCATGTCGGTAGATTTTCTTTCTTAGGAAACAGAACAATGTAAGAATTGGACCATACTTTGTTAATTTCTACCCCGGAAAAGATCCAGGTGATGGCAGCAACTAATTCTTTTTTAAAAATAGGCCAGCTGCATTAAAATAATTCATTATTCCACCCATCAGGGCATGCCGCACTATCATTATCTAAGATAAATACTACTTCCTTTACCTCTTCTTCCGTAGGGTATGCTTCTAATAATTTATTATCATCTGATACTTCTTTTTCAATGTTTTGAGTTAATTTATCCCTTCTAGTTCTATATGGCTCGCATAAAAGTTTTTTAAATTAATCTTCTAGAATGTTTTTAACTTCCTCTTCTTTATCTATCTATTTTCCATTTGCTGCTTTTAATCCCTTTATTTTTTGTTTCTGTATTATAATTTTAGTCATCGTATTAAAGTATTTCATATTTTTGTCTCCATCTTTTAACCACTTGACTCTTGCCTTTTGTTTCCAAAAGACCTCTTCCATATGCAATATCATCTATAATTCTGATTTGGCCTTGCTAACTTTTATTCTTGAGGTATCATCCTGATTTTGTTCATATTCTATTTCTAGTTTGGTCACTTCATGTTCTGTTTCTTGAATATTTTATTTAATATTTCCAAAAACCTTTTTATTCCATTTGCATAATGTTAGCCGTAGGTTTCGAAGCTTCTTAGCAAAGATTTGCAAAGGATTGCCTGAAATGGGGTTTTCCCACGCATCTTTGACAATATCATCGAATCCTTTGTGCATTCTCCACATATTTTGAAATTTAAAACCTTTGGACCTCCCTTCACTTTGTTTAGACATTATCAATAGCGGGCTATGATCAGAGCATGTTCTACTTAGATATTTTACCCTTATTCCTCCCATCTTTTCTATCCATTTTGTGTTGAGTAAGACTCAATCCAGCCCTGACCAGATGGCTCCTCTTCTCTTCTTGTTATTACACCGTGTGATGTTTGAGCCTAGATAGCTTGTCTCCATTAAACTAGCACTGGCTATAACCTCATTAAACTATGCAAGCACCGACTGATATAGAGGCCTTCCTCCTCTTTTTTCATTGGCGTTCCTAATTACATTGAAGTCTCCTCCAAAAACCCATGGAAGCTTCAATGCCACTAAAGCTAGCATTTCCTGCCATAATAATTTTCTATCTTCCTTTATGTTGCTCACATGCACCACTGAGATAATCAACTCTGATTGACTTCCTAATTTGAGACTGATTATTTGTTCAGCCTCTACAATTATTTCAATTTCTTTTTAGTTATTCCACAATACTCATAAGTTACCCTTTGAAATAGAAAAGGCTTTATCTAAACCAATTTTCCTCTTGTATTTATCTAGCTGTGTATTATTTACCATTGGTTCTGCTAAGAAAGCTATTTTAACCTTATAAATTTTAATTAGTTTCTTAATCTATTTAGCATAGGGGTGTTAGCCATTCCTCTTAAATTCCAATATAGAGTATTAAACATTTTTAGTTATATCTTGTTTGTGCTCTTGTGGTGCATTTCGAACCATGCTTCATTTTTATATATTTTTTCATGCTTCCTTGGGGTTTGCTAGAGCAAGGTGGGGCTTGCTCTAGGTAGCTAAAGATCTGTTTTTTTTCTAAGCTTTTCCCCATTTCTCTGATTTTATCCAAAGCTTTTTCTCTATTTAATGAGCCTCTTTTTGCTGTTTTTTTATCTTTTAAGTTTGAATCATCTTGTGTAATGTTCAATATCAGCTTGTTCTCCTCCTTTTGGTTGCTTAAAAGTGGAGAGCTTCTGGATTCAGATTCAACCTCTGAGAGAAGATCATCCTCTGCTCAATTGTATCCTTATATGCTATCCTTTAATCCTATCTCACTTCTCCTTTCTCTTTTCTTTTCTCTAGCACACAATACCCTTCTAAATTATGAGCATGTTGTCTCTATCATGTTTACCTCTTTTGCTGAATCTTGAAGCCACTTACTAATACCATGCATTTTTAAATTCATATCTAGTTTACCTTCATTTTCATGCATCAATTCTTTTTCTACCATTCCTTTATCCACTAATTTATTCTTTTCCTTCTCATTTAAGCCCACTTCTACCCCCTCCCCCTCTACTCTCCTCCTTATTACTCTCTACACTCTTACTCCTTTCTAGCTCCACTCCTACCTCTCTTGCTCTATATTCTACTATATCGGATCTCCTTCCTTCCTCTTCTCTGTACATCCCCCTATCTCTTATGGTCTGCACCTTCTTTATCCATTCACTACCTATCTTTTTCCTCCCCTCCTCTCTATGACTTCCCTGTCCCATCTTCTTCCCTCCAACCATGCATGTTGCCGCATCATTTCCAATCATGCTCAACTACTGCTCTTAATCCTTCTCACCTTCTTTTACTTTATCCTCTTCTTCTTCTTCATATTCTTCTTCCTCTTGTTATTAATTTTCATCTTCTACTTCTTCTTTCTCTTCTTCTTCCTCTTCTTCTACTTCTTCTTCTTCTTCATCTCCTTCATCATCTTCTTCTTCTTCTTCAACCTCTTCTTCTTCCTTATCTTTGTCTCATTTTTCCTCATCTTCTTCTCTTTCTTCTAATCTTCTTCTTCATCTTCTTCTATTTCTTTTTCTACTACTACTTTTTCTTCTTCCTCATCTACATCATCAACCTCTTCTTCTACATCAACTTTTTCTTCTTCTTTTACTTCTTCTTTTTACTATTATTCTCCATCTTCTTTTTCTTCCTCATCCTCTTGTTCTTCATCTTCGTCTACTTCTTATGCTTATTTTTTTCTTCCCTTTCTTTCTTCTTCTTCTTCTTCTTATTTCACTTTTTCTTCTTCTTCTTCTTCTACCCCGGCTTCTTCATTTACTTCATCATCATCATCTTATTATTATTATTCTTCTTCTTCTTTCTCTACTTCTTCTTCATCTTCTTTTTCCTCTTCGTCAATTTCTTTTTCTTCTTCTTCTTCTTCTTCTTAGTATTCTTCTTAATCTTTTTGTTCCCTATATTCTTCCTCCTCGTCACAACCATTTTATTCTTTTTTTTCTACTTTTTCTTCTTCTTCATCTTCAACTTCTTCTTCTACTTCTTCTTCAACTTCTTTTTCTTTTTCTTTTTTATCTTCCTCAACTTCATCTTCATCCTCTTATTCTTCTTCCTATACTTTTTTTTCTTTCTCTTCATTATCCTCTTTTATTCTTCTTTTTTTCCTCTTTTTCTTCCTTTTCTTCTGCCTCTTCTTCTTCTTCTTCCACTTCATGTTTCTCTTCTTCTTCTTCTTCCTATTTTCTTCTTTTTCTTTCACGTATTCTTCTTATTTTTTTTTCTTCTTCTTCTTTTTTTTTTAATATTTTATTTTATTAATGTTACCCTCTCTTTTGGTGAAAGAATACCATTTTTACAAACTAGAAACTACCCTTAACTTTTTTACAACCATATCTAATCAAAAAAAAAAAAGCTATTGCCTCTATAAAACCTAAGGTAGATTCGCCTAAAAATTGATAGCTTCTCTTAGTATATTGCCCGACCATGCCATCTCCTTGCTAATGGCCACCTCTTCTAATCCCTTCTAGATGCGGCATCATTCATCTCTTTATCAACCTTTGCCTTCAATTGTCACTTTTTTTCATCATTCCTCAATATCAAACCTCCTCTAAATTTTGACACATTCCTGCAAAATAGAGCAATAAAATATCCATGCTATTACCACTAATGCCACCCATTTCCCCTTTTATACCTTTTACAATTGCTCAAACTAAGATACAACCTCTTATAACTATTAATTCTTTTAGCCTTCTTCCTATCTCAATACACTTTGCACTAGTTTTCCCTTGTTGTCCTTTCAGCTGCATATTCTACATGCCTGTATTTGTTTTGCCTCTTTGAAACCCCGTGTTGCCTTTACACCTGCCCCTTAGTCAGAAAACAAGTAAAATTGTCCAAAATAATCTTAGATTTTCTGCCCTCATCTCTTATATTGTACCTGCCATTTATTATATTTCACATCTAAACATCCAAAAAAACATCAAAAAAAACATGTGTGAGTAGCATTACAGAGGCAGCAGTCTGCTCTTGATTTCTTCTATCCATGCTGCAGATATTCTTTGATTAGCTCCTAGCTCCACCTCTTGTACAGCTTTCTCCTCCTTACCTTGCCCTTAAACACTAAAACAAAATGTGAAAGGAGAATAGCAGATGTAGTAGCCTGCATTGTCTCTTGCTTTCCTTTCCATTCTGCTAAAAGTGGCCAAGAACCTCATAGGCCTCCTACCCCCTTTCTTCTACTATTCTAGCGGCGACTAATAATTATAGAACTTTATATCCCTTATTCCATTCCTACCATTTAACTCATGATGCATAAAAGTAGCATATGTAATCATCATAGTAAAGGCAGCGACTTGCATTGTCCCTTGCTATCTAATTTTGCTAATAGCTCCTGGAAACTCTGTCTCTTGTGATTTTGCTTCCAGCTTCTTCTACCTTTCTGCTCTTATAAACAACAAGCAAACATACAAACAAACAAAGCAAATAGTCAAACACCTCCAACACCCTGCAGAATATAAATTAGGGTTTATTTCTCACATTCTGATGTTTGCCTCTTAATGTCGCCTAGTTGTGCCTTTCTTGCTCTCCCTAAAAGCCATCAGAGAAAAAAGAACATCTTTCTCTCATGATCTAAAAGAATACCAAGCCAACCAAAGAATAAACATAGCATCAATATATCAATGTTTTAATTTTAATCTTTTACTAACTTTAGTTTTTATATATCATTAAACCTTCTACCCTGCTTCTAATGATGTTCTATATTTTATTCAGCTTTGATTTAGTAGCTCTTAAAACCATAATATGCTCATACCTAGAAATTCCACCAGCCCCCTCCCGCAAGACCATGGTAGCTATCACTCTTCCAGCTTAAGCCTGCTAGAGCCACAACTCTTTCAACTTATATTTTTTATTCTTCGTGACTCTGAAGTAAGAATAACCTATTTTATCTAAAATAATTAATACCTTTAAATCTATCTAAAATGTCTTCTCCACCAAATTCTTGAAATTATTTTTTCCTATCGTCTTTTACTAACCTATCTGCCTGTGTATTTGCTTCTCTGTATATGTGTATCATTTCTCCATTCAAATCTATTAAAGTCTATATAATACTACGTGTTTCTCCCTCGCACCTCCACATATCTATCCTTCTTGTGTCTAGATCCACTAGTATGGGTGAATCAACCTATACCTGAATATTTTGGAGTCTATGGTTGCTGCAAATTTCCAGCCCTTTCTGCAATGCCATAATTTCCACATGCAAGGCTGAGATAGCAACTCCTATCATTGTAAATGCTTTAATAACCTTTCATTCCTCATCTCTTATAAACCATCCTCCCCCTACTGCCCCCATGTCCCTTTTGAAACACTCATCCATGTTTAAGGCTAGTGCACCTTTCGGTGGTTTTTTTTTTGAAAGGTTTATTTTATTATATTAGCCCTCTCTTTTGGCAGAGGAATACCATTTTTACCAGCTAAAATCTACCATTTTCTCTTTTACACCCTTACTCAAAATAAAAAACAAATCCAATTTAAACTTCACAATTTCAGATTGAGCTTTATATAGTGCTAGGTATTCTTGGAATTTAGTACTGCAATAATCTCTTTTTCTATCTTTCTCGTGTCCTTCTTAGCTCCAGCATTCCTTGAGCTCCTCCAAGATGTGCCCTTTATTCATGCTTCCTTCCTTCCTTGAGCTACTCCAAGATGATCCTGCTTAAGCTTGACCAAAAACCTTAAAACATACCTATCACTTAACAGACTCTAATTCAACCTACACTTAACAAACTCTAACCCAAAAGACTTCTAATAGACCCCCACCTACCTGACCTTTCTAAAAGCATAACAGGCTACTTACCTTATCGACTTCATCCTTTGAAGCATACCATTACTATCCCATACCCATACACAATTAAAAAAAAACATTCCAACATATTACAGACACTAACACCCTCAATTCCTACCCCCTTCCTCATATTCCTACCCCCTTCCTCATATTCCATTTCAATGTCTGGCCTCTTGCGTCTCCATGCTTGGCTTACTCCTGAATTTAATGAACCTGCAAAACAAATAACCAGCATCCTTCCATTCTATTTCATTACCTTCTCTAACCCTTATGGCTAGCACATTTAGCTTGTTTGCTCTGCCACAATTTGCAACAAACAGCTGTGCTTTGACCTCCTCTGTCAAGACTGCAAAACAAATTACAGCATCTACAAAAATAGTCCCTACCCCCAAAACTATACAACCCCACTGTCAGCATTGATTGTTGCAAGTAGCTATGTTTTCTTCTCTACAAAATAGATTGCAGCAACAATGCCTTTTCTTTTTTTTATGTAGTCTACTTTTAATAGTCACACCTCAGGACCGCGGGGACTCTTTAATAGCTTCTCTTATTCAGTATGTAATGCAGTCAAACAATGCTGTAACAAGATACTCCCCAATTAGAGGACATTCCTGACCTTCCTATTTATGTAACAACGAGTCAGTCAAGACAAAAAACAACAATCCTAAACAATAAACATTAACACACAGAACCCCTTACCAGACCAATCATCTGGAGTAACGTGCAAAACAGCAAACCAATCCAAACGCATATAACATATATAATGTAAAGAAGGCTAAGCTGCAGAATGTCACCATTCATACTCCTAAAAACCATTCCCCGCCTCCCTATTACTTCTACAGGCTTGATTACTAGAAGATAAACATAAAGTCAAACCGATCTAATCATTTAATTATTTCTGAAGATTTAGAAAATATATAACCACCAACAGACAGCTTTCCTTCTCCTATGTCAACCCAACACTCTATTAGAATAAATAACAGATATGCCCCAAAGGAACCAGTCATCAAACTTTAGCACCACTAATAAGCATTAACACACAGGACCACCTTACCAGACCAATCACCTGGAATAACCTATTTAAACATTTAATTATTTCTGATATGCTGAAAAAATATAACCACCAACAGATAGCATTCCTTCTCCTATGCCAGCCCAACACCCTGTTAGAAAAAAGAGCAAAAATGACCCAAAAATCTAGTCATCTTAATTTTGCACCACTAATAAATTATTTAAACAAAACTTGTCTTTGTAGATCTTGACATATGGAAATCCCAGTTCATAAAGCCTTGCCAGGCCTTTTAATTTATCTGGAAGATCGCTTCTGCCAAAAACTTGTTCTCCTATGGACTCACCATCCTTGGCTAACATATCCGCTAAAGTATTTGCCTCTCGATATATATGCTTAATGGATGCGCTCCCTTCTTCCATATATTTTATTTTAGACTCTATATAATATTCATATTGCCAGAGATTTAAATCTTTATTAGCAAGGTCAACTAGCAGCCTTGAACCTAGTTGAATCTGAAACTCTTTAATATTAAGCCCATTGCAGATTTGTAAACCTTTGTGGAGGACTTGATTCTCTGAATATAATGCTGAGCAACCTTTTAAATTCATCATGAATGCTTTGAGAACCTTTCCTTGCGAATCCCTTATAACTCCTCCTCTGCCTGCCACTGCCATAAACTGTTGAAGCTACTATCCGTATTAAGAGACATTTTACCATTAGGTGGTTTCTCCCACTTTATACTTTTTGCCCTCAACTCCCTTTCTTTTACATATGACAAGCCCCAATGATTTATCAAGTCAATAACTAGCTTATCTTTTCTCATTTTAATAGGGTAAGCCTCTAAAATACTAGTAATCTCCCTTTTAATATCATTTAAGATATTCTCTGAGTTCATACGAACATTTTCAAATTTGCCCTTATTCCTAGCCTTCCAGATACACCAGATTACTACTATCGAGATGTTTTTCCTAAGTAATGACTGAACTTTATTCCCAAGGCTAGGTCCTAGCCAACCTAGTAATCTATCTTTAAGCCTCTTTCCTTGACTTGGCTGACCAATGTGAATCTGGCTCCAGACTTTCTTTGCTATTTTACCTGTAGAAAATAAATGATATATGCTTTCAATTTCTGAAAAGTAGCATTCACATCTAGAAGATATTTTAATACCTATTGTTTGTAAATTATTATCCACTGGGGCAGATTCTTGGAGGGTTCTCTACAGAAAGAATTTCATCTTTTGTGGAGAATCATTCTCCCAGCCCCATTTAAAAATTGGCGACACCTTTCTCTTCTTTCTTATCTATTCCTTTGCAGATTTCAAGGTGAAAACACCTTGCGGATTTGGAGTCCACTTCCACACGCTCTTATTAAGTTTAGATAGAGATTCTACAAGATTTTTTGATTCAATAACATCTTCCATGTCCTTAAGAATTTTTTTTATTAACTTCATTACCCCAATTATATTTAGCCCTCATTAATCTTGCCCAAAGACTCATTTTCTTTCAGTTTCCACCAGCCTTTGCAAGCCCATGCTTTGGTGGCTACCTCAAGACTAGTAAAACCCTGACCCACCTCCTCCTTTGGGTGGCATAATGAGTCCCATTTTTTGCTAGTGTAGCTTAGCTTTTCCTTTCTGCTTACCCCAAAGAAAGTTAGCAATTTCATTTTTCATCTTTTTTATCACTCTTTTTGGGGGATGGATGATTGATAAGACGTGGGACAATGAGCCCTATAAAACATGAGAGATTAGTATAGCTCTTCCTCCAAAACTTAACATATCCTCCTTCCAACCTGTGATTTTGCCTTTTATTTTTTATAAAAGAAAGCCAAGATATTCCTCTTTTAATCTTCCTTCATGTATCATACAATCCAAATACATCAAAGTGCTTTTTTTATGGTTGAAGCCTGTGATCTCTTTAACTCACTGAACCACCTTCTCCGGTGTTTTAGATGATATAATAAATTGACATTTTTTTTATTCATACATTGCCTCGTCTCCTCCTCTAATGTATGCATTAGCTCCATCAAATTTATTAATGAATTATTGCTAGCATTTGTAAAAATAATAACGTCATCCGCATACGTCAAGCAACTCACCAACGGAGTCCCTCTTGGCTGCCTAAAAGACAAGATATTCTCTACTTGAATTCTCATTTTAAGATTTAGGATGAGTAATTCCAGATAGATGTTAAACAGATAAGGAGATAACGGATCTCCTTGTATTAATCCTCTTTCAAGCTTAAACTCATCTCCTTTGTGGCCATTAATTATAATTCTTACCCACACACTTGGGATACATCTGAACAACAAATCTATCTAGAATTCTTAGAAACTCAACTTTCTCATGGCATAACATACAATTGGTCATTCCACCCTATCGAAAGCTTTTGAGAGATCCAATTTAATTGCAGCATTATGCCCTCTAGTTTTAATACCAATATCTCTCATCATTTCAGAGGCTAAACCTATATTTTCCATCATTATTCTATCTTTCACAAATCTTGATTGCTCAAGAGAGATAATATTAGGGAATATATTACTTAGCCTATTCTGTAAAAGTTTAGCTAACATTTTTTATACAGCATTACACTGACTAATTGATCTGAAATCCTCACTTTTTTATGGATTCGCTGACTTAGGTAATAATACTATAAAAGAAAGGGCCCATGATTTCATAATTTTAGTGCCTACAAAAATATAAGAGATCGCAAGATGGAGGACCTTCTTAATGATGTGCCAAGAATACTGAAAAAATGCACTATTCCAACCATCTGGTCCTACTGACCTATCTTTATTCAAGCTAAATATTGCATTCCTGACTTCTTCCTCTTCTGGGAATTCTACTAGTCTTGCATTCTCTTCTGAAGATACCTGACATTTCAATGCATGCAATAGTGATAGGTCTCTCTGATTTTCATTTCTGGTTAAATGATTTTTAAAATATTCTTCTATATGACTTTTAATTTCTTCTTCTTCCACTAACCAACATCCTTCCAAATTTTTAATGTCTGCTATATGCTTTTTTTGAGATTTAATTTTGGTAATAGAATAAAAGAACTTAGTATTATTATCACCCACTTTTAACCACTTTATCTTCGATCTTTGTTTCCATAACACCTCCTCCATGTGTAATTTTAGCTTTAAAGTTGCCTCCACTTTGCTAAGCTCCTGCTTATTTTTATCATTTTGATTTAATTCATATTCTTTTTCTTTATATGCAACCTCTTCTTCCGCTAGAATAATATTCTCATTAATATTACCAAAAGTTTCTTTATTCCATTTCACAAGCCTGAAGCTTAATATGCGCATCTTTGTAGCTAGCACTTGTAGGGGATTACCTGATGAGGGTTCTGACCATGATATCTTTACTATCTTTTCGAAATCGGGATGTAAACTCTACATAGTTTGGAAAGTAAAGCTTTTTACAACTTTTCGGCTTTTTCGAAAGGATAATAGCATAGGGCTATGATCCGAACATGCTTTGTTTAAGTTTCTCAAAGACATTCCCCCATGTATAGCCAACCATTTAGCATTGTAAAGAACTCAATCTAATCTAGCCCAAATCACTCCTCACTTTTTCCAGTTATTACACCATGTGTAATTTGAGCCAAGCAATTCTATTTCCAAAAGATTCATATTAGCAATAGCCTCATTAAAATCCACCATGGCTTCTAAATCCGGTCACCTTCCTCCTAACTTCTCCCTCGGGTATCTAATTACATTAAAATCTCCTCTAATGATCCAGAGAAGATATGTTTGGGCTATCTCCTCCATCTCCTTCCATAAAGACATTCTTTTTTCTTTGGTGTTTTTTGCATATACAGCAGTAAAGAAGATCTCTGAGTTTCCTACTTTAAAGTGTATAAGCCATTCAATAGATTTCAAAACTAAAATATCTATACTTCCATACCACGTGACCCAAATTTTCCCATTAATATTAGTCGTGGCATTATCGAAACCTATTATTTTTTTATAATATTCTAATTTATAGGTATCTACCATCGGTTCTGATAGAATGACTATTTTTGCTTTGTGAATTTTTGTTAATTTCTTAATTCTATTTAGAGAGTGCTTATTTTCCACCCCTCGAATGTTCAATTAGATACAACTATCCATTATTAGTTGATCTCGCTTGCACTCTCATTGTACATTTTGAATCATACTTCATATTTAAATTTTTTCCTATTTCTAGTAGATTTTACAGAGCTAGACCCACTTACCTGAGATCTATTGAGACAAATTTTGCCCAATTGAAGAGACATAATCATTGCTTCTTCCATTGCCTCCTCCCTTGTATACGATTGGCATTTCATTGTTGCCATTCTTGCATCTACATTATACTTGTTCATGCACATACTATCTTCAATTTTTGTTAGAGGGAAACAATCACAGCTCTTGATCTCATATTCTATTTCTGAAAAATTCAATACATCCTCCTCGATCTAGCTATAATCTATTTTGCTATCTATTATAGGAGTTTTCTGCTTGCTTCCTTTAACCCCTTTCCTTCTCTGAGACTACTTTCTATTTGACTTATCCTTTTCTCCCTATGAAATAATCAACATGGCCTTTGTCTTTCCACTTATTATATACTCTTTCTCATCTTATCCTCTCCTCTCCTCGCCAGAAAATTCTTCCTCACCCTTACTCTTTTCTACCACTTTCATCTCTTCCACTATAATAGCTTTCTCCCCTCTTAATGCCCTTTTTACATTTCTTGAATCCCCTTTACAGTAGGAGACCTCCTCTACCATATCCTTAGCCCTTTCTTCATGTCTATCTTCCTTACTAATAATCCTTAAACTCCTTTTAGGACTTTCCAAAGGGTTATATTTCCTTACCCATACCTCAGCCCTTCCCCTACCTTTCACCTTCTCCTTCCCCAAGCTATCCCTGCCCACCTAGCATGCCTTTAAATCATGCCCGAGCCTCCTGCAATTTTTACAGAAGCTTGGGGCTAGCTCGAGAACAATATGTTGCCAAAATCCAGCCCCTTCCTCAGTACCAACCCAGACTTTCTGTGGGTGCTAGACTTCAAGGTTTGTCTCGATACAAATCTTTGCTCCATGAGGTCGTGTCATTGAAGCAGTGGCCTCATCCATAAGCATAGGCTTCCCGATGCACGTGGCAATAGAGTAGAGTGAAGTTTTATTAAAAAATGGCAATGGAAGGTTAGGAAGTGAATGTCATACCAGAGCTTCCTCCATGGAAAAGAATTGAGTAGTCCATTATAGCAGACGAATAGGAAATCCATAGACGAACCATTGACCACGCAGCCACAATCTGTTGTAGTCCTCTTCCTCCATGAATTGAAGGAAGACATGTTTCAAGTCATAGTCTCCTGTCTTGACGCTTCTGTTAAGCTTGAGTGTATTAAGGAAACCTTAGATTTCATCAAAACGTGGCCTGCCATGCCAGAACTTGCTCACAAGAGTGAGCTTGAATGGCTCCTCCATTCTCTCGAATTCTGCCTTAGTAAATATAACTGTCAAGAATTCATTCTTCCTCCCAAGCTTAGGTAGATTGGGTGTGGGTTCTTTAAGAACAGAAGCAAATGACTTCTTCTTGGACGAGAAGCTATTATACTCCATTGTGAAATTTAAATCAAGCTTGAAAATGCACGAAAATATACTCTCTCTAAAGAATTCGCTTTCTCTCTCTAGAATTGAAAGAGCTTGAAAAAAATCTTCTCTCTATTTTTTTTACTTTTAGGTGGTTTGTTCCAAATGAATGTAATAAAATCTAATTGAGGTTTCCTAATAGTTTTCAACCTCCATATCTTTTTAATCTCTACCTCTAAGTTCTTATCATTGACTATAAATGGGTTGTAGGCTGAAATGGAGGAGCTTTCTCTTCTTATTTCCTCTAATATATTTTAGGCATGCATTGGAGAGTTCTTAAATCTACAATTTATTTATGGATTTCCATATGCACCAAATTACTACGTGAGGCATATTGTTTCTAATCCATTTTACTAACATACCCTCTAAGTGGGCTTGTCTCCAATATTCTATTCTGGCCTTAAGAGGAATGTCACTTTTTCCAATGCCCATATCTATTTCTATTTTGTTCCAAACTGCTTAAGTTATATTTTCTACAGAGAATAAATGATCTATGCTTTTAATGTTTTCTTAGTACCATTCACATCTAGATACTAATTTTATACCTCTCTTTTAATTATTCTGATCTAATGGAATGACATTTGAAAGAACCCTCCACATGAAACGTTAATATTCTATAGAATTTCTTTCTCCCATTTCCATTTGAAAATATCTTGAATTGCCATTTTTTTAACAAGCCTTTTTGCACTTGTTATGGAGAATCTTCCTTGAGTATTCTATGTCCATTTCAACCCAGTGTTTATCAAAATCTAATTCCTTTCTACTATGCTTTGTTGTTTTCGCATTAATTTCCAACATATAGATGCCTTTTATGATTCCCTAAATAATTTATCATCAAGCTTGTATCTAGCTCTTGAATATTCAGCCCATGGATTGGTATTTGAAATTATCCTCTAGCTTGTTGATTCCTCTAAATTATCTTATTCTTTTTCTTCTTCTTCTTCTTCCTCTTCTTTTTCCTTATTCATCATCATCTATTTTTTTGTTTTCATCATCATCATAATCTTCTTTTTCTTTTCTTATTCCTCTTTTTTTTCTTCTTCCTCTTATTCTTTTTCCTTCTCCTCTTCTTCTTCTTCTTCTTCTTTGGCTTCATCTTCCACTTATTCACAAACTTTTTCTTCTTCATATTCTATTTATTCTTTCTCTTTTTTTTTCTTCTTCTTATTCTTCTTTTTGTCATTCTTCTTCTTATTCTTCCAATTCTTCATTATCTTATTTTTCATATTTTTCTATTTCTTCTTCTTCTTCTTCTTCTTCTTCTGCTTCTTCCTCTTATTCTACTTTTTCTTCTTTTTCATTTTCTACTTCTTCCACCTCTTCCTCTTCTTCTTCTTATTTTTCTTCATCTTATTCTCTTTCTTCTTCTTCTTCTAATTCTTTCTCTTCATCATCTTTTTCTACTACTTCTTCTTCAACTTCTTCTTATTATACTTCTCCTTCTTCAACTTCAACTTCTTCTTATTATACTTCTCCTTCTTCTTCTTCATCATCAACTTCTTCGTCTTCCATTTAATCTTCTTATCATTCTTCTTCTTCTTTTATTCTTCTTTTTCTTCTTCGTCCTCCTCCTACTTTTATTTTTTTTCCACTTCTTTCTCTTTTTTATTTATTCTTCCACTTCCTCATATACTTCTTCTTCTTCTTATTCTTCTTGTTCTTTTCAGCATCATCATCATCATCTTCTTCTTTTTCTTTTTCTTCCTCTTCTTCACCTTTTTGTCTTCTTATTCTTATTCTTCTTCCTATTCTTCTATTTTTTCATCTTCTACTTTTTGTTGTTGTTCTACTTCTTATTCATATTTTTCTTCTAATTTATCATCATCTTCTTCATCTTTATCATCGTCTTCTTCTTCTTCTTATTTTTCAACATATTCTTATTTTTGTTCTCATTATTTTATTTTTCTTGCTATTCTTTTTCTTCTTCCTCCTCCTTTTCTTTTTCTTCTACTTCTTCCTCTTCATCTTCTACTTCTTCATTTTCCACTTCTAATCCTTATTTGTCTTTTTCCTCCTCTTCCTTTTTTTCTTCCACACATTCATATTTTCTTCTTTTTCTTTTTATTCTTTCCCTTCTTCATATTTTTCTTTTTTCTTTTTCTTCATATTCTTCCTCTTCTTCTTATTCTTCTTCTTCTTTCACTTGTTTTTGTTCTTCTTCTTATTCTTCTTCATCTTTTCTTTTTTATTTTTTTCTTATTTTTCTACTTTTTAAATTCCATCTTCTTCATCTTCTCATACTTCTTCCACTACTATTTTTTCTTCCTCTTCTTTGCTTCTTATTCCTCTTCTTGCTTTTGTAATATTTTTCTTCTTCTTCATCATAATCAACTCATTTTCTTCTTCATCATAATCAACTCTTTTTCTTCTTCTTCCTCCTTTTTTTTCTTGTTCCTCTTATTATTATTATTATTCTTCTTCTACTTCTTCTACTACTTCTTACATTTCCTTCCTCTTCTTCTTCCTCTTCTTCATGTACTTCTTCATCGCCTTATTCTTGCTCTTCTTTTTTTTCTACTTAATCCTCCTCCACTTCTGATTCTTCTTCATCCAATTCTTCTTTTTTTTCTTCTTTCTATTATTCGTCTTCTTATTAGTATTCATCTACTTATTTTTCTTATTCTTTTTTTTCTTCTCCTTCTTCTATTTCTTCTTTCTTTTTCTTTTTTTCTTTTTTTTTCCAATTCTTCTTCTTCTTCTTCTTTTTATACTTATTCTTTCTTTACTTCTTCCTCTTCTTATTCTTCCTCTTCTTCTTTCTATTATTCTTCACCTCCTTCATCTACTTTTTATTCCTCTTTTTATCTACTTCTTATTCTACTTCTTCTTTATCTTCTTCCATTTCCTCTCCTTCATCATCATCTTCTTCTTTTTTTTCATCCTCATCCATTTCTTCTTCCTCTTCTTTTTTCTCTTCTTCTTTTTCTTTATTTTCTTCTTGTACTACTTATGCTTCTTCCTCTCCTGAATCATTATGATCTACTTCTATATCATCTTTTTATTTTTTTTATTCTTCTTTTTATTCTTTTTTTAATCCTCTTCTTGTTTCTCTTTCTCTTCCTCATCTTCTTTCTCTTCTTCTACTACATCATCTTCTTCTTTTCTTTCATTCCTTTTCTTCTTATTTTTCTTCCTCTTTTTCTCTTCTTCTTCTCCCCTACTTTTTCATATCCTTCCTCTTCTTTTTCTTCATTTTCTTCTACTTATTTTTTCTATTTCTTCTTCCTCCTCCCATTTTTCCTATTCTTCTTATTATTCTTCTTTTTCTTCTTATTCGTACTCCTCATCATTATCATCATCTTTTTCTTTTTTCTCCTTTCTTGCTTTTATTTCTTCTTCCTCTTCAACTTTTTCTTCTCTTTCTTCATCTTCTTATTTTTTTTCTTTTTAATCTTTCTCTTTTCTTTTTTTTCTTCTTCTTCTACTTATTCTTAATCGTATACTTCTTCTTCTTTCTCTTCTTTATCCTTGTATTCTTCATCTTATTTTTCCTTTTCTTTTTCTTTTTCTTCTTCCTCTTCTTCTTTTTCCTCTTATTCTTCTTTCTCTACTTCTTCTTATTCTTCTTACTTTTCTTCTTCTTCCTCTTTTTCTTCTTCCAGTTCGTGTTCCTCTTCTTCATCTTCATCTTCCATTTGTTCTTCTTCCTCTTATTCTTCTTCTTCTTGTTCCTTTTCTTCTTCAAGTTCGTGTTCCTCTTCTTCATCTTCATCTTCCATTTGTTCTTCTTCTTCTTCCTCTTATTCTTCTTCTTCTTGTTCCTTTTCTTCTTCTTCTTCTTCCACTCCCTTTTTTTTCTTCTTCTTCTTCTTTATCGTCTTCCTCTTCCTCCTCTTCTTCTTCATTTTCTTTTTCATCATCTACCTCTTCTTCTCTTTCTTCTTTTTCTTCTTCTTCTTATCCCTCCACTTCTTCTTCTTTTTCTCTCTTCTTCTTTCTCTTAATCACCTCCTTCTTCATCTTCATCTTCCTCCTTTTCTTCTTATTTTTATTATTCTTCTACTTATCACTCTTATTATTTTTTTTCTTCTTCTTTTTCATCTTTATCTTATTCTTCATATTTTTCTATTTTTTTTTCTTCTTTTTCTTCTTATCATCTTTTTTTTCTTCTTCCTTTTTCTTATTCTTATATTTTTTTTCTTTTTTTCTACTTCTTGTTCTTCTTTTTCTTTATCTTCCCCCTCCTCCTTCTGCTCTTCTTCTACTTGTTCCTCTTTTTCTTAGTCATTTACTTCTTCATCTTCTTCTTCTTTTTCATATTCTTCTTCATTTTTTCTAATTATTACTTTTTTTCTTCTTATACTTATTCGTCTTCTTCTTATTCTTCTTCTAATTCTTTCATTTTTTTTCTACAACTTCTTCTCACAATTATTCTACTTCATCTTCCACTTTATTTTTTTTCCTTCTTCCTATTCTTCTTCTTACTACTTTTCTTCTTCTTCTACCTCGTCTTCTTATTCTTCTTCTCCTTCTTCTTCGACTTCTTCTCTTCTTCTTCCTCTTATTCTACTTCTTCTTATTTTCTCTTCCTCTTTTTGTTCTTCTTCTTCTTAAAGCTCTTCTTCTTCATCTTCACTTTCTTCTACATATTCATCTTCCATTTCTTCTTCTTATACTTCTCCTTCTTATTCTTCATCATCTTTTTCTTCTTTTGCCTTTTAATCTTATTCTCCTTCTTCTTCTTCTTATTCCTCTACTTATTTTTCTTATTTTTCATCCTCTTCCTTTTATTTTTTTTTATTCTGCTTTTCCCCTACTTCTATTTATTATTCTTCAAGCTCCTCTTCTTTTTCTTATTCTTCTCTTTCTTTTTCTTCTTCTTCTTATTCTTCTTCTTCTTCTTCTTCTTTTTCTTCCTCCTCTTCTTTTTTCGTTTTCTTCCTCTTCTTCATCTTCTTGCTCTTCTTATTCTTCTTCTTATTCTTTTTTTAATCTTCTACTTTTTCTTCTTTTTTACAACTTCTTCTTCTTTTTCTTCTTATTCATCATCATCATCTTCTTCTTCTTCTACTTGTTCTTCAAAATTTTCTTATTTTTCATTTTCTTATTTTTATTTTTCTTATTTTTCTTTTTCATATTTTTCTTTTTATTTTTCTTCTTATTTTTATTCTTCTTGCTATTCTTTTTATTCTTATTCCTCATTTTTCTTCTTTTCTTCCTCATAATCATAGACTTCTTCTTCTTCTATCACTTCTTATTCTTATTCTTCTTATTTCTTCTTTTCCTTTTGTTCTTCCACTTATTGATATTCTTCTTCTTCTTCTTCTTCTTCTTCTTCTTCTTTTTAATATTCTTCCTCTTCTTCTTATTCTTCTACTACTTCCTCTTCTTCTTCATCTCTTTTTTATTTTTCTTTTTATTTTTTTACTTTTTCCTCTTCTTCTTCTTTTACTTCTCCTCTTCTTCTTTTTCTTCCTATTATTGTTCTTCTTGTTCTTATAGTTCATTTCTTCTTCATCTTCATCATCATCTTCTTTCTCTTTCTCAATTTTTTTTCTTCTTCGTTTTCTTCCTCTTCTTTTTTGTATTCTTCTTCTTCCTCTCCTACCTCTTTATATTGTTCTTTTTCTTATTTGTTTGGCTTCTTCTTCATCTTTTTGATCTTCTTCTTCCTCCACCTACTCCTCCTCTTCTTCTTCTTCATATTTTTGATCTTCTTCTTCCTCCACCTCCTCCTCCTTTTCTTCTTCTTTTTCATCAACATCTTCTTCTTCTTTTTTTTTTTTAAAAAAAAGTTGTTTATTAATTTTAACCCTCTCTTTTGGCGGAGGAATACCCTTTTTACAAACTAAAATCTACCCTTATCCCTCTTACACCCATACACATTAATGAATAAAACAAAGAACCAAGCCTAATTTTAAAATGTGTATGTGTGCTCGCTTTGAGCTTATTTGTTTAAAGATCTTGAGTTATTTTTAACTTCCATTCTGAACTTGTAACTCGGTTATATACCCACTTCCTTAATATTAACTTTCCCTTCATGAACCTCCTTCTATAAGTCAGTTGACGGCTCCAAAGCCTGCACAACAAATATTTTTCTACATAGGGATTTATCTGCATAGGAATTTTTCTGCATAGGGATTTTTCTGCATAAACACACTTTTTCTGCATAAACACACTTTTTCTGCATCAGCCATTTTTCCAGCCCTTTGAGTATTGCTCCCTCTAGTTCTTCACTTTATATGCTGTTCCAGAGCCTTGACTTTCACTATATATGCTGCACTCTACACTTAATATGCTGTTACAAGAGCTTGGCTAACCCTTCATCATGTATGTTGTATAATACCTGCGCTGCTAAGAAAACCAAGAAAACAAAGCCAAATATACATTCTATTTCTTTTTTCCCTCCTAGATCATTTCTAAACAAACCTGTAACTGTAGGGACAGAAATTCCCCTACCGACTACCTCCATTCCTTTTAACAGCTTAATTTTCGCTATATTGCCCTCCATGTTCTGCTAAGAAAACCAAGAAAACAAATATACATTCTTCTAACACCTTCCTTTGCTTGACTTCTGGAATTCATTGCCGTATCCCAGCAACTTTGCGCTCCATTTTTCCCCCATAGCCGCTTCATTTCTGTACCCTCGTTGAACCTTAGCAAATCTGAAATTTGCTTCCTTAATGACAGCAAGACCTATTCTATACCCCAACGTCTAATGTTCTAGCATCCTAACTAATTAATTAACACATGACTTTGCGACATTGTTCTCATAAGCATAAATAAAACTTTTAAACATACAATAAACAAAGAAATAAAGCAAATGAGGCTTAGACTGCATGTGCCAACAAATCTTGCCTCCCAATGAATGAAGCTTTGAGTGAGCTGCGCTGCTAAGAAAGAAAAATACATCTATACCATATTCCCCAAGAGAACCCCATTTTTTACCGTTAACCTTTCCTCTACTATTATACCTATATAATCTACTAATATTTTAACTGCCTCTCACTTTCTACCCTCACTAACTCTTACATAGGGAATTGCATTTTTGTCTAGATCCACTAGGCCTTTTATTTTTATCGGCAGAGTAACCTCATCATATTCTGCTTCTCCTTTTTGTGATCCTAGCCTTGCAAGATTGTCTGCCGGGGTGTTTAGCTCTCTATATATATGTAATATTGATGCATTCAATTCTTCTATGAGATTCAAAATAATTTCTAATTCCTCTTCATGTTTCCAAAGAGATATTTTCTTTGTTACTAAATTGACTAATAACAATGAATCTACCTGTATTTGAATATTCTTATAGCCTAATTTTTTACAAACAGTTAAACCTAAATTTAATGCTCTAATTTCTGAATGTAGAGCCGAGGCTGCTACACTAACTGTAGTAAAAGCTTTCATAACTGTCCCTGTAGAATCTCTTATTAATCCACCTCCCCCCGCTATACCTGTGTCCCTATTAAAGCTTCCATCCGTATTTAAGGAGAGTTTCCCTTCTGGAGGTTTGTGCCAAGAGATACTTTTCGCCCAATATTGTTTATTTATTTTTATATTTAGGAACCATTCCCGTTCTGCTTTCTTTTCTGTGTGTATTTTATTTAAAATTACAGAGTTAAAATTTGAAATGTTGCTTATTTCCTGCCTGATTTCTTGTGATATTACATTCGTGTCCATTTTCTTTCCTTCAAACCTACTCCTATTTCGAGCCTTCCATATACACCATATTATTACATGTGGTAAGTACATATTAAGCCAGATTCTAGTAGGATTAGTAGAGATTACTTTTTCTCATGTTTTAATTCGTTCAATTATACCATCTTCTCTTTTAATGATTTGCTTTGTTTCATCAAATTTCTTCCAGACCTGTGTGGCGATTTTACCTTTCGAAAAAAAGTGATCCATAGATTCTTCTTCCTCTAAGCAGCATTCACATCTAGACACCAATTTAATGCCCTTTCTTTGAACATTAGTATCCACAGGTATTGCATTTGTTGTTACTTTCCATGCTAACGAGCACATTTTTTTGGTATACCTGCCCTCCAGACCCATTTAGATATAGATTGAACAGGCTTTTTTTTCCTAATTAATTCCTTTACCGATTTAAGTGTAAAATTACCTTGTGGTGTTAGGATCCATTTCCAACCACTCTTTTTTAATATTGAATGGGATTCTACTTTTTTCTTTTGTTTTTCCAAGGCTTTCCAATTATTTGAAACTTTCTATGGCCGCTTTTATAAATATCTTGCCCTCATATATTTTGCCCAAAGACTGTCATTTTCCTTCAACCTCCACCATCCTTTGCAATCCCATGCGGTGGCCATATATTGTAGAGAGATTATTCCTAAACCTGCCTCTGCTTTTGGATAACAAATATCTGCCCAATTTTTCCAATGAATTTTATTCTTCCCTTCTTTTTTACCCCATAGAAAATTTGCCATCTCCATTTCTATTTTATTTGTGAATTTCTTCGGAGGGTGTATTACGGATAGGATATGAACCAGCGTGCTTTGAAGGACGAGCGAAATTAATGTAACCCGTCCCCCAAATCCTAGTAAATCCTCTTTTCAACCTGCTATTTTCTTTCTCATTTTATCTTGCAGCGGTGCTAAATATTCCTCTCTCAATTTTCCTTCAAATATTGGGCAGCCTAAATAAATTAAAGCTCCCTTATTTTGGGTGAAACCAGTTAAATTTTGAATTTTGTTTATATCTTTCTCCAAATCTTTTTTTCCCAGTATAAACTGGCACTTCTTTTTATTTACCACCTGACCTATTTCTAATTCAAATAGTTGTAGTAATTCTATAAGGTATATTATAGATCTTTTACTTGCATTTGTGAAAATTATTAAATCATCAGCATAGGCCAAACAACCTATTCTCGGAGTGTTTTTAGGTTGTCTAAAAGGTAAAATTTTCTCTTACGACATTCTTTTGTTTAAATTAAGAATAAGCAACTCTAGATACATATCAAATAATAAGGGGGATAAGGGGTCTCCCTGCCTTAGACTTCTTTTTGGTTTGAATTCTTCACCTATATTTCCATTTATAATAATTCTAACCCAAACATTCGAAACACATCTATAAATTAAATCTATGCATAATTCGAAGAAATCATATTTTCTCAGTACAAAGCAAAGTACATCCCATTCAACCCTGTCAAATGCTTTGGACAAATCCAGCTTGATAGCTAGATTGTGCCCTCTTGTTTTAGCTGAAATGTTTTTCATCATTTCTGATGCTAACCTAATATTTTCAATCATCAGTCTGTTTTTAACAAAACCCGTTTGTTCTTGTGAGATTATTAATGGCAAAATATTACTTAACCTGTTCTGAATTATTTTGGCTAAAATCTTATAAATCACATTACACAAGCTTATTGGCCTAAAATCCTCACATATCTGTGGGGCGTCTTTTTTAGGAATAAGAACTATGTATGATTTTGCCCATGCTTTAGGGATAACTGCACCGACGAAAAAGTTGGCAATTGCTAAAACTAGATCATGTTTAACAATGGGCTAATTTAACTGATAAAAATAGTTATTCCAGCCGTCTGGACCCACTGCACTATCTTTATCAAGATTAAAAACTACATTTTTTACCTCTTCCTCCTCTGGTATATTATCCATCATTTGATTCTGATCTTGTGTAATGGAAGCCCTGATCTTCTGTATTAAGGAATTCCCTTCGTGAGGCACATGCCCACATAAGTGTGATTTAAAAAAATCCTCAAAGAAAGTTCCAATTTGCTTGTCTTCTTCTATCCATTTTCCTTCCGTGTTTTTTAAAGCTTTAATTCTATTTCTCTGAGTTTTTATTTTACTCATATTGTGAAAAAATTTAGAGTTTCTATCGCCTTCTTTAGCCATTTAATTTTTGCTCGTTGTTTCCAATATACCTCCTCCATATGTAATTTTAAGCTCAATTCATCTTTAGCCTTATTTAATTCTTGTCTAATCTTGTCATCATTTTTATTATCATATTCAATTTCTAATTTTTCTACCTTCTCTTCTGCTTGTTTTATTTTCAGATTTATATTCCCAAAAACTTCCTTATTCCATGAATTTAAATGTTTTTTAAGTCTATTTAACTTGAACATTAGAACCTGCATCGGTTTACCCTGTGCTGGCTCTGACCAAGATTCTTTCACCAATTTTTCAAATTCTGGATGCTTTCCCCACATATTTTGAAATTTAAAGCTTCTTATGCTCCTTTTATTATGATGAATAGTTATAAGAAGTGGAGAGTGATCTGAACAGGTTCTGCTTAAATGCCTAAGCGATGTAGACCCGTGCGAGGCTTCCCACTTAGCATTACACATTACCCTATCCAGTCTAGCCCAAATTTCCCTTCTTTTACTCCAGTTGTTACACCAGGTGTAATTTGAGCCCGTATAAGCTATTTCCATTAGACTTGATTTAGAGATCGCCTCATTAAATTGAGACATTGCTATTGTGTTCGGAGTTTTTCCTCCCTTCTTCTCTAAAGAACTTCTAATTACATTAAAATCTCCTCCTATTAACCAAGGAGTATTTTTTGATGCTATATCCCGCATTTCCTCCCATAAAACCAACCTAGCTTTTTTATCATTTTTAGCATATACCACCGATATTATATCTTCTGTATTTTTATTCATTTTAAAGTGTATTATTTGTTCTGTGTCTTTTAATATTTCAATGTCTAGATTATTATGCAACATTAACCAGAGTTTACTATTTAAATTAGAAAATGAATTATTAAACCCTAATATTCTACTATATTTTATTATTTGATCCTGCTGTGTCATAGGTTCTGCTATAGCTACTAAAGCAATTTTATATGTTTTAATCAGATTTTTAAGCTTATTTATCGAAGGGTTATTTTCCACCCCTCTAATATTCCAATACATATATCTATCCATTAAAACCTAATTTGGATTGTAATCTAGTTATGCATTTTGAATCATATTTTTTATCTTTCCTCATATTTCTCGCACTCTTGGGAGGAATAGATTGAGATAATACATTATATTTTTCTAGTTTACCGAGTTGCATAGCCATTCTCTTTATGGCTTCCATAGATTGAAATTTATTTAAATTTTCACCAATTTTATCGTACATTTCTAAATCATCCTTCGCTTCTCCTAAGTAACTTTCTTTCTTAACTTCCTCTATACCTAATTGAGGACAACTAAACACCTCCGAATCTTCATCCGGAAAGTCTAGGAGATCCTCCTCTATCCCGCTGTAATCTTCTAGTTTTTCCTTTAACACCCTTCTATGTTTATTTTTCCTAGTGCTTTTTCTTCTAAATTTCACCACCTCTCATCTCTCTTCCTTATTCTCTTCATTACTACCCTCTATGCTTACCTCCCTAATGCTTCCATCTCCCTCCTCCTCCAAGGAAAAACTCACATTCTCTCTCCTACTCTCCTCTCCTTCTTCCCCTAAACCTAGAGGTTTCGGGGCCAAATCCTCCCTCCTTATCCATGTTTCTACTTTTCTTATTGCAGCTACTTGCCCTTTCACCTTTCCTAACGGCTCTCTACCTATTTTACATTCAGATTTATCGTGTCCAAGCCTATTACAGATTAAGCAATATGAGGGTATGTTTTCGGGTATGACATTTTGCCAATAGCCATTGTTATGTCCATCTTCTCCCTCTCCTATCCAAATTTCATTAGGCAGAGGAGTAAGGAGATTACACTCTACACATACTCGAGCCTTACTAAGCCGAGTTAATGTCACAGTGGCCTCATCCCGAAGTAGAGGTTTTCCCAAACAAGAGGTTATCGCATAGAGAGGATTAGCATTAACCAGGTATATAGGAAGGTTCGGCAAGGAGAACCAAACCGGAGAAACAGGCACCTCCACCTTTGGACTGAAGTACTTCGTCCATTTCAGCACGCACATGAGGAAACCACTTACTTGCCATGCTCCACGGTGCCATATGTGATAATAATCATCAACTGAAAAACACTGAATAAACACATGTTTCGCGTCATAGTCGGCCAGCTTTACCCTTCCCATGAGCTTCAGAGAGTAGAAGAACTGTTGTATATTGCTCGGGCGAGGCTAGCCGTGGGAGATTTTGCCGATAAGCATGTATTGATAAGGCTCCTTGAGCTTCTGTAACTCATCGGCTGAAAAAACGATAACGGGGTTCCTGTTTTTTGCTCCGAAAGTGTGCGAGTATGGTGCGGGCTCCTTTGTTATCAAGGCAAATGATTTATTCTTTGTGAATAAATCATTTTGCTCCATTTTGCACTTGAAAGGAGCTTGATTTGAGCTCAAATGGCGGTTTTCTCTCTCTAGAAAGAGTGATTTTCTCTCTCTACGGGTTGAGAGCTTCTTCTTCCTTGAGCCGAGTGCATCAACATCTTCTTCTTATTCTTCCTCTTCATCTTTCTATTCATCATCATCTTCTTCCTCTTCTTCTTCTTTTTTATCTTGCCCTTCTTCTTTGCCTTCCTCATTTTCTTCCACTTATACTTCTTCTTCCTGTTCTTCCTCTTCTTCTTCTGCTTCTGCTTCTTCTTCTTCCTCTTCTTCTTCTTAATCATTTTCTTCTAACTTTACTTCTTTTCTACTTCTTCCTCTTCTTCTTTTTATTGTTCTTCATCTTTTTCTTCAACTTAGTCGTCATCATCTTCTTCTACATCTTCTTCTACTTCTTCTTCTACTTTTTGTTCTTCTTCCTCTACTTAATCAACATCATAATCATCATCTTCATCCTCTTCTTCTTCCTCTTCTTCTTCCACTTCTTCTTTTGCTTCTTCTCCTCCTCCTCCTCCTCCTCTTCCTCTTCTTCTTCTACATATTTTTCATCTTCCTCTCTTGTATCATCATCCTTTTCTTCTACATCATCTTTTTCTTCATCTTTTTCTTTATAGTTTTCTTCTTCTTTTACTCTTTTTTTTTCCTCTTCTTCTCCTTCTTAATCCTCTTCTTCATCTTCCTCTTCTTCGACTTCTTTCTCTTCGTCTTCTTTTTTTTCTTCCTTATTTTTTTTTCTTCTTCTTCCTCTTTTTCTTCTTCTTCTTTTACCACTACTTCTTCATCTCCATCCTCCTCCTCCTCTTCTTCTTCTTCTTTTTTCGTCCATGTTTTTTCTTCTTCTTCCTTTTTTTTCTTCTTCTTCTTTTACCCCTACTTCTTCATCTCCATCCATCCTCCTCCTCCTCCTCTTCTTCTTCTTCTTACTTTTTTGTACTTCTTCTTTGTCTTCTTTTTCCTAGTCTTCTTCATATTCTTCTTCTTATTTTTTCTATACTTCTTCTTTTTCATCTTCTTTTTCCTCATCTTCTTCTTAGTATTTTTTTTTATAATTCTTATTCTTATTATTCTTCATCCTCATCATAATCATGTTCATTTTATTTTTCTGCTTTAAACTTCTTCTTCCTCTTCAACTTCTTCTTTTACTTCTTCTTCATCTTCTTGTTGTTCTTCTTCTTTTTCATCTTCCACTTTTCTCTCTTCTTCTTCTTCTTCCTATATTACTTCTTATTTATCTTTTTTATCCTCTTATTCTACTACTACTACTACTTCTTCTTCTTCTTTTCTTACTCTACTTCTTTTTTTTTCTTCATCAACTTCTTCGTTGACTTTTTTTTCTTCTTTTTTGACTTTTTTTTTCTTTTTCTTCTTCACTTTCTTCTTCTTCTTCTCTTTCATTTTCTTCTTCTTCTCCTTCATTTTCTTCTACTTTTCCTTATCCTTTTTCTTCTTCTCATTTTTATTCTACAACTTTTTCTTCTTATCCTTTTTCATCTATTTTTTCTTCTTTTTCTTATTCTTCAACTACTACTACTTCTTCTTCTTCTATTTCATCTTTATATTATCCTTCTTATTATACTTATTCTTATTTTTTTTCTTCTTCTTCTTCTTGCGTATCTTCTTTTTTTTTATTTAGCTTCTTCATATTCTTATTATTCAATTTTTTCTTCTACTTCTTTTTCTTCTTCTTCTTTTGATTCTTTTTCTTTTGCAACTTCTTATTCTCCTATGTCTTCTTCTTCTTCTTATTCTTCTTCTTCTACTTTGCCTTCTTCTTCTTTGTTTTTTCTTTTTCTTTTTCCACTTCTTCTTCATTTTATTTTTCTACATATTCTTCTTCTTCATGTTATTTTTCCTCTTCTATTTTATTATTCTTCTTTTCTACTACTACTACTACTACTACTACTTCATCTTCTTATTCTTCTACTTTTTCTTCCACTTCTTCTTCTTCATTTTCTTGTTCTTCATCTTTATTTTCTTCTGCTTCTTCTTATGCTACTTCTTCTTCTTATTCTTTTTTTTTCTTCTACTCTTTCTTCTTCTTATTCTTATTATTATTCTTTTATTATTATTTTTCTTCTACTTTTTCTTCTTATGCTTCTTTTTTTTTATCGACGTCACCCTCTTATTCAATTTCTTGTTATTAACTTCTTCTTCTTCTATTTCTTTTTCTTCAAATTTTTCTTTTTCTTCAAATTCTTCTATTTCTTCTAATTCTACTACTAGTACTACTTCTTCTTTTTCTTCTACTACTTCTTTTTCTTTTTATTGTTCTTCTTCTTCATGTTCTTCTTCTTTTTCTTCTTTATCTTCTACTTTTTCTCTACACCAACTTCTTCTTCTACTTCTTCATTTTCTACTTCTTATTCTTCTTCTTATTTTTCTACTTTTTCACTTCTTCTTGTTATATAATTCTTCTTTTACTTTTTCTTCATCTTCATTATTATATATTTTTTCTACTTCTTCTAATTTTTGTTCTTCTTTTGCTTCTTTTTCTTCTTATATTTATACTTTCTTCTTCTTCTTATGCTTCTACTTCTTCTCCCCTTACTTCTTTTTCATCATCATCTTCTTCTTTTACTTCTTTTTTTTATAAGTAAAATCTTTAATATCAAAAGATGTACAATTTAAGGATGATTAAAGCTATTACATTCCTTGTATAAAATAACATAAATTTTGTTTTTTTGGAGTATTGTATCTACATCATATTTCTTTTATTCATGCTATCTATGGTTTCTTACTCTCCATATTTAATAAACAATGGCTCCGAATATTTCTTTTCGTATGTGATTCTTTATTGATTTGGCTTAGTAATTTTTTTTGAAGCTCTTGAAACATGTAGAAATGTAATCTATTGGTCTTTCTTTTGATATCTATCTTTTTTCCATATTCTCAAATACTTTTGGAAAATTGACATTAAAAAATACATGATTTATCGATTCTTGAGGGTTACAGATTTTGCACTGCATGTTTTTTGGGATTGAGAATTAACTATCTTTGGTTCTGATATTACCACATTTGGCAATCCAAAAGAATACTGCATTCTTTGGAATTTGATTAATAAACCATACCACTTTGGTCCATGCTTTAGTTCTTTTTGTATATTTTATAAAAAATAATTTATATGCTTCAGATATTATCCTTCCATTGATACCCCATGTATTAAGTAATGTTTTAGCTTGGTTAATATCACTAGTTTTATCGATTAGTAAATCCCTAATAGAGATTAGGGATTTCCAGAATGGAGGGTCCTATTTGGATAATTCATATAACAAGTATTGAAAAATTTTAAATTAAAATGATGTTCCCACTTAATGCAAAGAGAATCTTTTTTCTTATTGATTCTCCATAGATTTTTAATAAAAAAGATTTATTCCATATTGCTAATTCAAAGATACCACGTCTACCATTTGAGATGGGCATGCATTATTTTTGCCAAGAGACTTTAGGCCTAAATCTAGACCTCCCCATAGGATTCTTCTACATGCACTTTCAATTCTACTAATAATAGATGATGGTAAGAGGAATTCTAAAAATCAATATCCCTTTATAACTTGGATTACTATGCGTAGTAGTTCTAGCCTTCCAACAAATGAAAGAATTTTACTAGCCCATTAGTGTATGGATGAAGTAATTTTGACCGACAATGTAGAAAATTGTGTCGTGATTAATCTACTTGAAGATCGTGGAACTCTAAGAAATGTGAAGGAAAAAGATCTTTTGATAAATCAAGAATCTTGCAATATTTCATTTATCATTTTGGTATTAACTCCTCCAAAAAAGATATTCGATTTGAAGAAATATATTTATCTAGGAGGTGATAGTGAATTCACTTAATGAATTCTGCAAGATTTTAATTGAGGAAGGATTTTCTTTAGCAAAAATAATCAAATCATCTACATACAATAAATGAGAGATTTTATGTGGGACACAACTTGTGTGAAAAGAAAAAACTTTTAAGTTTGCTATTATGATAAGCAATCTGGATAGGTATTCTATGTAGTTGGCAAAATGATAGGGAGAAATGAGATCTCATTGCCTTAACCCTTTTTTTTTCATTTAAAAAATCAATGTAATTCTTCATTAATTACAATAGAAATTGAGGTAGAAGACATACATTCATATATTATATCTATGGATCCTTTTGGAAAATTAAAAGCTATAAGGGCCTCTTTCAAGAACAGCCAATCCACCATGTCAAATGCTTTCTAAAGATCAATCTTGAGAAAACATCTTGGTGATATTCTTTTTCTTGCATATCTTCTTATTAGATTCTGCACGAGTAGAAAGTTGTTTGAAATTATATGGCCCTTGATGTATGCTGCTTGGGCTGAATTAATTATATCATTTAGAATTCCATTTAGTCTCGAGGTTATTAGCTTAGAGATAAGCTTATATAGGATATTACAGCATGAGATAGGTCTATAATATTTTACTATAGAATCATGAGAAGTATTGGGTATTAGGGCTATATAAGCATGGTTGATTTGCTTTAGCATTCTTCCAGAATTGAAGAAGCTTTGTACAGCATTGATTATGTCCATTCAGATGAGATCTCAAGCCTCTTTGTATAATTAAGTAGTGTATCTATCTAGCCCAAGGGATTTGGCATTCCCTATGGAGAATAAGGCTTCTTTATTCTTTTTTGGGGAGAAGTTAAAATATAAAATACTATGCTCTATATTGTCAAGGGTACCCCCTTCCATAATAACATCTTCACCTATGCTCATTCTTCTTCCCGATGATCCTAATAGATTTTGGTAGTAATTTATAAGGCTTCAGCTATTTCCTCATTTGAAGTGGTGTATTCTCAATTTTCTTTTATTACAGTGACTATTTTATTTCTTTGTAGCTTAGTATTTGCTAAGGCATGAAAGAACTTTGTTCTTCTATCACTTTTTTTGAGATATTTAAATTTTGCTTTGTGACTGAGGAAGGATAATTTTACTTTATCTAACTTCATCATTTCAATTCTCAGGCACATTTCTTCAACTATAAGTGCTTCATTTGAGTTTCTAATATCTTCTCTTGAATGGGTTGGAAAGATTTTATAGTGAAACCAACCCTAGCACTAATGTCTCCAAAGTGCTTGTTATTTAGCTTCTTAAGCAAATCTTATAAAATTTTTAGTTTTTTGAATAGCTAAAACATTATGGAACCCTAAATGTTCTACTTCCTAGCATTAAGTAATGTCAGAGTAAACTTCTTATGCTTAAGCCACATATTATTGAACTTGAATGGGATCCTTCATTCATGGGACACTAACTCATTGGATAATAGAATCATGAAATGACCTGAAATATTTCCCAGGGGAAGGAATTTTGCATGAGTGTTTAAGGAAAAATTTGTCCATTCCTGATTATTCATTTCCCTATCCAACTTAGTTGCTATTTTCCCATTAGTCCACATGAAGAAAAAGTCTGAGGAATGGATAGTTAAGGGCTAAGAGGGGATAGTTAAAGTCCTGACATTTCTCCTATCTTTTTATCCAAGGCAGATATAGGATAGTTAGAATCTCCCAGTATCTCCCAAGTAGAAGGTTCTAAAGAGCCATATATGATCAAGTTTTCCTAAAGTGACCTCCTATTAACAATTATATGCCCATAAATGATTGACAACCTAAAATTGAGCTTCTTCACCTTATCAAGTATTTTTAGATATTTGTGTTTTGAGGAAGAGGATATTTCCATGATTTCAATTGTTAGTCTGTCCCAAATAACCATTATTCTACCATTCTGATGATAGAAGAAATTATCCAAATAATCAAAATCTTTGAATTTTGATTTCATTAGCTGTATAATTTTTTCCCAATTTAACTTAGTTTCAATAATAGTGAAAATATCTATCTGGTAAGTCTTAAAAAGTATGCCTACTTTGTGCTTAATGGAGTAATTGAAGCCTCTTATGTTCCAACTAACTATTTTCATAATATTTCATTGCTAGCTTTCATTCCTATACCTTGTATTATAGATGGATCAGCATTGTTATTATTATTTCCATGCATATCATAGCACACATAATAACATTCCTTAGATAAAAAAACTCATATCGTGCCCTAGTGACCTTTCCCCAAGGGAAACCTCTTATACATCATGTCTCTTTTCCCAATGATTATTTGTCATAGTATCATAGTGACACGTGGAATTACATATATGCCACCCTTAAAACAACCCACATAATTGCATACTTCTATGTTACATATTCCACCCTTTCATACATAATAAGAGACTCTATTCCCTCTCTCATTACATCATCTGATCTAACATATGCCACCCTACTCATGTGAGACCCAGAAAACCCCATCATGTTATCAAGTATTTTATATAGAAAATAGCCAATTTGCATATGATGCAATTCATCATAATAAACTAAGATGTTCTTCATAAATTATATCCAACAATGTAACTTTATTTGTTTCTGTATATTCCTTCTCCATGTCTGAATCAGGGAGTAGAATGGGGCCTCAGGCAAATTTAGCTTGTTTGTGAAATTTGGTGCCTCCCAGGGATTGATTTTACTACCAAACACAAAATCTACCATATAGTACAACCAACTTTTCCAAATATATATGGAGAAGTATATTTAGACCAACATATTGCATACGACATTCTTACAAACTCTCTTTTCATGCAAGAAGTATACATTTCCACAACATGATAGCGTGGTTTGTACATATCAACATGCATTTCATGACTAGTTACACTACATGCTACATATGACCCCTCGATAAATATTCCAAAGAACCCATTATGTAATTTATTCAAGCAAGCATACACAATCTCAGCATTATCAAGAACACAGAACATAAAAATGGGGTAAGGAAAGTAAAGATATTGCCTTATCCCTTTATTGGTGGTACCATTTAGATTAATTAATAGTAGTACGTATGCCATTATATGCAAGCAATATAACCATTCATGCCTAGAGGTGCTCACACCTCTCCACAGAAATTCCTTAATAGTGGAGTTCAAAACTCCTTAACCCATTTTCCAAAGCTCAAGATATAGTACCTACAAGTAACAGAGAAACCATACCTATCTATCTCAGTTTTATAAGAGCCGAGACCTCTAGTAGAGCAACTAAGAGGTGCCATGAAGGGTAGTACCCCTTTGTGAATTACTCATATTTCTAAGGTTTAGGAAGGGTTCATTTCTAGGAGTTGCTTACTTCTTTTTTCCTTTGATTTGACCACCGTAAAACCATCTTTCTCATTTTCCATTCATTGTGTGTTGCTTCCTCTTTCTTCATGTAGAGAAAAATTGGTGCTTCCCCCCTTGCCGATCCTGCATCTTCTTGAGAGGCTGGGAGTTGGTCATCCTCCATTGGAGAGTACACCTCAACCTCTTTCACTGGCCTTTAACTTTTAGTTGAAATAGTATGGCTTTGGTATCTTTCCTTTTCATTGTTCTTTTCTACCAACTTCTCTTGTTTCTGGTAATTGCTTAACGAATGCCCAAATATCAAGCAAAACTTGTAATAAAGGGGCAGATTTTCATATAAAACAGGTTAACAAATCAATGAACCATCTCAAAAGTTTAGAATGATCTTCTTCAGCACATCTTCATTCAAATCAATTTCAACAAACACTTTAGCATAAATAATTTTAGATATGCTTGAGTTTAGTTTATCCATACGGAGGAGCTTTCCAATACAACTAGTCATCGTACTATGACCAATAGAATTCCATAGATGAATCGGGAAGGTTGAGAATTTCACCCAATTCAATATTTTTGCCATCTCCTTCAACCTGTAATGAAAAGAAACATGGAGGTATTAACATACAATGGTCTACCGAATACTAGAAAAGGCCTAGCTTTTAACACTTCCTCTATACAATGAGAGTTTTTGAGTTTGAAAAAAAACGAGCCACTTGGGTATTATATAGTTTGGACACTTATTTTCGACTATTTTTCCATAAATCATTTCAAGAGAAGTTTCTCAGGGTTTCTTGTAATGAAGTAGCCCACTAGATAGTGTTTCCAGGCTTCCATTTCATGGTGTAGGCCATCATTTTCATAAAACACATGGCCTGGTTGTCTAGAAGAGAGGTGGGATAGATTAGAAGTATTAGCCAAGGTCCTATTCCTAGCAAAGAGGTTGTTCCAAGTTACTTTATTCTTCCCAACTTTTTTTGGATGTTTTGGTTCCACACATTTGACACCATTATTGTGTTTGGACATAATGAAGGAGTTTGTCTCCAAAACAATGTCATTTGAGGTCTCATTTGAATTAATATAATAGTATGGTATACGGTCCACAGCTTTGCTAATTTATTCCATTAAATTCATATTGTGATGGTTTTCATAAGAAATAACATGCATTTTAGTCCCATTTAATCAATTTGTGTGATTATTATCCAATCCAGTGCATTCATTTATTTTTAGACCAATTTTTTCACATGAATCAGAAGCTAAATTCATGTTCAAGACATTATCAATATGTAAATCATCAGCTACATGCATTGTCAAGCTATTTTATCCACATGAAGTATCATTTAAATATGTATTAAAGCCATAATCATTAAAGAATTGTGTATTTGCACCAAAATCATTAACTAAGTGCCATTCTATGCCCCCGAGCCCATGACTGGCATTTGTAATGGGTGAATCCATGCTTCTATCATGATATTTAATATCAAAGGAATGCATTACCCAACGGCCACTATGTTTTTTAGAAAGAGTATGAGAAACATGTAAATGATCATTATTTTCATAGAATCAAGCATCGATCTCATTTAAATCTAAGTATTTTAAAATAATGTTAGGCAAAGACTAATTCGGATAGTAAAAGTCTTACCAAAGAATGTTTTTTGAGAAACACCACCATCAATTAAGTATTCTTTAGCATCCGAATCATTTTTTAAATAGATAATGAGTCTTCAGCGGTGATGTTGATTCAAGGGGGAGCCTTTTTGGATAAGGATTTTGATGGAACTTGGAAATTAATAAGAGAACCTTACGGCTTCCTCTAAATTATCATGGGGGTTGTTAGAGTTAAATGAATCAGGATGTCTTTTAGTAATACCCATCTAGAAAATATATTGAAAAAATTAAGTAAAGAAACTTCCTTAACTAGATTCCATGTTTCAATTTTGACTAAGCGTAATTTTTGGAATCGAGACAAGGTTGGGGAGGGGATTGGAAAAGAAGAAAGGGAGGAGAATTTTCTAACTAGGTTTCTGGGAGAGAAATTTTTATGGAAGTCTTAAATCTCTTTTTTTGCTTTTTTTTCCTCTACTTCTTCTAATTCTTCTTCTTCTTCTTCATTCTCCTTTTTTTTATTCTTCAACTTCTTCTTTTTTTTCTTCTTCAACTTCTTCTTTTACTTCTTTTCTTCTTCTTCTAGTTCTTCTTTTTCTTTTAGTTCTTCTTCTTTGTCTTCATTCTAATCTACTTATTATTCTTTTTTTTCTTATGATGCTTTTTTTTCTTCTTGTGCTTATTCTCCTCCTCCTCCTTCTTCTACTACTTCTTCTTTTCTTATTCTATTTCTTCTTATGCTTCTTATTGTTTTTGTTGTTCTTCTTTTTCTAATTCTATATATTAATATTCTTCTTCTTATTATAATGCCTCTTCCTCCATTTCACCTTTTTATTTTCCTTGTTCTAGTTTTGTTTATTTTATTTAATCTTATTCTCCTACCTTTTCATCTCCTCCTCAATTATCATCATCAACAAATTATTATTATTATTATACTTCTTCAACTTCTTCTTCGAGTTCTTCTGCTTTATCTTCTACTTCTACTACTTCCTTCTTCAATGTTTACTTATTCTTCTTCATCTTCTTTATCTACTACCACTACTACTACTACTACTTCTTCTTCTTCTACATCAACATCATCTTTTTTTTCTTCATCTATTTTTTCTTATTGTTCTACTTTTTCTTCTACTTATTTTTCTTCTTCTACTACTACTAATGCTTGTTCTTCTTTTCTTCTACTTATTATTATTATTATTATTTTCTTCTTCTACTTTTACTTATTTTTCATATTTTATGCTTCATTTTATTCTACTTCTTCTACTACTTTCTATTTATTATTCTATTTTTTTCTTCTAAATTTGTGTCTATATCTTTTTTCTTTAGCAACATCATCATCATGTTCTTGTTCTACTTCTTCTTCCTCTTCTACTACTTCTGCTTCTTCTTCTTGTTCTTCTTCAAAATATTCTTCTATGTATGGTTCTTCTTCTTCTACTTCTACTTCTGCATCTTCTTAATATTATTATTATTATTATTATTCTTCTTCTACTTCTTCATTTTCTACTTTGCCTTCTTCTATTACTACTAATAGTATATCTTCTTCTTCTTCTTTTTCATCTACTTATTATTTTTCTTTTTTTTCTTTTTCTTCTACTTCTATTTATTTTTCTTTCTTCTTCTTTATTTTAAACTTATTCTTCTACTTATTGTACTTTTTATTATTATTCTTCTTCTTATTTTGCTTCTCTATCTTCTACTTCTTATTCTTCTTCTACTTCTTTTTTTTCTTCTATTAATTCTTTTTCTTCTACTACTTCTTCTTCTATTTCTACTACTAGTACTACTTCTTCTTCTTTTCTTCTAGTTCTGTATCTTATGCTTCATCTTCTTATTCATCTTTATCTAATGCTTCATTATCTTTTTATTCTTCTTTTTTATCTTATACTTCGTCATCATCATCATCTTCTTCATTTTCTTCTTCTACTTCTTCTTCTACTACTTCTTCTCCTCCTCCTTTTTTTTTCTACTTTTGCTGCTTGTTCTACTTCTTCTTTTTCCTTCTTCTCTGCTTCTTCTTCTTCTTCATCCACTACTACTTCTTCTTCTTCCTCTACTTCATTTCTTCATTTACAACTTCTTCTTCTTCTTATTCTTCTTCTGCTACTTTTTCTTGATCTTTTTCTTCTTCTTCTTAGACTTCTTATTATTCTTAATCTTTTTATTCGACTTTTTATTCTTTTTCTTCTTCTTCTTCTTCATTTTGTACTTCTTTTTCTTCTTCAACTTCTCTTTCTTTTGCTTATTATACTTCTTATTTTCCTAATTCTTCTACTTCTTCTCCATCTTTGTGACCTACTTCTCCTCCTCCTCAATTATCATCAGCATCATATTATTATTATTCTTCTTATTCAATTTTTTATTCGTCATCTTCTTTTTATTCTATTTCATCATCATCATCTTCTGCTTCATATTTTACTTTATCTAATTTTCCTTCTTTAATGTTTGCATTCTCCTCTTCTTCTTCTTGTTCTTCTTCTTCTACCTCTACTTCTTCTTCTTTGACTTCAGCATCTTCTTATTCTTCTTCTATTTTTTTTTTATTTTTCTACTTATTCTTCTTCTTCTACTACTACTACTAATACTTCTTCTTATTATTCTTCTACTTATTATTATTATTATTATTATTCTACATTTACTTATTATTCTTATTTTATGCTTATTTTTCTTTTAATACTTCTACTACTACTATTTGTTATTCTATTTTTTTCTTCTTCTACTATTTTTTCTTTATCTTTTTTTAGCATCATCATCATGTTCTGCATCTACTTCTTCTTTCTCTTCATCTACTTCTACTTCTTATTCTAGTTATTTTTAACATTATTCTTCTACTTCTGTTGCTTCTTCCTCTATTTATTCTACTTCTGCATCTTATTAATATTATTATTATTCTTCTTCTTCTACTTCTTCATTTTCTTCTTCTGATTCTTCTAATACTACTAATACTATATAATTATTATCATTATCTTCTTCTTCTTCTTTTTCTTCGTTTTTATTTTTTTTCTTCTACATCTTCTTCTTCTTCTCCTTCTCCTTTTTTTCTACTTTTACTTCTTGTTCTACTACTACTTCTTCTTCCTTCTCTGCTTATTCTTTTTTTTATCCTCTACTTCATCTTCATCTTTATCTACTACTACTTCTTATTATTATTATTCTTCTTTTGCTACTTCTTATTGATTATTTTTCTTCTTCTTCTTATATTTCTTATTATTTTTCTTCATCTTATTCCACTTATTATTATTTTTCTTCTTCTACTTCTTCAATTTGTACCTCTTAAACTTCTTCCACTTCTCTTTATTTTACTTCTTCTACTTCTTCTTTTTCTACTACTACTACTTCTTCTTCTTCTTCTTCTTCTTCTTCTACTTTTTCTTGTTATATTTCTTCTTCTTTTTATTGTTCTTCTTTTCCTTTCTATTCTTCTTCTTTTTTTTCTTCTTCTTCAACTATTACTACTAATACTTCTTCTTTTTATTTTTCTACTACTTCTTCTTCTACTATTTCTATGTCTACTACTACTTACCCCTATAGTTCTTTTTCTTTTTATTATTATTCTTCTTCTTATACTACATCTTCTTCTTCTTCAACTTATTATTATTATTATTCTTCTTCTTATTTTTTATTTTATTATTATTAGTCTTCTTCTTCTTATAGTTCTTTTTTTTTATTCTTCATCTACTTCTTCTTGTGCTTCTTCGTATTATTAGTTTTAACTTTCTTCTTTTTTCTTTTTTCTTCAGTACGTGATTCTTCTTATTCTTCTACTACTTCTTCTTATTGTTCTTCTTTTTTGTTTAATTCTATTTTTTCTACTACTACTACTTCTTGTTTTACTACTACTTCTTTTACTTCTTATGTTTCTTATGCTTCTTGTTCTTCTTCTTCTTCTTCATTTTCTTCTTCTTCATTTACTTCTTCTTCTTCTTCTTCTTCTTCTCTTGCTACTACTACTACTACTACTACTTCTTCTTCTTCTTCTTCTTCTCCTCTTGCTACTACTACTACTTCTTCTTCTTCTTCTTCTCTTGCTACTACTACTACTTCTTCTTCTTCTTCCTCTTCTTCTTGTCTTGCTACTACTACTACTACTACTACTTCTTCTTCTTCTTCTTCTTTTCTTCTTCTTTTTCTTCTTATTCTTATTGTTTTAATTTTTCTAATTATTCTTCTCTATGATCTTCTTGCTCTTCTGCTTCTTCTTCTTTTACTACATATTTTTCTTATTCTTGTTCAACTTCTTCTTCTACTACTCATCCTCTTCTTTCTTTTCCACTTCTTATTCTATTACTTCTTTTTATTATTATTCTTCTTCTAGTTTTTAAATTCTTCTTCTTCCTCCTTTGCTTCTTTTACTTCTTTTTCTTTTTCTTTTGCTTCTTTTACTTCTTCTTCTACTTCTTCTTCTTCATCTACTTTTCTTCTTTTTCTTCTTTTTCTTCTTTTTCTTCTTTTTCTTCTTTTTCTTCTTTTTATACTTTTTCTTCTTCTCTTATTCTTCTTATTTTACTACAACTACTTCTTCATCTTCTTATTTTAATTTTTCTTCACCTTCTACTACTACTACTTCTTCTTCATCTTTTCTTCTACTTCTTATTTTTCTTCTTCATCTTATTCTACTTCTACTTTTTCTACATCTACATTAACTTCTTCTTCTTCTTTATCTTCTTCACCTTCTTCATCTTATTCATCTTCTTCTTATTATTTTGCTTCTTTTTCTACTTCTTGTTTTTTGTATTCATCTTCTTTGTCTTATTTTGCTTATTATTCTACTTCATCTCCTTCTCTCACTAATTCTTCTTTTTCTTCTTTGTTTTTCTTCTTATACTACTACTTCTTATTCTAATTCTTCTTCTTTTTCTATTTTTTTTCTTCTTATTCTTTTATTCTTCTTATTTTACTTCTTCTTTTTCTTCTTCTTCTTCTTCTGCTACTTCATCAAATTTAATTTATTATTCTTCTTCTTATTCAACATCTTATTCTTCTTCTTATTCAACATCTTATTCTTCTTCTTATGCTTCTCTACTTCTTCTTCTTGAATTACTTCTTTTTATTCATCTTCTTAACCTTCTTCTACAACTTTTGATTCTTCTACTTCTTCTTCTTATTCATCAACTTATTCTTTATCTTCATCTTCTTATTTTTTATTTATTTATTTATTATTATTATTATTATTATTATTATTCTTCTTCTTCTTCTATATCTTTTTCATATGTTTCTTTTTAGTGTTTTTCTTTTGCAAAATCTTATACTTCTCTTTTTTCAAGTTCTCCTTCTTCTTTTTTTTCTAATTCTATTTTTCTTCTTATTTTATTCTTTTTTTTTCTTTTTCTTTTTTTAATTCTTCTTCTTCTTCTTCCTCTATTCTTCTTATTCTTGTTCTTCTACATCTTCTTCTTCTAATTCATCTTATTGTTCTTCTCCTTCTAGAATAACAACTTCTTCTTTGGTTGTTTTTTCTTCTTCTTCTTCTTCTTCTTTTAATTCTTCTCATTCTTCTTCTTCTTCCACTTTTATTCTTCTTCTAATTATTATTCTTCTTCTTTTTCTTCTACATATAAATCTTTTGCTACTTTTTATTCATATTCTTCTTATTCTAGAACAACAACAACTTCTTCTTCTTCTTCTTCTAATATTTCTTTTATTCTTCTTCTTCTTCTTCTTCTTCTCATTCTACTTCTTCTTCTTCTTCTTTCAAAATTTTTATTATTATTCATCTTCTTCTTCTTCCTCTTTTTCTTTTTTTTTCTTTTTCTTTTTCTTCTCCTCCTCCTCTTCCTCCTTCTTATTCTCATCCTCCTCCTTTTTCTACTTCTTCTTTTATTTCTAATTGTGTTACTTTTGTTTATTCATCTTCAACTACTTCTTCTTTTTCTTCTACCTGTTCTTCTTTTTTTATTTCTTTCCTATTCTAAAATATTTTTCATCTATATCTTCTTTTCCTTCTTATTCTATTTATTCTTCTATTTTTTTTATTTATTATTATTATTCTTTAAAATTTTTAACTTCTTCTTCAACGTCTTCTTATTTTTCTTCCTCTTATTCTAATTCTTCTTCTGCTAGTATTAATTTTTCATCATCATCATCATCATCAACTTATTCTTCTTCTTCTATTTCTTCTTTTTCTTTTTCTTCATCTTCCTCTTCTTTTTATACTTTTCCTTATTATACCATTTCTCCTTCTTTTTCTTCTACTATCGCTTCTTCTTCTTCTTCTTCTTCATTTACTAATTATTGTTCTTCTTTTTATTCTTCTACTACTACTTTTTCTTATTTTTTCTTTCATCATCTTCTTCTTGTAGTTCTCTTTCTTCTACTTATTTTTCTTCTTCTTTTTTTTCTACTAATAGAACTAGTTCTTTTTCTTTTAATTTTTCATTTTCTACTACTTCTTCTTCTACTTTTACTTCTTTATCTTCTTATACTTATTCTTCTTCTTCTTCTTTTTTGTTCTTCTTCTTTTTTTTAGTTCTTCTTCTTCTTCTATTTGTTTTTATTTTTTTCATCTTTTTCTTTTTTTTTTCTTCTTATTTTCCTTCTTATGTTTTTTCTTCATCTTTGACTTCTTCTTATTTTTTTTCTCGTTAATCTTCTTCTTTTTCTACTTCATTTTCTTTTTCTTTTTATTCTTCTTATTTTTCTTTTTCTTCTTCTTATTCTTTTTTTTCTTCTACGTATTCTAGTTCTTCTTTTCTTTTTTCCTATTAGGTTTTTTTTTCTTTTTATTCTTTTAGTATTTCTTTTCTTCTTTTTCTATTTCTTCTTTTTTTTCTGCTTCTTCATCATCATCTTCTACTTTTACTTCTTCTTTTCTTCTTTTTTTATCTTCTTCTTATTTGTCTTCATTTCTTTTTTTTCTTTTTTTTCTTTTTTTTCTTTTTTTCCTTTTTTTTATTTTTATTATTTTTCTTTCTTTTCTCCATTTTCTCCATTTTCTTCATTTTCTCCATTTTATCCATTTTTTCCCTTTTCTGCCTTTTCTCCTTTTCATGCTTTATCTCCTTTTCTCATTTTCTCATTTTTCTCCCTTTTCCCCATTTTCCCCATTTTCTCAATTTTCCCCCTTTTCTCCTTTTTCTACCTTTTCTTCACTTTCTCCTTTTTCTACTTTTCCTCCCCTTCCACCCCTTCCTCCCCTTCCTCCCCTTCTTCCTTTCCTTCCTTTCTACATTTCTACCTTTTCTCCCTCTTTTCCCTCCTCTCTTTTCTCCATTTCTCCCTTTTCTCCATTTCCTTCCTTTCCTTCCTTTTCTTCCTTTCCTTTCTTTCCTTCCTTTCCTTCCTTTCTCCCTTTTTTCCTTCTTTTCCCTTTTCTTCTTTTTATTCCTTTTCTTCCTTTTCTTCGTTTTCTTCTTTTTTCTTTTTCTTCTTTTTCTTCTTTTTCTTCTTTTTCTTTTTTTGTATTCTTCTTCTTGCTTCATTTTCTATTTTACTTCTTCTTCAATTTATCTTTTTCTTCTGCTACTTCTTCATTTTTTCTATTTCTTCTTTTTCTTATTCTTCATATACTTTTCCTTCTTCTGCATCTTCTTCTTCTTTTTTTCTACATCTACTACTTCTTCATATTCTACTACTACTACTTCTTCTTTTCTTATTCTTCAACTTTTTCTTCTTCTTTCTTATTTTTTTTTCTTCTTCTATTTTTTATTATATATCTTTTTCTTCACCTTCTTCTTCTTCAACTACTTCTCCTTCATTTCATTCATCATCTTCTTCTACTAAATATGTTTTTTCTTCTTCTTTTTCTTTTTCTTTTTTTTCTTCTTCTTCACCTTCTCCTTCTTCTTCTTCTTATTTTTGTTCTTGTTCTTCTTTTTATACTCATTATTATTATTATTATTATTATTATTATTCTTCTTCTTCTTCTTCTTCTTGTTTCTCTACTTCTGTTACTTTTTCTTCTTCTTCTTGTTTCTCTACTTCTATTACTTCTTCTTCTTCTTCTTCTTCTTTTTCATCATTTATTTCTTCTTTTTTTCTTCTTCTAATTCTTCTTCATTTTCCTCTTCTTTTTTTTTCTTCTTCTACATCTTCGTCTTCATCTTCTTCTACTTTTTTTCTACTTCGTCTTCTCTACTTCTTCTTCTCTACTTTTTTTTCTTCTTCTTTTTCTTCTTCATCTTATTCAATCTATTCCTCTTCTTTTTCTTCTTTTTTTTCTTCTACTTCTTTTTCTTTTTTTTCTTATGCTTCTTCATTATCTTCTTCCTTTTCAAAATCTTCTTTTACATCTACTACTTCTTCTTTTTATTCAAATTTGTAAAGTTTTTCTTCTTCATTTTTTTTTCTTCTTCTCCAATTTCAACATATGCTACTACTTTTTCATCTTATTATTTTTCTACAAGTACTTCTTCTTCTTCTACTTGTTATTATTATTATTATTTTTCTTCTTCTTCTACTTTTTATTTTTCTAGTTCTTCTTTTTTTTTCTTTTCTTCTACTCATTCTTTTTATATGCCTTCTCTTTTAACTGCTTCTTCTTCTCATACTTCTTTTTGTGCTTCTCCCACTTAGGCTTCTTCATCAACATATTCTATACTTTTGCTTCTTCATCAACATATTCTATACTTTTGCTTATTATTATTATTCTTCTTCTTCTTTTTCTTCTTATTTTTCTACTTCTTCTTTGACTTCTTCTTATTCATTTTCAACCTATTCTTCTTCTTCTTCTTCTTCTTCTTCTTGATCATGTTATTTTTCTAATTTTTATTCTTCTTCTTCTTTTTATTTTTTTTTTCTTCTTCTTCTTCTTCTTCTTTGTCTTCTATTTCAATTTATTTTTCTTCTACTTCTTCGACTTTTTCTTTTGCATCATCATCATCATCTTCTTCTACTACTACTTACTACTACTACTTTGTCATCATCATCATCATCTTCTTCTACTACTACTACTTCTTCTTCTTTTTCATCATTATCTTCTATAACTTCCTCTTCTTCTTTTTCTACTACTTCTTAAACTTGTGTTATTTTTTATTTTTATTATTTTTTCTTATTTTTTTAATAATTTTGCTTCTTCTTCTTTTGCTTCTTATTATTTTTCTACCACTATTACTACTTCCTTTTCTTATTCTATTTTTAATACTTCTTCTTCTTCTAGTTTTTTATCAACATTATAATCATCATCATCTTTTTAAATTCTTCTATTTTCTCTTTTTCTTATGCTTTTTTTTCTTCTTATACCCCTTCTTCTTCTTCGTCATCTTCTTCTTCGTCGTCGTCGTCTTCTTCTTCTAATTCTTTTCTTCTTCTTATTCTTCTAATTCTTCTTCAACATATGATTCTTCTTCTTCTTTTTATTTTTCTACTTCTTCTTCTTATTCTTCTTCTAATTCTTTTTATTCTTATGTTTATTCATAGAATCCTGCTTAATTTTATTATACTTATGCTTCTCCTTCTTCATCTTCTTCTTTTTTGTTTTATTTTTCTTATTCTAATTTACTTCCTTTTCTTCTTCTAATTTACTTCTTCTTCTTCTTCTTCTTTGTCTAATTTTTTTATTCTTCTTCCTCTACTTCTTCTTATTATTTATCCTTTGCTTCTTCTTCTCATTTTTATACTTCTTCTTCTTTTTATTTTTCTACTACTTCTACTTCTTCTATTTCTTTTTTCTTCTTCATTTTCTCTCCCTACTTCTTTTTTTTTTCTTCTACTTATTCATCTTATTTTTCATTTTCTTTTTTGGTTTGGTCTTCTTCTTCTTATTCTTATGCTTCTTCTTTTGCTTCTAATTTTTATACTTCTTCATATTCTTTTTTTACTTCTACTACTTCTTCTTCTACTTTTTAATCTTCTTTTTCTTCTTCTTCAACTTCTACTACTTCTTTTTCTTCTTCTTCAACTTCTACTACTTCTTTTTCTTCTTCTTTTACTTCTTCTACTACTTCTTCTTTTTCTTCTACTTCTACTAGTTCTTATTCTTCTTTTACTTCTACAAATTCTTCTTCTTAACATTCTTCTTCTTATTTTTCTTATTATTCTTCTTTTGATTTTTTTTCTTCTTCTTATTCTTCAACTTTTCAATTTCTTCTTCTTTTTTTACTACTACTACTATATCTTCTACTTTTTATTTTTTTTTTCTTCTTCTTATTATTCTTCCACTTACAAGAAAAATCCTAAACACCTTGGGACAATTCTCTAGCTAAATGGGTTTTTTTTGTCGCTAAACGAGATATAGTGACGAATTAATGATGGAAGCATTCCCAATCTAAATTTCTCGTCGCTAAAAATTAGTGAGGGAAAGAGTCCCTGGCTAAAAATTTAAAGACGAGAGTATCCCTAGCTAAAATAATAATTTTCCTAGCTAAATTAGCAATGGAAACTTTCCTAGCTAAATGGCACTTTTCCATCGCTAAACTGGTATAATGATGTATTAACGACAGAAGTTTTCCCAATCTAAAGTGCTTGTCACTAAAAATTAGCGAGGGAAATAGTCCCTAGCTAAAATTTTAGCAGTGAAAACATCTCTAGCTTAAATAATAATTTCTCTAGCTAAATTAGCAAGGGAAAATACCTTGTTATTTTTATTCCAAAACTATTTTCAGAATTTTATTTTTTTTTTCAAAAATGTTAATTAAAAATTTTAATATTTTTATATTAAATTGAATAAAATCATAAAATATAAACAATAATTTATAATTAACAAAAAATAAAATTATTTAATAAATTATTCTAATACAATAGTTTACATAATTAAGAAAAAAACATAACAAAATTTTATTACATCTTATTCATCAATATTCCTAAGCTCCTCTGATCACCATCTTTCTGTAGCGACAAATTTCCGAGTCGTGGTGCATCATGTTTAATAAAAAATTCCTCACTAATACAAACTTCATATGGAGAACAGTGAGGTACCATATCTGTACGAAATTTAAACCAGTGAATAAAATAAAAAAAATTATATTTTGATAAATATATAATACTGTAGTATATATGTACATATATACTACAGTGTATATGTACATACATTATTGCAGTATTATATGTACATATATACTGAGTATATATTTACATATAATACTACAGTATTATATGTACAAAAACTAAAGTAATATATGTGCACATATATGTAGGTATTATAGCATTTGTTGTTGCTGCTGTTGTCCCTGCTCTATTGTTCCTACTACTGTTGACGATGTTGCTGCTACTATCACTATTGTCATCGCTACCACTACTGCTACTGCCGCTGCTACTACTACTAATGATGTTGTTGCCACTGCTACCATTGATGCCGCCGCTGCTGCTACTGCTCCTACTACCACTACTGATGCTCCTACTACCACTGCTGCTGCTGTTGCCGCTGCTACTGCCACCGCTGCTACTACCGCCGCTACTGCTGCCGCTAATAATGAAAGTGGGGTGGGCGATGATGCTCGACTGATGAACTTCCCTGCCAACCACTCATTTTGAGATTGAGCGAATTTTTGACAAGGCGGTGAGCTACTTCTCACTAAACAAGATCCGATATTCCTCTTGGCACTCATGGCCTGTAAAAATCAAATAATGATATAATTTTCCTTTCGATTGAATACAGTTTTATGAGATGTAATAAAATTACACGACACTACACGAGCATCAGCATCATCCTCCTAAGACCTAGTACAATTATAACCAATCATTGCAGAACCTACAGCATGAAAACTTATTTCCTCATACATATGCTTTGTACCATGTGATAATTGCATATCTACACAATTACTAAGATATTTAAGACTAACCTCTGTCTGCCTGGCTGGCCTGGATAAGAAATATCTTCATGCCATAGCTTTGGGAAATGTCCAATACACATGACTTTTATGACCTACATCGGTAAGCAATGCACAATGATGACAAGACTAGCCCGAGCAACTATATTTTCAAATGTGTGTGTGTGTAAATGGTTGTGTATGTATGCCAATATATACATGTTTACAAATAAATATATGCACCCACTTATGTACATACTCGGTATATACCTACATATATACTCAGTATATACGTACGTATATCCCGAGTATATTCATATTTATATACATGGTATATGTACATATACAGTGCATGTCATGCACCACATGACTCTGAAAAGAAAGATCAGCACACCACAAGAACTAGCACATCAGGCCCAGTATTGCACTGCTAGAACATCCAACTCTACATGGTAAGTAGATATCTAGTATCATTAACAAATTGCATAGGCTTCAGACTTTACGAAAACTAATTGACAAGTAGAAAATAAAAAAAAAAGTTACCTGGTGAAAATCAGAACAGTACATGCCCAGACAAACAGAATTTTTATCTTCCAAAACAAAACAAAAAAAAAACAACACATGCCAAAACAAAATAATACAATCTTCAATAGCCTTGATGCTAATTTAATCACAACATGCTTTCTATCTTAAAAATCTAACATCCTCTCGAAGTAAAATTTTCATCATGTATTTCTTCTTCTGTGTGGCATTGTACTCGGTCTCATTTACAAGTTTGATTGCATTAGGAATGAGGCACCTAAACACATATATTTATATAATAGAACATGATATCAAAGCAGGGGAAATAAAAGTGATAATGCTGCCACCACCACCATCATTTTAGCTAACATGTTGGAGACTACCCCAAAACACATGATGTTTTTTTTAAAGAACAAAAGTAAAAGTGTTGGAGCATGCCATCAATATAAAAACTGCACTACCTAGATTAGATACAAGTGAAATAAAAAATACATAAATTAAAATAGTTCAATAAATATAATGAATATTATATGTATTCATCACCTTAAACTTCAAAGAAAAAAAAATTAAGATACTCCAAATAGTTCTCATGAAAATCTTTGCCAACAATTATGATGAGAATGGTTATTGCCTAGCCTGGCACGTGCCCATCCCAGAATAACCTGGGTCTGAACCAGAAGAGCCAAGCATGCCCTCATAAGGGCCTGGCCATGGCACCTAGTCCACCCCCACAAGGGCCCAGGCCCTGGACCCTGGACTCTTGTGGGCCATGTTTCTTGGATAGTGTGTGCATGTGGCAAGTGCTGAGCATGATGGCAGCATTATATCAATATATTATACATAACATAGATGTGTTAATTGTTATGTTTATCTATATATATGCATAATATAATTATTGTGTATTACAATATACAAAATACATACATAATGTATATAGAATGTACATACAATGTGTATATACACTCATATTGAATATATGCATATACACAATGTATATAGACAGAAATTTTTGTGTAGATACATGTATACATACTGTAAATACAAAATATACACACACATACCTAGTATATAGAAAATTTAAAATTATGAATTAAAAAAATAAATAACATTAAAAAAATCTTTAAATTAAATTTATAATTAATACTTATAAAAGAAAATATGGTAATATAATCTTTCAAAATAAAACTAAAACATAAAAAATATTACAAATCATTAAGTCATAAAATGATAAAAATTATGAGATTATTTTCAATCTACCTGTTATGATCTATACAACTTTAAATTTTATCATATACATCATCATATGTATTTTGTTGTAATGTAGGAATTTGATCTTTAAGACTCATCTATGTATTATCTTAATCTTTCTATCATAATAAATTTTCAATAATATTGATTGTAATTTCATTTTCCTTTCTAAAATAATATTCACAATCATAAATATGATAGACTTTAATATACACTAAACATAGCAAAGATCAGCAAATCACGAGACATTTTATATATCACGAAAAAATTTTATATAATTTTAACAAACTCAATGCAACTAGATTTTTCATATCCTCTAAAAAAGTAGAATAATAATTGATGTCTAAGTATTTTAACAGGTTATAAAGACTCATATTCGACAGACCAACCTATCACTTACCTCTAACTTATTTGAATTATAAAAGTTATCATCTTTAGATACTTCATAATCATAATTTCATTAAAAGAAAAATATTTATTTTTTTAAATATTTAAATAAATTTTTTAATTAATCATTAATTTTACTTTTTTATTCTTATAACTGATTAATCCTTAATCTAAATATAAAAAGGTTTTATTGTTATACATATAGTAAGATACAATTATTTATATTTATATGTTAATATACATATAGTATATATAGTTATAAATAGTTATATATAGTTATACATATAGTTATAAATCGATATATTCATACAAGTAGTTATATGTAGTTGTACATAAATATATATAAAGTTATAAACAAATATATAGATTTACATATATGTATACATTAATTACATATATTTTAATTATATAAAGTTTTATATAGTTATACAGATATTTATATATAGGTATACACATATGGTTTAGTAGCAGATATAACAGATGGAGAGTTTTAGATTGCTACAAACCTTGTAGAATTTTGATTTAATAAAAACCATGCTAAATTCTTCTTCACTAAAAACTCTATGTCATGATTTTGAAAACCTTAATATCATAAATATATAATATTGTAATATATATGTACATATATAATGGTATATATGTACAAGTATTTGTATGTACATATACACTACATTGCATATTTACATATATACGTGTATACATATACATTGTAGTATATATGTACATGTATGTACATTTACACTACCATGTATATATACAAGTATGTACATATATACTAGTAAATGCTTGTACATATATACCAATATATATGTATATGTACATATACACTGTAGTGTACATGTACATATATACTCAATCAAGTTCCACGTGTAAAATCACTTGGCTACTAAATGGATGTTTTCATATAGATATCAAGTGAATAAGCAAAGCAAAAACTATATGATAAGCAATATTAAATAGAAATGCATAATAGTCTATAGAAGTTCATAAATCAGCCATGAAAGAAACGTAATCGGGAACCTAATTTGATTACAAGTTTCAAATTTTATGAACATTTTTTTAGCATTCATTAGTTTAATAAGGAAAAAGAAAGTAGAATGTGATGGCTATCATCCAAATCATACCTAATTTTTGAGGTTTGTTTGCATTGATTCATAGCTCCAATACCTCATTTTAAGCAGTAGCAAACTCATAAGATTTTTATGATTTCATTACCAACTCATGTAGCTTTCCCCGAGTGTACCCATTGAACTGAGGGTGTAAATTGTTAAATAAATTGGAGCTTATATTACTCTCATTATTATAGGAACATTGTGATATGATTACAAGTTTCAAATTTTATGAATATTTTATCAGCATTCATTAGCTTTATAAGGAAAAATAAAGTAATACACGATAGCTATCATAAAAAATATTCTTGATTTTTGAGGCTGTTTTGCATTATTTCAAAGCTCCAAGTAATTATTAGTAGCTATACATAAATATATACAAAGTTATAAACAAATATATAGATTTACATATATGAATACATAGTTACAAATATATTTATATTTAATTATATAGAGTGTTATTTAGTTATACAAATATTTATACATAGTTATACACATACAGTTAAACATAATGTTGTATGTTGTTATACATGTAATTATAAATATAGTCACATGTGGTTATACATATAGTTACACATATAGTTATACTTATATTTATACATGTAGGTATATATATTTTTTCATATAATTTTATATATTTATACATATAGTTATATATATGTATAGATATAGTAAAATATATTTTTATATACTAATATATACAAATGTATATTAAATATAAGTAGTAAATTATATATTTAAATATAGTGATGTATAAAGCTTTTATAGTTATACATATAATAAGATATAATTATTTATAGTTATATGTTATTATACATATTATATATATAGCTATAAATATTTTTATATTATTAAACATATAGTTATATATAGATATATTCATACAAATAGTTATAGATAAATATATAACGTTATAAACGAATATATAAATTTACATATATGTATACATAGTTACAAATTTAGTTATATTCAATTATATAGTGTTATATAGTTAAACAAATATTTATATATAGTTATACACATATAGTTAAACATAATATTGTATGTTGTTGCACATGTAATTATAAATATAGTTATATGTGGTCATACATATAGTTACACATAAAGTTATACTTATATTTATACATGTAGGTATATATATTTTTTCATATAATTTTATATATGTATACATATAATTATCTATAGGTATATATATGGTAAAATACATTTTTATATACTAATATATAAAAATGTATATTAAATATATGTTGCTAATTATTTTTTAAAAATATAGTTATGTATAATATTTTATAGTTATACTTATAGTCAAAGACAATTATTTATAGTTATATGTTCTTATACCTTTGGGATCCAATGACAAAAATACACAAAATAGAAAATAAACAAGCTCAGCTTACAACAGATCAGAGCAAAGTAAATAGGATCTTGTTTTTCAAGTGTGCAATATATAAATATAAATATAATTTGAATCCTCCTAGAACAAGTAGTCCTAGCTTGTCAAAGGTCGCATTAAGTAGGATCTATCAATCGATCAGAGCAAAGTAAATCTACCTTTGTTCGAAACTAGATTTTACAGGATGAAAGTTCAAATACATACATACATACATAGATACACACACTCACTCACACACTATATATATATATATAAGAACAAGCTATAATAAATGATTAAATTTTAACATATGAATGTTTGAAATTGCATTGTCATTAAAAAAGCATACTTAAAACTAAATGGAAGACAACCTAAAAAATTATAATTTATCAGTGAGGTCTTGAGTTTGAATATCACTCTAAATCAAGAGAAAAATGGACTTACCCTAACTTACCTAGAGAAAGAATATTAATGAAAGCACATCATTATCATACTCTTAAAATATTTAGGAGTATTAAATTATTAAAATATTACAATTAGATATTTGTTTATTCTCTAACCAATTTTAATTTCTAAAAGAATATTAATGCTAGATGTTTGATAAATTATCTCATAATCCTCAAAATTAAAAATTAAGGCTTAAATGACAAATACTTATCATCATTTTCACTCCTAAAAATAAGAACTATAAGAAAAGCATTATTCAATAATTAACATCTTGAGAGGAATACCCAAAATCATTATCACTCCAAAAAATTTTAATAATTAGCAAATTTTAATAAAAATATGATATGAAATAACATGCAATAATATTCCAAAACATCTTTGGAAAACATGGTGATGTCATTGTGATTTATTATTTTCGAACAAAATATTTGATTGAAATTTGATGTGTGCTTGCTTAATATTGGATCAATCACTTGTCTTAGAAACAAGATGACATAAAAAATTAAAACACAATTTTAAAAAATTAAAAAAAGTCCAATTAATCATGTAATTTTAAAATGTTTGTCTCTCTCCTAAATATATAACCCAAACAAATATTTTTTTCTCTTTAGCTACATTATATTATCATGTAGTATAAACATGAGATAGTCAATAAATTATCTCTTAGTTTTAAAAATGTTAATATCATTAGAGGTTGTACCCAATATTCATGACTCTTGCTTAGTGCAAGATTTATGAGATATTGATATCTCAATAATATTCCTTCAAAAATCAATAAATGCTTTGACTAATAAATCTCAAATCCAAGACTTATTGTCCTTTGAAAAAGATACTTGTTATCATATCAAAACAATGACCTCTAATATATACATACAAAATAAGAACTTCTAAAGTAATCATTATCCACTGGATACAACATTTAAATCTCACCAAGAGAGAGGTAGAAATGAGCATTAAAAGACTTGATGATCCCAATCTGAATGTGTATATACTAGATGGATACATTCACAATCTATTTTAAATGAGTTTTCTATCATATCAGTTGATCCAATGTAGAATAATGAGTTAGACATTCCAATTACATTATAGACAAATATATATATAATAAAGAGGGACCCAGGGAAAAGATCAATCGACATGACTAGGTTGGTAACGAATGATTTTACATAGCCTTATGATATTGATTTTTGGAACACATTATTTCATATGATTAACATGACCACTAATAATGTATTACTTTCTATTTTCATCACATATATAAAATATGTATTAGTTAGATATAAAGAATATATTCTTTTATAATAATTTATATTTAAAAATGCTTATTTAATAGTCATTAGGATTCATTATTCTTGGAAGCATAAAGCACATATATGATATGCAAAATATGAAAGGCAATTTATAGCCTCAAGCAGTCTCCCAAGATATAATTTTTAATAATTTTATTCAATATTTACTATATTTTGTCATAGAAATATGTCAAAATTTCTTTTTTTTTAAAGTTGATCAAATGTTAGTATGTGAAACTAATTGTATACGATAATAATGATCTAATTACATGAGATAATCAATTTGATATATATAAACTAAAATCTACAAACCAAGTTTTAGATATTATTTAAAATAACTGAGATTTTTTTTAGTATTGAGATCAAAAACTCAAGAAGTATGAAAACTCTTTCTCAGAGAAAATTTATTCTATATATTTTATCTAATAAGATATATCATGATATACACTGTTGGCTTACTACTTGATCTAAATATAGACTAATCTAGATAATTTGCTTCGTCAATTGACTCAACTACATATAGAATAATCATAAAAAACTAAATTATCTGATAATAATTATGTCTATTATTACTTATGATGTCAGTATATTTAGTTATTTTTAAAACATACATAAACATATTCATATGAATACAATACTTAAAATTCTAAGGTATATAAAAAAAATTCAAGAAATGTGATTATAATTAAAGATTATGAACATTATTGGATAGAGACATATTCAAACACTAGTTGGACTTCTACGATCACAAAACAAAAAATTAACATATGTTTTTATTTTTATTTTTTATACATAACTTTATTTTATGGAAAAATAAAAGATAAATAATTATTTTGAGATCCAATGCATAAACAAAATACAAAGCTATGACATCAGCAACTTATAAACTTCAATGGACCAAATTCTTTTTGAATGAGCTTTATCTTCCAATTTAGAGATTGATGATATTTCACTATGCCCGCCAGATAACCAAACACATTACAGCCAACTCAATGTTCTATGAGAAGACAAAGCATATTAAGATTAATTATAATTTCATTCGAAATAAAATTCAAGATATTTTGATCACTACAACCTACATACCTATCAATGAGCTGAGTAAGAACATCTTAATGCAGGCTATTAGAGGACCATAATTTTTTTTTCCACTCTTCCAACCTATGAATATATGATATGCATGCATTAACTTGAGAAAGATGTTCAATTTTTAGTTTAGTAGTTTTATTTATTTGATTTTTATTGTTTGAAAATATCTGACTTGTGAGCTTCCCCAAACCATATAAGTGGGATTATATATATCCAAAATACAATATTACATTTTTATTAAAATTATTTTTCTTTTTTTCGAAGATTCTCCACTCTCTATCTTTCTCTCTCTATTCTATGCATATCCAAAATACTACTTATTTACACTTGATTAAATAAGTAATGAAAAAAATATAAATATAAAATTATTTTTACTGAGTATTTATCAATTTAGAAAAGATTCATAATATATTTTTTTTGATAGTTAGTTTAGTCTCTTCATAAAAGAAGAAAAATATTTCCATATAATATTGATGTCAATAAAGATATATATATTAAAGTAATATAATAAATGCGTTTTATATATGGGATGTAAAATAAATTGGTTAAATCTATAAAATTACATTAAGATTCAATGTTAAGTTGATATTTTCTTGTCATGATTATAAATGAGCTGACAGGATAATTATGAAAATATATACATTGATATATGTTGTATATAGATAATATTTTCTTAATAATTGAAACAAGTAAAAATTTAAATTGAAAATTAGATAGATAGCACATGTTTGAGAGTAAAAAATTTAAAAATAAAAGATAAAAATAAATATTTAATTTGTAACTTTAATTTAAATTGAAAAAATCAATTTCTCAAAATATAATTATTTTCGAAATTTATGATTTATAATTCAAAAGAAAGACAATTTTTTAAAAAAAAATAGTAACTAAAAAATTAAAACAATTGACCAAAATAAAGTATAATAGAAAAATATTTGTTAGATTAAAAGAATAAGTAATATTTAAAAAACAATTAATTACTCAATTTATGATTCACAATGTTTAATTTTTATAATAAAAATTATACATAGGATGGTTGTGATAAATAAGTGTTTGATAAGATGAATGTGTAACTTATTAATCTCTTCTAAGAGATGCAAACTGTAATAGAAAAAAAATTTCTTTGATAAATAATATCTCAACATTATATCCCTAATCTGAATAGAAAGAGTTGATCAATGAGATAAATTTCTTACTTACCAAACGATGTTTTTCAAATGACTATAAATTATTGTCCCTCTATTGGATCAGAACAAATCATGAGAAGTATCTTAAAGACTATGAAATTTGCTTGTAAAACTTCTAATTGCATCATAAAAGACTACTAGACCACATACCTGTCTTGTATGTAGCCGGTGAGTTTTCTTTCGAGCCCTGAACACATTGTATGGGTTGGTATCATTAACAGGTGGAGGAGACTTCAGAATCAACCACACCCCCATGACACCAACCACTTATCAAAGTCGTCAGTAAGATGAAAATAATTAAAAACACAAATAAATAGCAAGCAGGCAAAAGAATCTGTAAAAGCAAATCCTGTGATTCATTAACCACTGCAACTATTATTGATGAGTAATGTCAAACATAGAGGCGTCAAAAGTGTCGTGTTGTGCCGGAATGGCCCATTATAGTGTAGCATATATGTATAGTTATATGGTATTATACATATAGTATATATAGTTATAAATAATTATATATAGTTAAACCTATTGTTATATATAGATATATTCATACAAGTAATTATAAGTAATTATACATAAATATATAAAAAGTTATAAACAACTATATAGATTTTCATATATGTATATGTATTCATAGTTACAAATATACTTATATTAATTATATAGATTGTTATATAGTTATACACATAATGTTAAACATTAAGTTGCATGTTGTTATACATGTAATTATAAATATTGTTACACGTGGTTAAACATATAGTTACACATATAGTTAAACTTATATTTATACATGTAGGTATGTATATTTTTGCATATAATTTTATATATTTATACATATAGTTATGTATAGGCATAGATATAGTAAAATACATTTTTATATAATATTATATAAAAATGTATATTAAATATGTGTTAAAAATTATATATTTAGATATAGTTATGTATAAAGTTTTTATAGTTATAGATATACCAAGATACAATTATTTATAATTATATGTTATTATACATATAGTATATGTAGTTATAAATAGTTATATATAGGTAAACATATAGTTATATACATATATATATATATATATATATATATATATATATATATATATTCATACTAGTTATATGTAATTATACATAAATGTATACAAAGTTATAAACAAATATATAGATTTATATATATGCATACATAGTTACAGATATAGTTATTTTAAAATTTAATTATATAAAGATTTATATAGTTATACAAATATTTATATATAGATATACACATATAGTTAAGCATAATGATGTATGTTTTTATACATATAATTATACATATAGTTACATCTGGTTATATATTTAAATTTAGTTACGTATAAAGTTTTTATAGTTATACATATAATAAGATACAATTATGTATAGTTATATGTTATTATACATATAGTATATGTAGTTATAAATAGTTATATATAGTTAAAAATATAGTTATATATAGATATATATATATATATATATATATATATTCATACAAGTAGTTATATGTAGTTATACATAAATGTATACAAAGTTATAAACAAATATATAGATTTACATAAATGTATACAAAGTTATAAAGAAATATATAGATTTACATATATGTATACATAGTGACAAATATAGTTATATTTCATTATATAGTGTTACATAGCTATACAAATATTTATATATAGTTATACACGTGTAGTTAAAACATAATGTTATATGTTGTTATACATGTAATAATAAATATAGTTACATGTGGTTATACATATAGTTACACATATAGTTATACTTATAATTATACATGTAGGTATATATATTTTTTCATATAATTTTATAAATGTATACACATAGTTATCTATAGGTATAGATATAGTAAAATACATTTTTATATACTAATATATACAAATGTATATTAAATATATGTTGCTAATTATATTTTTAAATATAGTTATGTATAATATTTTTATAGTTATGCATGTAGTCAAAGACAATTATTTAAAGTTATATGTTCTTATACCTATAGTATATATAGTTAAAATTAGAGTTATATATAGTTAAACATATTGTTATATATAGATATAGTCATACAAGTAGTTATAAGTAGTTATACATAAATGTATACAAAATTATTAACAAATATATAGATATACATATATGTATATATACATATATGTATATATATAATTGTATACATAGTTATAAATATAGTCATATTTAATTATATAGAGTGTTAAACATAATTGTTGTATTTATACACATAGGTGTACAAATATTTACATAGTTAAATATAATTGTTGTATTTAATTATATGTATAGTTATAAATATATTTACATATATTTACATATTTACATAGTTAATTATGAACAAATATATAGATATACATGTGTGTGTGTGTGTGTTTATAATTGTATACATAGTTATATATAAAGTCATATTTAATTATATAGTGTTAAACACAATTGTTGTATTTATACATATAGTTATACAAATATTTACATAGAGTGTTAAATATAATTATATAGAGTGTTAAACATAATTGTTGTATATATATAGAGTGATTATTATAATTTGTATACATAGTTATACAAATATTTACATATAGTTATACACATGTAGTTAAACATAATGTTGTATGTTGTTATACATGTAATTATAAATATAGTTACACATTTAGTTATACTTATATTTATACATGTAGCTATATATATTTCTTCATAATATTTTATATATGTATACAAATAGTTATGTATAGGTATAGATATAGTAAAATACATTTTTATATACTAATATATATAAATGTATATTAAATATATGTTGCTAATTATATTTTTAAATATAGTTATGTATAATATTTTTATAGCTATACATGTAGTCAAAGACAATTATTTATAGTTATATGTTCATATACCTATAGTATATATAGTTAAAATTAGAGTTATATATAGTTAAACATATTGTTATATATAGATATATTCATACAAATAGTTATAAGTAGTTATACATAAATGTATACAAAGTTATAAACAAATATATAGATTTACATGTGTGTGTGTGTGTGTAATTGTATACATAGTTAGAAATATAATTATATTTAATTATATAAAGTATTACATAGTTATACAAATATGTATAGATAGTTATACACATATAGTTATAAATATGAATGTAGTTAAAGATATAGTTAGATACCACATTTTTATAGTTATACATATAGTAAAATACAATTATATATAGTTAATATATTATTATAGATATAGTATATTTTGTTAGAAATATAATTATATAAAATTATACATATAGTTATAAATTATTATATAGTTAAAAAAATAAGTATGTATAGTTATAAATATAGTTATAAAAATAGTTTACATAATTATAAATATAGTTATAAATACATACATACATACATACATACATATATATATATATATATATATATATATATATATATATATATATATATATATATATATTGGCATATGATTATATAATTATACAAGTGTTTAGATATAATATTTGTGTTTATAATATTGTTATAAATGTTACGTATATATAAGTATATATATGTAACACTTATATAAATATTATATACTATATATATCACATTTATATAAACATTATAAATATTATATGTTCATATAAAAATTAATATGTTATATAAATGTTTACAAAAAAGTATAAACATTTTATATGTTATATAATTGTTATATAAAAAATTATATAAATGGATAATTTATGTAAATGTTGTATAGATATTTATAAACATTAATACATATGTATAAATACTTATATATAACATTATATGTTTATATAAACATATCAATGTATATATATAATGTAATACGTTTATAATTAATAAAGTATAGACATTTATATATAATGTCATGTGATTATATAAATGGATAAAAGTTTATATATAATGGTATCTATTTATAATATATTTGGAGACAACAAAAATAAAACCCACAAACATAAAGTTCGTTCTTTCTCAAGTTATTACAGTTGTAGTAGACATTAACCATAATTTTTTTTCATAAGTTATAGAGGTAGAAAACAAAATGCAAACATTCAGTATTTGAAATCCATAAAACTCTAAAAAATTAAATAATAAAAGAATAAAGTTTACACTAACCATTTATTATTTCATTAATGGGCTAGAGTCAAAATCATATAAGAGATATGAAAATAAAAGAAAAAAGAAGAAAAATTGGTGAAAAATTTAAAAAAAATTCAAAGCCGAATATTCGGTAAAAACTAAACTACGCCCGCATGAACATGACCTATGATGTCCTCGTAAAACTTCTGATCAGCTGTTGCCATAGCCTGTGGCATCACAATTCTGAGATGTGCTCGCCCTCTTCCCCTCGCCTCCCTGAGTCAACTTGAACTTTCCCTCCTTGAATCTTGCTAGTCACAAAAGCGTGAGCTCTCACATCTCGCCTCCAAGAAATACATTTAATCATTTGATTTATGTTTGTCAATAAAATTTTATTTAAATGTATATTGATTAAATTATATTTTTGTTTGTAAATAATAAATAGTCTATTAGTTTGAAATTTATCCAATTCAAAATATATTGATTAAATTATTAAATTTATAATTTTCTTATTGAACATTTTGATTTTTTTTTGTGGTTTTAATCATAAAATTACTTCAAAAAATTGAAACAAATTAATTTATTATATGATTAGTAACCAGCATCATTAATTAAAAAAAAAATTAACTTAAAAATATTGTAACATTATTCTGATATTTTATGTCATTAATCAAAAATATGATAATGTTTGTTAATTTCTGTAATTCCAGCGCTCGATCCCAAACCAATATTTTTAAAATTTGTTATTTTCTATTTAATCAAAAATACTAATATAATATTATTTTTAAAATAACTTTCATCAATTATATTTTATTAAATTTTTTAAAAAAATTATAAATTTCCATCATTAAATTTTAAAACATATATAGGCTTTCTGATATAATATTTATATAAACATTAGAAAAAAAAATGTTTATTAGAAAATTTTAAATAAAATGTTTTTTAGAATATTTGTTGTAGGTTGCTCCCGTAGTCCTGTTTTGCTTATCCTCTCTTTGTCGTTGAAAGAGAGAAAAAATTTTAAGTGCTTAGTGTCTTAGCGTTTTTTTTTTCACAGAAACTATAAATACAAAAATTGGATGCAAATATATAGAAAATAAAGAGACAAAAATATAAAAGTAAATTAAAATTATAAAAAATAAATAATTTAAATAAAAAAAATGAAATAGATTTTTATTTAACCATAATTGATATTATTTCATAAATAAATAAAATAATATTATATAATAATAAAGTATTATATATATATATATATATATAATAGTTATAAATTTTTAAGAATGAAATTTATTTATTTTTAATATAATATGAAATAATTATAAAAACATACAATTGAAATATTTTAGTCGTTATAAATTTTAATCTTTGAAGTGGTCATTTAATATCCAGACTTAGATATTTATTTTTTAAATCATTAAATTTTTTTTGATGTAATTAAAAACTTCTATGTATTAATCTTTAAATATCAATTTATTATCTTTTATATTTTATGAAAATTTTAATTTTTTTTTAATTTATATTTCATAAATAAATTTTTTTTATATTTATTATCTTTTATTTTAAATTTCAAATCTTTTAGTCATTATTTTTTAAAAAAATTCTTATAATCATAAATATATTTTATGATTATAGAATAATATTATAACTTACTTGTTTATTTGTTAATTCATATAATTTTATAATTGTGACGGAAATTATCACAAGCTCAATATAGCTAGGGAAAAATTCCTAGCTAAATACATATATTTTGAGAAAATAAACATTTAAGGAATTACCGCTTCCAATTATATATAAAATTGTAAAAAAAATAAATTCAGATAATTATATAGCGATAGATTATGTTTGGATCTAATTAGATAGGGAAATTCTTTCGCTAAATTCCATCGCTAAATTAACATTTTCTTGTATTGATATATCTACATACTTTATATATGATAAGTAATATAAACATATATTACTTATAATACATACTTTGTATTATAAGTAATTAAGCCTAACATGTAGATATAAGTAATATATCTACATAAAAATCATATACCATTGAAAATTTTTTTTAAAGATATTTAAAATGAGTATAATATTGAACAAAATTTAATAAAAGTTTTAAGTTTTAAATATGTATTATAAGTAATATATTAATACAATGGAATTTAAATTATATTATGAATATAAAATTTATTATTTTAATAATTACTTGATAGAATTGATAATATTTTAATAATTACTTGATAGAAGGTCATCCCCACTACCTACAAAACCATCAAAATATTTGTCAAATACATTGAATGACCCATTTCTTCTTTTAAATTGTTGCTAATAGGCTATTTTTTCATAAATTCTCTTTTGTTCATTTCAAAGAATATCATGTAGAATTGGATCTTTTATGGAATCCACATTTTTTAGTAAAATTTTATACTCTTCACATTGTTCTCATAGCTCTAATTTTTTTGCTTCATTTTGAGCTTGTAATAGGTGGAGTTCATAACTCTCTTGGAGTATAGATTAAGTTTCATTGAACTTACTCCTTTTTTGTTCACTGTCTTTTTTTATGGATTGTAGCATCTCATCACCTTGTTTATTTTTTATTTTTTCTCTGTTCCTCCCAATAGGCCACTCAATTGAATCATTATTGTCATCAAATAATCAAAATCATTATTTTTTTTTTCAATTTTCAAACCTACATGTAAATTAATACAAAATGACAAAGCTCTTACATACTTTGATGTTCAATAGTCTAATCATGACACATCATTGCAATAATTTCATTTTTGACAATCTGGAGTTTGTGAGCTATTAATATTAGAAAGTTTTCTATATATTTAAGGAAAGGCCACACATGATCAAATTTGAATCCATTATTATAATTTGGATATTGTTTTAGTAAGACTTTGACTTGATTTAGTTGGAAAATGTGATCAAAATTTAAAGCTAAAAAATGGAATGAAAATAAAAATTTATAAGTTTCATAAAATCCATATAACTTAAATTTATAAAATACTTACAATATCTTGTTCAGAAGCATTACTTGGATTCAAATTTTCAATTTGTCAAACACATCCTCTTAACTTGATTGTTGCATTGATTACTTAATTTGATTTATAGGAAAAAATGGGCAAATTGGTAATTTTGCAATAATAAAGAAATAAACTAAAAATTTTAGAACCATGATGATAAAACAGATGTCGTTAATGAATTCATCTTGGAAAATATAGCTATGGTGTCAAATTTCATAAAATTCTGAGAAAGTAAAAATTTAGTTAATTTTTTTAATTGCTTAAATAATTATTAGGATATTTAGAAAAGAAAAAATACAAGTAACCAAAAAGACCGCGCCATGAAATCCACATGTGGCTATGCAAGTGTGAACGCAGTCCAGCCAGCCATCCAGGTGTCAAACAAAGAAAAACAAAGTAATTAATAATAATAATTATAAGATTTTTTTTATATTATTTAAAAAATAGAAAATGTCAGCAATCCGGAAAATGGGAGAACACTGATAAAAAAATAAAAACAAGTTCAGCGGCGAGGGAGAGAGATACAGTATAGAAGAAAAAAAAATAAAAAGATACGTAGATTTTCTTTTAATCGTAACGGATTATTCTGGAATCAAAATGGAATTGTCCAAGAACTAAAGTTACTCTACACGACGATATCTTCAGTTTGATATCAAATTTATAAAATTTTCGTGAAATTTTTTGAAAGGTAGTGGTTTTCTCTTATTAGAATTTATTTCTATTTAATGGTCATAAATTATCATGTTTTATATAACAATTCAAATTGTTAGAAATTTTATTAGAATGATTAATCAGTGAAAAGTTTTAGTATTTCATTTAGTAAAAGTTAGTGCAGGACGAATTGAATTGGAAATGACATAATTGTATTTCATGTACATGGAAACATTCCAAATACATGGGTGGGTGCATAATATATATATATATATATATATATATATATATATATATATATATATATATATAACGGTATATATATATATATAAAGGTATATATATATATATATATATATAAAGGTATATGGATGGTATTTAGCGAACTTGAATTGGTACAACATCTAGACAAAGTTGCGTAGATTTTTTTTATGGAGCATGGCATTTTATAAATTTGCGAACTCGAATTGGGACAATGTCCAGGCTGAGTTATGCGGTGGTTTTTGGAAAATATCCAAGGAAAAAAATATTTTGTCGAAAAAATATCCAATATGTTTTTCGAAGTCCATAAATTTCAGAGTAAATCAAAGAAAATCATATTTTATTCGAAGAAATGTCCAATATATTTTTGGAGGGTGTCCATATTTTTTGGAATAATTCCAAAAAAATAAATATTTCTATAGATATATATACATAAATACATATATACATACATACATATATATATATATACACATACCTACACACACACACACACACACACACACATATATAATATGTCACACTTGGCTTCAGCATGTGTGAGGGAGTCGATGGGACTCAAAAATATAGGCATATAAACATTTCATTTATTATTGCATTCATATATATATTGTACTTGAATGAGTATTGATATATATTCATGACATTTTACGTGCACTCAGGTAGGGAGTAACTCTGTAGAAGTTTACATCTACTGAGCTTTACTCACTCTGTTGCAGGACCCCTTTTTAGGTACAGGTCCAGGGAACATGACAGATCCACATACAGTATCGCACATGTGAAGGAAAGTATGTTGTAGCTTAAATAATATGTCGTGTGTTTTCTTTATTCTACTGAGCAAATAAAATGTATGATACATTTAAAAAATTTTATTTTATTACACATTGTATTCTGTGATGGAATGAATGGGACCCCATAGGGGATGAAGTGTCATCGCTTGGTATCAGAAGTGGTAAGAAACATAACCTTAGTGGTTCAGAAAATGAAATGATATTTTCAAAATGAAAAGTCTATAATTAGTTGGTATGTGTACTAATAATAGGAAATAACTATGATTCTTATATTATTATTTGATTTATTAAAGATAACAAGTAGATAATGAGGACACCGGAGTTGTCCATGAAATGAGGATTAACCTCCAGCATTCTTTGATCAACAAGCTCTAATAAAGGCTGTGGGCGTTACTGTTGCAAGAGTTGAATAAACTAGTGCAAATGGAGGTCAAGAAGGATCAACTAATCTCTAAAAGTTTAAGGCACATCATCCTCCAATATTTATGGGGGGAGGGGACCCAATGGCGGCAGATCATTGGTTTCGACAAGTTGATAAAATCTTGGATGCAATAAAAATCACTTCCAATGCTACCAAGATCCGGCTAGTAGTGTTCCAGCTAGAGGGTGAGTCCTAAATTTGGTGGGATTGGATCAAAGCCTCGAAAAATATAGAGGTAATGACATAGGAAGAATTCAAAGAACTCTTTATGGAAAAATATTTTCCGACTTCAGTTAGGCATGCCAAGGCCCAAGAATTCCTTGAGATTAGACAAGGAAATATTACTGTGCTGGACTACGTTGCTAAATTCACCAAGTTATCATGTCTTGGGAATGATTATGTGGCTACTAATGTGGCTAAGGTTCAAAAATTTGAAGATATATTAAAATTGTCCATTTGAGGCAAGATTGCGGGATTTTTTATCCAAGATATGGATTTGATGGTTAAGATAACTTTAGCAATTGAACAAGAGGTTGAGGATGCACGCAATATTCAAGAAATGAGTGGAAGTGCTAGTGGAAAGAGAAAGAAAATAGACATTTTTCTAGAAAGTGGCATAGACCATTTATCCCACGAAGATTTCATGGCAAGGTTATGATTATCAAGGCCAAAGCCAGGCTAGGAATTCTAGCCAAATTGGACATGAAAATGTTTCTTATGTCATTAGCCTAGACATTGGAAACGAAAGTGTCCACTAAAGCAAGGATTCCAGGATTATGAGACATCCTAGTCCCAGACATCCGTGGGAAATACACAAATACAGTTTATTCCTCCTTTCTCTAGACCGGGTCCAAGGAATTGGGTACAATCTTGGAATATTCCACAAATATCTCCTACTACACAAGCATACCAGGGAGACCAAGGTTTGGGTCTAGGTCGAGGCGAGAGCTCACAGACTAGGACTTTAAGGACCCAAGGGCGTGTCTATGCAATTACACCACAGATGGAGATGATATATCAGTTAGTGGTACAAGGTACTTTCTTGCCTTTTCATTTATGGGCAAAAGTTCTATTTGATTCTAGTGCATCACATTCATTTATTTCTACATCATATCTGAAAGAATTGAGATTAGAAGTTAAAAATTTGGACGAGCTATTGCATGTGCATTTTCCTTTGAGGTCTAAGGTGAAAATTAGTCAGATATGTCGAGATTGTGAGTTAGAAATCTCATGGATTTTATTCATTGCTGACCTTAGTCAAGGACATGTTGGATTTTGATGTAATTCTTGGCATGGATTGATTAACAACACATGGAGTCATTATTGATTGTAATCATAGAAAAATTATTATCGACACACCAGAGGAGATATGTGTTGTATTTCAGGGGGATAAGCTTGATGCTTTACCACATACTATATATGATTCTAAATGGCATGGACAACTTATGGGTTGGCTTGCACATCTCACCCTAGAAGAAGAGAGGATATTGAATATGGATCTTCCTCAGATAGTTTGTGAATACAATGATATTTTTCCTGATGAATTACAATAATTACCCCCACGCAAGAATGTAGATTTTTGTATTGAGTTACATCCTAGCACATCACTCATTTCTATGACTCCACATAAGATGGTATTTATTGAATTACAAGAACTCAAAGTCCAGTTACAAGATATGTTGGACAAGGGTTTCATTAGATCCAGCACTTCACCTTGGGGTGCTCTAGTTTTATTTGCAAAGAAGATGGATAAAACCCTTCGACTATGCATTGATTATCGACAGTTGAAGGGTTATGATAAAGAATTGATATCCATTACCCAATATTGATGATTTATTTGACTAGCTAAAAGGGGCACATGTTTTTTCCAAAATAGATCTTCGTACTAGATATCACCAGTTGTGAGTTAGAAAGGCTGACATCCCTAAAATAGCATTTAGAACATGGTATGAGCATTTTGAGTTTACAGTAATGCCTTTCTGATTAATGAATGCACCAGTAGCATTCATGGATGTTATGCATAGAATATTTCAACCATATTTAGATTATTTTATTATGATTTTTGTGGATGACATTTTGATCTATTCTCAGTTCGAAAGAAGAGCATGATGATCATTTACATATTGTTCTCCAAACTTCGAGAGAACATATAAGTTATATGCTATAAATATGACTTTTGGTTGATATAAGTAAAATTTTTTGGACATGTAGTATTAGCTACTGGTGTCTTAGTGGACCCTGAAAAAGTCAGGGCAGTCATGAGTTGGGAGAGGCCAAAGTTAATTTTTGAAATACATAGTTTTTTGGGATTGGTTGGGTATTATAGAAGATTTATTGAGAATTTTTTCTAGTTAGTTGATCTAATGACTAGATTGACCAGGAAGGAAGTCAAGTATGAGTTGACTAATTTATGTGAAAAGACATTCCAGAAATTGAAAAGGAGGCTTACTTCAGCTCCTATTTTGATAGTTATGGATAGGGGGCAGAAATATACAGTGTATTGTGATGCCTTGAAAGATGGATTGGGATGTATTCTGATAGGGGGCAGAAATATACAGTTAAAAAAACATGAGAGGAATTACCCACACATAATATAAAGTTGGTGGCTATAGTCTTTACTTTAAAAATATGGCACCACTATTTATATGAGGAGAAATTTGAGGTATATTCAGACCATAAAAATTTGAAATATATCTTTACACAATGAGACATTAACATGAGACAGTGTCGATGGATGAAGTATCTAGAAGATTATGAATTTACTTTACAGTACCATCCACGTAAGGCAAATGTGGTGACTGATGTACTTAGTTGAAAGTCACGCGGTGCACTAGCTAGTATTATTTTGTAGAAATGGGATATGCTTGAAACTATGAGATGATTTAGCTTACAATATAGCAATCAAATTCAAGGTGTTTTTGGGAGTTTAGTAACTATACCTTCACTATAAAGTAAGGTGATTGAGATGTAGAAACAAGAGATAGAAATATTATTTATAAAGAATCGAGTAGAGACTGTACGTGCGATGAAAGTTGGGCTATTCATATAGATGATAGTCTTCAGTTTAGGGGACAGATTGTAGTTCCCCAGATAGTAGAATTGAGAGAAGAGATTCTTAGAGAATTTCACTATTCTCATTTTACAGTACATCTAGGTGGCACAAAGATGTATAATGGTTTTCGTCGCTAGTATTACTGGAATGGGATGGAGAGACATATTGGAAATTTTGTTTGACGATACCTCATGTATTAGCAGATAAAAGTTGAGCATCAGAGGCTAACATGATTACTCCGGCCTTTGGAGGTAGCAGGGTGGAAATGGAAGCATATCATGATAGATTTTGTGACTCACTTGCCACATACAAAATGAAAACAAGATGCTGTGTGGGTAATTGTGGACCAGCTTACAAAATCTACACCTTTTCTGGCAATGCGGATGGCCTTCACACATGAGGAATTGTGCAGGTTACACATATGAGAAAATAGCTGATTACTTGAAGTGCTAGTATTTATTGTATCGGATAGAGATCCCAAATTTACGACATATTTTTGGAATAATTTTTAGAAAGCAATGGGAACACAGTTGATAATGATCACTACTTTCCATCCACAAATAGATGTTCAATCAGAAAGAAGCATACAAGTATTGGAATATAAGTTGTGAGCATGTTATCTAGATTTCAAGGGTAGTTGGGAAGAACATCTATCTTTGGTCGAGTTTGGCTATAATAATAATTATCAGGCAAGTATCCAAATGACACCATATGAAGCATTATATGGAAGGCCATGTCAATCTCTAGTTGCTAGGCTGAGGTGAGAGACATATCCATCATGGGTCCAGTGTGATTAGAGATACCTCAAAGAAAGTAGATTTGATACGATAATGTCTTCTTACAGCTCAAAGTCAATAGAAAAGTTATGCTGATAAATGAATATGATCTCTAGAATTTGAGGTGGGAGATCATGTTTTCTTGAAAGTTATACCAAAAAAGGGGAGTAATCAGATTTGGAAAGCAAGGAAAGTTATCGCCAAAATATATTGGGCCTTGCAAAATACTCGAGAAGGTGGGTTTGGTTGCTTATCGATTGGCATTATCGCTATATTTATTTAGTGCCCATGAGATATTCCATGTCTCTATGCTTAGAAAATATATTTCTGATTCAACTCATGTAATGAATTGGGGCGAACCCATTATTGATGCATATAGAATATTTAAAGAAATGCCAGTGCGTATCATTGAAAGTCAAGACCAAATTTTGTGATGCAAAACTGTGAGACTAATAAAAGTGATATGGTAGCATCAAGGAATAGAAGAAGCAACACGGAACGTGAAGACACGATGCATGTCAATATCCTATTTTATTTGAAAATGAAGGTTAGTATTTTAGCAATTTAATAATTATTTAACTTTAGAATCTATTTATAAGTGCAAAGGTGTATTTGTAAGAATTTTGGGATGAAATTCTTTAAGAAGGAGAGAATGTGAAATCTTGAAAATAAAATGAATAAATAATTAACATAAGTTGATTTCTGGGAAAAATGGACAAAATAGTAATTTTGCAATAAGAAAAAAATAAATTGAAAATTTTAGAACCATGATAATAAAATGATGTCGTTATTGAATTTATCTTGGAAAATATATCTACGGTATCAAATTTCGTTAATTCTGAGATAGTCAGAATTTAGTTATATTTTTTAATTGTTTAAATAATTATTAGGATATTTAGAAAAAAAATACAAGTAAGCGAAAGACCACGCTATGACGTCCACACATGGCTATGTATGCACGGACGTGGTCCAGCCAGCCGTCTAGGCCTCAAACAAAGAAAAAAAATAATAATTAATAACAATAATTATAAGTTTTTTTTATATTATTGAAAAAATAGAAAATGTCAGGAATCCAGAAAATGGGAGAATGATGATAAAAAAACAGAAACAAGTTTGATGGTGAGGGAGAGAGATATAGTACAAAAGAAAAAAAAATAAAAAGATCCGTAAATTTTCTTTTAATCATAATGGATTATTTTGGAATTGGAATGGAATAGTCCAAGATCTAAAATTACTCTACACGATGAGATCTTAAGTTTGATATCAAATTTATAAAATTTCTGTGAAATTTTTTGAAAAGTAGTGGTTTTCTCTTATCAGAATTTCTTTCTATTTAATGGCCATAAATGATCATGTTTTATATTTCAATTCGAATTTTTAAAATTTTATTGGAAATGATAAATTGGTGAAAAGTTTTGATATTTCATTTAGTAAAAGTTAGTGTAGGGCAAATTGGATTTGGATTGTTATAATTGTGTTTGAAACATCGGTTAAATTGGAAATGGTATAATTGCATTTTATACGCACAAGAATATTCCATATACATGGGTGCATGCTTGATATATATATATATATATATATATATATATATATATGGTATTTAGTGAACTCGAATTGGGACAACGTCTAGATTGAGTTGCGTGAGATTTTTTTATAGAACATGGCTTTTATAAATTTACGAACTCGAATTGGAACAACGTCCAGGCAGAGTTACGTGACAGTTTTTGGAAAATATCTAAGAAAAATAATATTTTGTCGGAGAAATATCCAATATTATTTTCAGAGGAGGTTCATATTTCTCGGAGTAAATGCAAGAAAATCATATTTTATTCGGAGAAATATCCAATATGATTTTCAGAGGAGGTCCATATTTTTTGGAATAATTCCAAAAAAATAAATATTTCTATAAATATACATACATATATATATGTGTGTATGTGTGTGTGTAAATAAAAAATAGTCATACTTGGCTTCGGCATGTGTGAGGTATTCGATGGGACTCAGCAATATAAGCATATAAATATTTCATCCATAATTTCATTCATATAAATATTGTACTTGAATAAGTGTTGATATATATTCATGACGTTTTACATGCACTTAGATAGAGAGTAACTCTGTAAAAGTTTACCTCTACTGAGATTTGCTCACTTCATTGCAAGACCCCTTTTCAGGTACATGTCCAGGGGAGATGACATATTGTGAATCTGTCTTCTCCTCTTCCTTTCTCCACCACCGCAAACCCTAAGCCTAACCCTCTTTAATGATTAATTTAAGAGAAGAAATAACAAATTAACTAGTTATTCATTAATTTGTATTTTTATATTAAAAAATTTAGATAATTTTTGTTGTATATAATTTGTTTTGATTATTTGTCTGTATAACTGAATATATTTCTGTTTTAATATTTTCATGTAAGTGTACAAAAGAAAATATTTAAGAGGCTATAAATACAGCAATAGCACAATAACGGAGGTCTTACTGACCATAGAGTGAGCCGAAAATTTTTTGGAGTAGAACTTAGTTCATCTGAGTGATCTAACCCACTCTGATTAATTAAATTGAGAAACTGCATTGATATACATTATTTTTTTTATTTCTATTTTCGGCTGCTGTAATTTTACATGTGGAACTGTTCATCTTTGTTTTCTCCTCTCTGCACAATCTTTCATCAGGACTATTTTTGCTCACAAACTGTTAGAACTTTCTGATTTGGTTATAATCTGTAAACGCATAAATATTTTTCCGGTGGATGTTGCTAATCGTGTTAAATGAATAGTAAATCACGTTATTTCATATTTTCTATTGTGGCTTTGATTCTATCGTGATTTTGTTGGATTGCGGTCGTGGATTAATATCATAACAATTCCATTTATCTAGGCCTTATGCACTATCCTTGTTCATACTAAAAATGACTATTTTAATTTCTTCTTCTTCTGGAAATTTAGTTAACATATTATTATCTTCTATTGTAATTTTATTTTCTATCTTTTGCATTATTGTATTACCTTTAAGCTCATTTTTATCAATGAATTGCTTTTTGAAAAACTTTGCAAAGTAATTTTGAATGTTTATGTTGGTATGTACCCATATTTCCTCATTTTTTATCCCCCTAATTCATTGTTTTTGTAACTTAAACTTAACTACTCTTTGAAAAAATTTTGTGTTTTTATCCTCTTCTTTTAACCATTTTAATTTGGATTTTTGTTTCCAAAACACTTCTTCCATTAATAATTTAAGTTTCAATTCCGCTTGTGCCTTGCTTAATGCACTTTATTATTTACATTTTGGTCTAATTCAAATTCTAATTCTTTTTATAATACTAATTCTTCTGCTTCTTTTATATTTTTGTTTATGTCTCCAAATATTTCCTTATTCCATTTTTTTCATATCTATTTTTAATCTACTCAGCTTGTGATTTAAAATTTGAATAGTGTTTCCTGATGCCTCTTTATTCCAGGATTCCTTTACCATGTTCAAAAAAACATGATGCAGGAACCAGACATTTTGAAATCTAAAGGATCCTCCTGTGTAAACAAAGTTTTTAATAGTGATTAAAAGGGGTCTATGATCAGAGCAGGTTCTATTTAAATGTTTGACTTCTGTAGAACCAAAATGCTCCAGCCATTTAAAGTTAAATAGAACTCTGTCTAATCTTGACCAAATTGTACCCTTCTTTTTCCAGTTATTACACCATGTGAAGGGGAACCCAAGAATTTAGCCTCTATTAAATTAGTTTTATTTATAATGTCATTAAAATGAAACATAGCTTTTTTATTTGGGATTTTCCCTCAAATCTTTTCTTTAATGTTTCTTACTAAGTTGAAGTCGCCTCCTATAATCCAAGGCTTCTTTTCTTTAAAAATTTTCTCCATTTCCTCCCATAAATCTTTTCTCTCCTCTCTTTTATTTTTGGCATAGACTATCATGATAATTTCATTTTCATCATAACTTATACTAATATTTATTAATTGATTCGTATCTTTGAGTATTTTTAAATTTAAATTATTTTTCCACATTAACCAAATTTTACCATTATTATTGACATATGCATGATCAAAACCTAATGTGTCTTTATAATGTCCTAGTTGATCCCTATCCACCATGGGTTTAGCTATTGAAATAAGATTAATCTTATACATATGTATCAATTTTTTCAATCTATTTCTAGTGGGGAGATTAGTAATTCCCCTAATGTTCCAGTAGATATAATTATACATTATTTATTGACTTTGCTTGCGCTCTAGTAATGCATTTGGTTTCGTATGTTCTGTTTAAGTATTTTTTCATATTCCTAGGTTCTTTTAGAGAGCTTAAGTCTCTTCCTCTTTCTCCTTTGCATTCTCTGCCCATTTGAATTGTCATTATTTTTAGTTCCTCAATAGCCCACTCCTTATTGCCCATTTTATGTTTGAGTTTTTCTAAATTTATATCATCTTTGTGTGTTCTAACTTTCTGCTCTTCTTGCTCACCATCTGTATAGAGAGAAGTCAAGCTTCTTAACTCTATATCTTCATCTGAATAATCAACTATAGGGACTGCCCAACCCTTATTTTTTGTGTGTTTGTTTTTCATGTAAATTCTAGTTCTTCTATTTAAGTCTGCTATTTTCTTTATCATTTCCATCCTTCTTGTTTCTTCTGAATTAGTTACTATCTTATCTTCTTCCTCATTTAATTTCTTGTATTCAATTAGTTTTAACTCATTTTCTTCAATGTTCTGTTCTTCAAGATGGACAATTTGTTTGACTTGGGGTTGTTTTTGATATCTCACCATCTCACCCCTCCTTCCTGATGCCATCAATCACTCATTCATCAATTGCTTGTTATCCTCCCTTCTTTTCTTAACTAAGCAATCTTCTATACTATGACCCATTTTCCTGCAGCATAAGCAATATTTCAAGAGGTTTTCTGGAACAACTTGCTGCCAGAAACCTCCCCGCTCTGTATTGCCTATCCATATATGTGAAGGGATAGACTTCTGTAGGTTTGTTTCAATGCAAATTCGTGCTACACGTGGTCTGGAAAGTGTAGCTATAGCGCCATCAAGAAGAAGAGGAGAACCAATGGTGCAGGCAATATGATATAATGCAAATTTATCAAAAAAATGTATCGGTAGCATGGGAAACAAAAACCATACCGGAGCTACCGACGATTCTTCCTTCGTCGAGAAATTTGCTGTCCATTTGAAGGTTCTCATGGGGTAACCCATGATGTACCAGGCGCTCCTCAACCAAATTCTATGAAAGCCTTCCTCATAGTGCAATTGTAACAGAACATGTTTGTCATCGATTAAGCCACTTTTAATCAACATTTTGAGCTTCAGAGAATCAAAAAATGCACGAATATCATCAATGGAGGTCAGCCATGAGAGAATTGCCCACGAGAGAGTGTTTTTGAGGCTAGGTTAGCTTTTGGATGTCGTCAAAGAAAAACAATATCGAGGGTTCCTCGAAAATTTTTGCGTGAATATCCGAAGAAGATGATATTATGCATGCAGTTATTTTAAAAAAAATTAGAAAAGGATTTCTTATTAACAAAGTAATCCATTTCCTAAAAAATGATCTTGAAATCTGCTTCTTCCTCAAAATTTGCACTTTCTCTCTCTAGAAAGCTATGTTTCTCTCTCTAGAAAGTTGGCAGTATTTTTCAAAGAAAAAGACTGCAAAAAAAGTCTTCTTCTTCTTCTTTTTCTTTTTCTTCATCATCATCATCATCATCATCTTCTTATTCTTCTTATTCTTCTTTTTAAGGTTTGTTTTATTATTAATTAGCCCTCTCTTTTGGCGGAGGAATACCATTTGTACAACCTACTTACTTGCTACACTTTACCCGTTATACCCTCTTTTATCCTCCTTTAAACCCCTATCGGGTATTCTAGCTAACCATTTGAGCATTAATTACTTTGTCCTTTGGTTGCATCCAAATTTCTTTTTTTTTTCATTTACACGAAACACTGTATTTTGCTTCTTGTTCTGGCTATGGAGTTAAATTTCTGAGTTTTGCCTTTTCTTTGGGTCCTTAGCTGTCCATTCTGCCTCTCCTTAGTCTCTACTCATGCCTCCATATCCTATCCAGCTTCTAGTGACCTTTCCTCTCCATGCATCTTTTCCTTAGCAATTGCTAGTCTTCATCTTACCTCTTTCTTTGCTTGTGCGATCTGGCTATATGTTAACATGTGGAAAAAAGCCAGAAATTTCCCTTGCCCCTTCCCTTTCCCCTTGGCCATATGCGGCAATATTGTTTCTGTCCTCCCTTTGTCTTTGTAACCCTCATGGCCTAGCTGTCAAACCTTCCTTGTAGTTACCTACAAATAACAGAAAGTCATGCCCTACCTTTTGAAGCCTGCCTCCAGTGTCTTCTCTGATCTGCTCAGCCAGAAATTTCTCCCACAAGTAGGTGAGTAAGCCTCCTTCAAATAGCTCCTTTCTTGGTAGTGTATCTCAACAGCCCAAATTCTATATGCCCTTTACAAAACCAGCAGACCTATACTCTAAAATAACACAAACTGCCTGGTTTAAACCGACTCTGACATACCACAAAACAGACCACAAAACATACCACAAAACAGACCACAAACACAGACTGCCTGGTTTAAACAGTCCACAGACAATACACAGATTTTACAAAACAGCTTGACACACATAAGATCATTGCTCCTACCACTGGTCTTTTCATCTATCTACTGTTCCTCAACTTCTGCTTGCTACCACCTGAGCAACTAAAAAGCAAAACCAAAGAAACGACATCATATTCTCTGTACCACCTTAGTTGCTATTCTATTTAAATTACTGTGGTTTTTATGTGAGCACGTGATGTAGGTTAGGGTCTTTTAATTAATAGTCACCCCTCAAGACCAGGGTGATTCTTATACCACACAAAGACCTGCTCTTAGATTACATGCAAAGATAAACAATTTACAGAGATAATTAGTGTAATCAGATTATAATCAGATTATAATCAGACAAGAAAAAATGCAAATTGAGATTAATAGATTACCTTTTTTTTAATAGATTATAATCAGAGTCACAAACAATAAACAAATTTTAATAGTTAAAAGATTAATAGATTATAAGATAAACAAGTTACATCCTCCCCCCCCCACCTCTTTTTTTTTAATCTTTTAATTTTTGAATTATGATATATGGAAAGCCTATTTTATCTAGATTTACCATACCCTTATACCTATTTGGAATACAATGCTCATCAAATTTTTATAATCCTTTCATCCTGCCATCTTCTACTAATTTATCTGCCAAGGCATTCGACTCTCTAAATATATATCTCATTTCTCTTTTTACTTGTTTTAATTATTTATTTATTTTACTAATATCCTCCTAAAATTTCCATAGATCTATTTTAGCTAGCACTAGGTCTACCAGTAGACTAGAATCGACTTGCACTTGAATATTTAGATAGTCATTTGTTTTACAGATATTGAGGCCTTTCTCCAGGGCCATAATCTCCGCGGGTAAACTGAGGAGGCATGTCCCTGCATCATGAAAGCTCTCACTAAGTTTCCATCCTGATTTTTTATAACTCCACCCCCTCCTAATGCTCCCACGTCTCTCTTAAAGCTGCCATTCGTATTTAAAACTAAACCACCTTGTGGGGGTTTAATCCAGCTGATAATTTTAATATCCGACAGCTTTCTCTTATATACTGTAATGCCCCATCCTTTTGTCCTATTCCCTTCTAATTCTATATTTGTGACTCTCAACGGATTACAAGCCGAGATAAAAGCTATTTCTCTTTTAATCTCTTCTAAAATATTATGGACATCCATAGGGAAATTTTCGAATCTGCTTTTATTTCTAGCTTTCCATAAGCACCAAATTGCAATATATAGAATGTAGTCTCTCAACCACTTAATTATCTTGTTCTTTGAGTGCTTGCGATGTCATTTTCTTAGTTTATTTTTAATATTTTCTGTGCCTTTCTCTACATCTACTTCTACTTCTAGGATATTCCATAAACTTTTAGTTATTTTACTGGTAGAAAATAGATGGTTCATGTTTTCTGTCTCTTGACCACAGCACTCACATCTAGATACTAAGCTTATTCCTTTTCTTTGAATATTTTCATATATCAAGATGGCATTTAAAAAAATTTTCCTTATGAAAAAGTTTATTTTCTGTGGTGTCTTTAATGCCCATGCTTCTTTATATAAATCCTGCATAAGCTTTTTCTTTCTTACCAGTTCTTTGGCACTTCTTGTTGTAAAATTTCCCTGTGGATTTAGAGTCCATTTCTAGCCGCTATTAGTCAATATAGCGTGTTTTTCAATAGTGTTCTGTTGCTTACACATCATTTTTCAGCTTTTCGAGGCTCTTTTTACATTTTTAAAAGCTTTGTTACCGAACTCATATCTAGCTATTATGTATGCTGCCCAAAGGCTACCATTTTCCTTTATAAGCCACCAATTTGTGCAAGCCCATGCTTTTTACATTATTATTATTCTTCTTCTTCTACTACTACTACTACTACTACTTCTTCTTCTTCTTCTTTATCTTCTTCTCTTTTCTTCTTCTTCTTCTTCCTCTTCTTCTTCTTCTTCTTCTTCTTCTTCCTCTTCATCTTCTTCCTCTTCTTCATCTTCTTTCTCTTCTTCTTTTCCTCTTCTTCTTCTTCTTCTTCTTCTTCTTCCACTTCTTCTTCTTCTTCCTCTTCTTCTTCTTCCTCCTCCTCTTCTTCTTCTTCTTCCTCCTCCTCTTCTTCCTTCCTCCTCTTCCTCTTCTTCCTCTTCTTCTTCTTCTTCCACTTCTTCTTCTTCTTCTTCCTCTTCTTCTTCCTCTTCTTCTTCTTCTTCCTTTTTTTAAAGGTTTCTTTTATTATTAATAATAACCCTCTCTTTTGGCGGAGGAATAACATTTTTACAACCTACATCTACCCTTATCCCTTTTACACCCGCCTTCAATCTTAAACCTACGGACTAGTATCTTACATTGTTCAAACCTTATCAGGTATTTAGAATTACAACATTTCATTTGTGCAAAGAATGTATCTAAAATAAACTTGAGTTTCAGCTTTCTTTATCCTATTTTATCTAGCCCATGTTTTTATTTCTGAATATTGTTCGGCCCTTTATAAACTTCTAGGCCATGGTCCACTTTTCTTAGAAAGCTTGTGCGTTATGTCCACCCGACTTCTGTTACACATAAAATGGCTTCGTCAAATGGCTGCCTTCTCCGTGTCTTCGTCAAATGACTTCTATACACTTGAATCCTATTTTATTATTTTATCTATTCACCCGACCTGATTTCTCTCTCCGCTTCCCCGTGTCTTCGTCAAATGGCTACCTTCTCCCTTTTTCACGAACCAGTGGCCAAACTTGAAATACACATAAAAGGCGGGCAACCTCTTTTGGCTGCCCTGCCTCAACACAACACGCTTATATACCCTATGCCCCTTGTCCCTTATAGTTCTGTTACAGTTTATTACTCAAGAACAAAATTACAGACTTTACATACTGATTTACGGCAAAAAACAAGCATTATACTTCTTGACTTATTTACCTCTTTCCATCTTTATGTGCATCCCAAATCCTCCCTCTCTCTTTGTCGCACCTTTAGGCAAGCATTCTACCCTTTTTCGCAGCTTTTCTCTAACTCTAGCAGAGAATAATTTTTGCAAAACTCAGCAACCCAATAAAATTAACTAATATTAACTAATACAACTAGATAAACCAAGCCCTAACGAAGGCATTTATCTATCAGCACCCTTTAGGGCCAGTGTGATGTATGTTTCTAGAGAGATCCACTGCATGACTACTGACCACCCCACAGGGACAGGGAGATCTACCAAGCACTTGTGACTTGCTTCTTTTCCCCTAAATATTGCATACTACATAATTCAAATAGCCTAGGAATCGTAATATATACTTTTTCTGCAAACCCAACAACTCGAGATATACTGAATTAAACGATGTAAAACATGCCATACTCCACAGGGTGTTATATCCCCCTTTGGATAAAACATGCCATACTCAAGATAAACTGAATAAAACAATGTAAAATCATGCCATATCCGGTAAATCGATCATTATAAACCCCTCTGGACCAGGGTGTTATATTTCCAAGAGATATCTGCTGAACACCCCACAGGGCTAGGATATTCTTCCATGAGCTTGTGTATACATAACTATATACACAAGCACTTACGAAAATAATTTACAGCAGCAATTTATTACAATCAATAGCTTACAGGCCAAAATAAAACGTAATCAATATATCCCTCCGGGCAGTATAATGTGTGTTTTTTGTGAGCAAGCCATGCAAATCTGTTGTTCACCCTCCAGGGCCAAGGTGAATCATCCGAGAAGTGCTTGCTTTCTGCTATTAACAATATAGGATGATCTTTTTATTTTCCTCAAAGCAAGGGGTGGACGAATCTCATTTCCTAATCCAATAATTTACCAGTATATTCCCCCCTCAGGACCGGGGAGCTCTATATGAACGAGCTACCTCCCTAGACCAAGCTTATTTTTGTTTTACTTTATTTATTCTAATATATGGGTAACTTATTTTATCTATGTTAATTATCCCTCTAAACCTCTCTAGTATATTCCTTTTTTGAAATTTCTTACTTCCTCTCCTAGCTCCTTCCTTAGCTAATTTATCTGCTAGTGTATTAGCCTCTCTAAAGATATGTTTTATCTCTCCTTTCAATTCTATTAATAGCTTTTTTATTTTTTCAATTTCCGTTTCAAATTGCCATAGTTGTAATTTACCAGTTACTAAGTCTACCAATAGACTCAAATCTACCTATGCTTGCACATCTATATAGCTATTCTCCTTACAAATCTGTAGACCTTTATGTAATACATTAATTTCCGAATGTAATGCTGAAAAAGCTATTTCTCTCATTGTAGAGGCTTTCAGAACATTACCTGCCTCATTTCTTATCGCTCCTCCACTCCCTACCATTCTCATATCTCTTTTGAAGCTTCCGTCTGTATTAAGCACAAGTGTTTCTAGGGGGGGCTTTTCCAAGCTTGTTATTTTTATTATTGGAAATTTTGTCTCACAAGTTACTAGGCCCCATGCCTTAATATTATGGTTCTCTAGGCCTTTTTTCCTAGTTTTTATCGGACTACAAGCTGAAATAAAAGAAATCTCCCTCCTAATCTCTTCTACAATAAATCTACATTCATGGCTTTACCATCAAATCTACTGAAATTTCTAGACTTCCACAAGCACTAAAATGTTATATGCAGGATATATTCTCTTAACCATTTTAGAATTTTATTTTTCACATTTTTATTATTTCATTTTTTTAATCTCTCTTCAACGCTACAGGTTCGTTCTACTACTCCTACTTCTTTATCAAGAACAAACCAAATCTTTTTCGCTATTTTCCCCGTTGAAATTAGATGATTCGTTGTTTATATGTCTTGATAGCAGCATTCACATAGATATGCCAGTCTTATGTCTTTTTTTCTGAATATTTTCATCAACTAGGATGACATTAGAGAGTAATTTCCACATAAAGATATTTATTTTTTGTGGTGTCTCCTTTGCCCATATTTTACCAAAATTTACTGACTGATTATTCCTTTTCCTGACCAGTTGTTTCACGCTGCTTAGTGTGAATTTTCCATTTGGGGTCAATGACCATTTCCACCCATTGTTGGTTAATATTGAGTGTTTCTCCACTATGCTCTGCTGTTTGCGCATTATTTTCCAGGTATTTGAAGACTTTTTTGGGTCTTTAAGCACCTTATTATTTATGCCATACCTAGCTTTGATATATGATGGCCAGAGATTATTCTTTTCCTTTAGTCTCCACCAGTTTTTGGAAGCCCAAGTATTGCCGGTATCGTTTAGACTAGTGAACCCTAAGCTTACTTCCTCCTTTGGATAACATAAATCTCTCTATTTTTTCCAATGCAGCTTATTTTTTCCTTCTTTTTTTCCCTATAAGAAATTAGCCATTTCTTTTTCTAATTTATTTATAATAGTTTTAGGAGGCCTGATAGTCATTAAAATATGAGACAATGAGCTTTCTAATACATGTGTAATTAGTATAATTCTTCCCGCCATGCTTAGCATGTCCTATTTCCAGCCCACAATTCTTTGTTTAATTTTTTTCACGAGGAAAGTTAAATATTTCTCTTTTACCCTTCCTTCATAAATTGGACAGCCTAGATACATTAACGCTCCGTCTTGTGCAAAGCCCGTAATATTTTTAATTCTTTGGCCTATTTTCTCTGATGATTTTTTTGCTATGATGAATTGGCATTTCTTTTTGTTTAACTTTTGTTCTATTTCTTCTTCTAACATTTGCGTGAGTCTCATTAAATTTTTCAAGGGCCTACTACTGCATTTGTAAAAATAATAATGCCATCTACATATGCCAAGTAGCTTATAATCGGCATATGCTTTGGTTGCTTAAAAGCTAAGATATTGCCCATTCTTATCTTTTCTTTCAGATTAACAATGAAAAGCTCTAAGTATAAATTAAATAGAGATGGAGAGAGAGGGTCACCTTGCCTAAGACCTTTCGATGGTTTGGATTCTTCTCTTGCCCGCCCATTGATTAAAATCTTTACTCATGGACTGGCAATACACCTGTGCATTAGGTCTATCCAATATTCCGAGAAGCCCATTCTCCTCATAATATAGCACGGTGTGTTCCACTAGACTCTGTTGAATGCCTTCGATAGGTCCAGTTTAATTATTACATTGCTGCCTCTTACTTTAGCTCCTATTTTCCTTATCAATTCCACGGCCAAATTGATATTTTCCATCATCAATCTATTCTTTACAAAACCTGCTTATTCTATTGAGATAATTTTTGGGAGTACTCTACTAAATCTGTTTTGAAGGATTTTAGCTAGAATTTTATATATCGTATTACACAAACTAATCGGCCTAAAATCCTCAACTCTTTGTGGGTTAGTTTTCTTTGGAATTAATACAATGTATGAATTTGCCCAAGCCTTTGTGATTTCTGCGCCCGTAAAAATCCATGTGATTACTTTACTTAAATCTTTCTTAATTATGGGCCAGCTACGTTGGAAAAAACCAGCCATCAGGGCCTGGAGCACTATCTTTGTTAGCCCCTAATACTGCCTCTTTTATTTCTTCCTCTCTTGGGATTTCTTCTAACATTTTATTATCCTCTTCCGTGACTTTTTTCTCTAGCTTTTCTATTAATGTGCTTCCACTATTACTATTTAGATCGTATAAGTTATTTTTAAAAGATCCTTCTAATTCATACTTTATTTCCTCTTCTTTATCTAACCATAATCCTTTATTTTTCCTTAGACCTTTTATTTTAAGCCTTTGATTTTTACTTTTGGCCATAATATTAAAGAACTTTGTGTTTTTATCTCCCTCTTTTAACCATTTAATTCTCGATTTTTGCTTCCAAAATACTTCTTCCATATGCATTTTTAGCCTTAGTTCTGCTTTCGCCTTGCTATGTTCTATTTCTAAAGCTGAGATTTTCTCTTCTGCCTCTTTTATTTTTTTGAAGATATTTCCAAATACCTGCTTATTCCATGTCAATAATGCAATTTTTACAGTCTGTAATTTTTGTGCTAATATTTGCATCGGGTCATGTGCCACAACTTTGTCCCATGCTTCCTTTACGACTCTATCAAAATATTTATGCATTCCCCACATATTTTGGAATCTAAAGCCATTATATTTTACTTCCCTTCTATGTAATGTCATTAAAAGCGGGGTATGGTCAGAGCAAGTCCTGCTTAGATGTTTGACTGTTAAGCCTCCCAGCTTATCTAGCCATTGTGTATTAATTAGGATCCAGTCTAGTCTCGACCAAATAGCCCCTCTTCTCTTCCAGTTATTACACCATGTGAAATCTAACCCTAAGTATTCTATCTCCATTAGATTAGCATTAGCAATAGCTTCATTGAAGTGAGCTATTGCAACCGGGTCAGGTGGTCTTCCTCCTTTTTTCTCTTTGAGGTTTCAAATAACATTAAAATCTCCTCGTATAACCCACGGAATATTATTTTTTGCCATATTTTTCATTTCACACTTTAAGCTCTTCCTACCTTCCTTCTTGTTCTTAGCGTATACCGTAGAGTATAGGGCTTTAGTTTGATTTACCTTTTTAAAATTAATCATTTGCTCTGTTTCTGACAATATTTGAATATCTATTGATTTGTCCCACAAGACCCATATCTTTCCATTAGTATTAGAAAAGGCTTTATGAAATCCTATCTTATTTTTATATTTTTCTAATAAACTATTATTTACTATTGGTTCCATTAAAATTACTATTTTTAAATTATGTATCTTAATTAAGTTTTTAACTCTATTTATCGACGGAGAATTAGCCACCCCTCTTATATTCCAAAACAAATAATTGTGCATTTAGGAAAATCTAGCTTGTGCTCTAGTGATACATTTTGAGTTATATTTCTTACCTATGTATTTATTCATGTTTTTTGGTGGCTTACTTGAACTAGGTGGTGGTAGGTCTAGTTTTTTGAGTATTCCAGATTTTTCTAAAGTTCTTGCCATATTCTTAATTTCATGAATGACATTCTGCCTGTTTTGAATATTAAGCATGGACACAAGCTGCTCCTCCTGCCTAAATTCATCTAATAGTATGTTTAAATTATCCTTTTTCTTACCACTTTTCTCAGCAGGCTAGCTCTTGATCTCCCAATCCAAGAGGTCATCTTCCTCCCAATCGTATTTAGCTGCATTCATTTCTGGACTTATATTTTCTGTTCCCCCTATCTTCCTTCCTCTATGACTTAACCTCTTCTTAACTTTCCAGCTTCCTAATCCTGCCTTTTCTGCTTCAACCTCTATATCCTCTAACCACAATCTAATCTCCTCTTTCTTATACAGCTTCTGTCCTTCAACCTCTCCAACCTCACTTCCTTCCATGCTCTCTCTACATTCTTTTAATTTTTCTTTTGCCCTTTCTTCCAACACCTCTTCAAACTCATTTTCCTGCTCTCTTACCCCTCCCATCTCTCTTCCTTCTGCCCTACTAGTCTTCCAAATGCCTTCTGAAGACACCTCAACTAGCTCTCCATTGCTCCTCTCCCCCTCCTTACCCCTCTTCCTGACCCATTCCTCTCTCCCTATCCTAAGCCCCTTATTATCCTCCCTCTCTTTCCCAAAGCCACCTACCATACAATCATCTAGGGAATGTCCTTGTTTTGAGTAGTTAAGGCAGTAAGCAGGAGTAGATTCTAGTATAATCTTCTGCCAGAAACCTTCTTCCATACTACAGTCTATCCAAATTCTGTGTGTAAGTGGGAGTTTCAGGTCAATCTCTACACATAGCCTTGCCACACTCGGACTAGTAACACATGTTGTGGCTTCATCTAGTAGCCATGGCTTGCCCAAGCAAAGGCCTATGGCGTGAAGAGCCTATTTGTTGAAGAGATGAAGTGGAAGTCTGGGAGGCAAGAGTCATACCAGGGACTTCGAGGATTCAACAGAAGGAGAAAAATCTGGCTCCCATTTGAAGATTCACATTGGATAGCCTGCAACATTCCACGTACCTTGGAGCCAAATTCTGAGGATGTCATCCTCATCTTTGAACTATAACAGTGTGTGCTCTTCGTCAAAATTTGCAAGCTTCACCATTTGCTGAAGCTTTAATGAAGCCACGAAATCATATAGTGCTTTGTATTCTAGTCGGCCATGTGAGAATTTCTCTATAAGGGTGAAGCATAATGCATCCGTGAGGTTTTTCATCTCTTTTGCTTCGAAGATGATTGCTGGCTCACCATTTTTAACGTCATAATTCGGAAACAACTGCACAGTTTGTTTAGAAGAAGAAGAGAATGATTTATTTTGCAAAGAGCGAATTGTTTTGATCCATTTACAGCTTCAAATCAAGCTTTTTTGCTCAGGAATGGAAGGTTTCTCTCTGTAAAAATGAACTTTCTCTCTCTAGAAGTTGAGTGGATTTTTTCGAAAAAAGAAACCATTTTTTCTTCTTCTTTATCTTTCTTCTTCTTTATCTTTCTTCTTCTTCTTCTTCTTCCTCTTCTTCTTCCTCTTCTTCTTCTTCTTCTTTTTATTCCTCTTCTTCTTCATCTTCTTCATCTTATTCCTCCTCCTCCTCTTCTTCTTCATCTTATTCCTCTTCATCTTCTTCTTCATCTTATTCCTCTTCTTCTTCTTCTTCTTCCTCTTCTTCTTTTTTTTATAAAGTTTGTTTTATTATTAATAACCCTCTCTTTTGGCGGAGGAATACCATTTTTACATCCTACATCTACCCGTAGCCCTCTTACACCCATCTTAACCTTAAACATAGTAGCTAACATATTGGATTTTAAGAACTTTCTCAAATAAGCATTTTCATTTTATAAATTAAACTAGAATAGGCTGGAGGCTTTGCTCTAGTTTATCAAGCCTTTTAAGAAGCCTCTATTTTCGGCCCATCTTTCGGTCCATCTTTCATTTTCTTTCATGTGTTGTTCGGCCGTTTCCTATGCTCCGCATCTATCCTCGTATCTTCACCGTGTCTGCTGTTATTCACGTCATTCCCGAATATTTATCAAGCATCATCCTTCTTCATTTATACACTCTAGTGCATTTATACGCTTTATACGCTTCATTTGTTGTTCGGCCATTTGTTGTTCGGTCGTGTCTGTTGTTCACCGTCATCCTTCTGTTTATATGCTTTATACGCTTCAAATTATAAAATAAGCATAGTAGTCATCCTTCTGTTTATATGCTTTATACGCTTCAAATTATAAAATAAGCATAGTAGTCATCCTTCTTCACCGTGTCTGTTGTTCGGCCGTCATCCTTCTTCATTTCTACACTTTTCATGAGCTAACACAAGACCTAGGATTTTCTGCATGGCTCAACTAATAATAGTTGTATAACATATAACTCAACCAATAAACCAGATTATTGCATAGTTCTGTCTATATCACCTTTTAAACCAGATTATAACATATAAATAAATCACCTACGAGCTCGTATAAACTGCATGAATGTTGATCACCCACAAGGCCAAGTGATCAGTCGAAAATCAACAGCAGTCCAGTAAGCCAGTGATAAACAACTTATGATTGTATGATCTTATCAAGAGCAATATATATATAAACTGCATTATTTAATCCACAAAGTTAACATCTTAGTCCTGCAAATATATAAATCCGAGGGACCATCAACAGTATAAAATAACAACTGCATAGCTTAACATCTTAATCCGCAACAATGAACAAATACATATCTATGCATTTGCACAGCCTACCAACCAAGTATGGAGCTGCGCCAATGCTTTAGGACTCACTTACTTACTTCTTTTTGATTATTTAATCAAAAGCAATATATATATAAACTGCATTATTAACCTATAGAACATCCGCAAAGTTAACACTTTAGAAAAACAATAAACACCATTGGTAGATTAGTATTTTAACATCTTCATCCTGCAAAACATGTGCACAACCTACCAACCAAGACCCCATGCTGAATCTACCACTTCATATGGAGCTGCGCTGCTGAAAATTAAACACCAATGCATATCCAAGAATCTCATGCTTTAAAACTCACCTACTTGCTTCTTTTTTAGATTATTTAATCTAAATTATAATCTAAGTTTTATTTTAAATTTAGCTCAGCCTCCACCCTTCCTAACTCTTACATAAAGGCCATTCTGCTGGAGTGTTAGCTTCTTAATATATATTCAGTATTGATGCATTTAGTTCATTTAAACAAAATTGAAAAAGAAGTTTCACGAAATTCTTCCTCCAAACACATCCTCCTTTGCTGTCCTTCCTTAGCTTGAAGCCTGTTAAGCTGCTAAGAAAACAAAAAAAATGCAACAAATACTACAATTTCAATTCATTTTACCATCCCTTCTACCTCTTGCTGAATCACCTGATTATGTTTGTTTGGCTTCTTCCCGCTTAGCCATATCCTGCAAATAAAACTGCACACCGCGTTACTTTTTTAAGCAATATTCCTATCTATTTTTACTTATTCTTAGGTAAGAAAATGTAATTTTATCTAATCGTGCTAATCCTTTCAATTTTATTGGCAAAGATTCCTCATCATACTCCGCAGCCCCTTCTAACAATCCTATTTTAGCAAGCTTGTCTGCCAATGCATTTGCTTCCCTGTATACATGTGATATTGATGCATTTAATTCTTTAGCAAGACTCACTATTATTTCTATTTCCTTCTCATGCCGCCACAGTACTAGTTTTTTATTAAATAACTCAACCAATAATGTTGAATCTACCTGTATTTGCAAATTTCTATATTCTAGTTTATTACAGACATATAATCCTTCCTTTAGTGCCCTAATTTCTGAATGCATTGCAGAATAGGATTTTCCTACTAGTGTGAAAGCTTTCCTAATTCTACCTTCAGAGTCTCTTATTACTCCTCCACCTCCTGCAATTCCTAAATCTCTATTGAAACTACCATCAGTATTCAACGATAGTTTCCCTTCTAGGGGCCTATTCCAGTTTATACTTTTAACCCAATGAATCCTTTTAATCTTAGTGGAGAGATTCCATGTTTCCCTGGCTTCTTTATCCATTTCAGAATTATCTAATATGATAGGTTTTGTACAATATATATTACTAATTTCCAACTTAATGTCTTTAAGGATATTATCTACATTCAATTTTATGCCCTCGAATCTACTTTTATTTCTTGCTTTCCATATACACCAAATTACTGCGTGTGATAAATTTTGGTTTAGCCATTTTTTGGTGGGTGTATTAGGGGGATGCCTCCTCCACCTTTTTATCCTATCTATTAAAGTTTCCTCATTAATTTTGGTTTAGCCATTTTTAATCCTATCTATTAAATTTTTATGCCCTCGAATCCTTTTATTTCTTCCTCTTCTTCTTCCTCTTCTTCTTCCTCTTCTTCTTCCTCTTCTTCTTTTTTTTTAAAATTTGTTTTTTATTATTTATAGCCCTCTCTTTTGGCGGAGGAATACCGTTTATACAAGCTACTTATACCCTTTACCCTTTTACATCCATGCCCCATTTCTAGTGACTTTTTAAATATTTTTTCTTGAGTTAATAATATTTCAATTAAAAGTCCAAATAAATTCTCATTAATTCTACTTATGAATTATCTGTCTCTATCTCCTAGCGCACTCTTGTGTGTTTTCTGCGTTTCCGGATGTCCTTCCACTCTATGATTTATTTTCCATGTGCCCTGCAATAGGTCAGTAACAGAAATATATCCATTTTACAGATTACCTTTACTCCGCTATCCCCCAATTTTCTGCCCTTTTTTCTTCCTTCTTACCATCCTTGCCCCTTTCCTTGTGTATTACTGAATCTTTAGGCTCCATCTTGAGTATCTTTTCAATTCTTTTGTCACTTCGTGGGCCTTCAATTTCTATACTAGACTTAGCCTAGAACTTTGCATTTATCATAGCTTATGCATTACATAATTCCATGTATCTTGAACTTCTAATATATAAATAATACCTGAATTTATAAAGCTGGTCCGGATTCTCTTTTCCTTCAATGTAGTTTATCTTCTCAAGGCATATAGTGTTGGTCCGAATAGAGTTCCTGCAAGTAAAAACTACAAACACAAGCCACAAAACTACTTTTACCTTTTCCCTTCTTTTACCTTATAGACAAGCTTTGTGGGATAGAATTTCCCCTTCCCTCCGTGGAGCCCCAATTTCCAGCCCTTTCCACTATGTTGTTGTAATCTTTAGGCTGCCATCTTTATAAGCAATTCCCTTTGCAGCAACTTGAGACTTGTCAATCTTCAATACTAGACACTTACTTAGCCTAATGCTTTTTATTTAACATAACACATACATTGTAAAACTTCATGTATCATAGACCTCTAATAACACAAGGGTAAAACAGAATTGTATATATAACACATGACACTATAAATCTAGAACAAATTATTATGCTTTCCAGGATAGCTTCACTTCAAATGGGAGATGTGCCGATTAAAGCTTTCCTGCAAGTAAAAACAACAAATACAAGCCCCAAAAATTCCAGCTCTTACCTTTTCCTTCCTTTCTTCTTTTTAGGCAAGCCTTGCAAGGACAGAAATTCCCCTGCCGAGTTAGTAAATTTTAATTATTTATCCTACCGTACTAGGCTATTTTGATTGTTCTTATGTAAGGAACTGCCATTTTATCTAAGCATGCTATTCCCTTTAATTTATGTGGTAAGGAATACTCGTCATATTCTTTCTCTCCTTTAGTTGAGCCTATTCTTGATAGACTATCCGCTAGGTTATTAGCCTCCCTATATATATGTGTAATTGAAGCTTTCAGCTCATCTAAGAGGCTGAAAATTACTTCTAAGTCATCTTCATATTTCCATAAAATTTTCTTTTTAATTACAATTTCGACTACCAATTTCGAGTCTACCTGAACTTGTATATTTTAAAAATGTAGCTTCTTACATGTCTCTAATCCTAATTTCAAGGCTTTAATTTCTGATTCCAGGGCCGAGGAGGCTCTACTAGCACGAGTGAAAGCTTTCATTACTATCCCTTTATAATCTCTTATTACCCCTCCTCCTCCTGCTATTCCAGTATCCCTGTTAAAGCTACCATCCATATTAAGTGAAAATTTTCTGACCGGTGGGCTATCCCAGTACAAGCTTTTAGCCAATTGCTGGTTTACTACTTTAATAGTGAGGTCCCATGTTTTCTCAAGCTTCTTGTCTTTTTTCTTATTCTCTATTTTAATAGGCGTTATATTAGCTATATTACTTATCTCCTTTCTAATATCTTTTATTATTTCTGTTATATTCATCCCTGTGCTTTCAAATTTACTTTTATTTCTAGATTTCCATATGCACCAGATAATAACATGTGGTAATTTCTGATTAACATTTTTAATGGGGCTTTTCATAGTTTCACTTTCCCATTTTTTAACTTTAACTATTAAGCCATCTTCTTTTTTACTTATTTGTTTTCCCCCCTCCATCTCTTTCCATATTTCCGCTGCAATTGTCCCATTGGAAAATAAATGATCAGTTGTTTCGATTGCTTGTAGGCAGCATTCGCATCTTGATGCCATTTTTATCCCTTTTTTTTGTACATTCGTATCTACCAGAATGGCATTCACTAAAACCTTCCATGTGAACGAACACATTTTTTTGGAACATTTTATTGCCATACACATTTAAATACAGTTTGAATGGGTTTTTTCTTCCTCTTCTTCTTTTTCCTCTTCTTCTTCCTCTTCTTCTTCCTCTTCTTCTTCTTCTTCTTAATCTTCTTCTTCTTCTTCTTCTTCCTCTTCTTCATCATCATCATCATCTTCTTCTTCTTCTTCTTCTTCTTCTGCTTCTTCTTCTTCTTCTTCCTCTTCTTCCTCTTCTTCTTCTTCTTCTTCCTCTTCTTCCTCTTCTTCTTCTTCTTCTTCTTCCTCTTCTTCCTCTTCTTCCTCTTCTTCTTCTTCTTCCTCTTTTTCCTCTTCTTCCTCTTCTTCTTCTTCTTCCTCCTCCTCTTCTTCTTCTTCTTCTTCTTCTTCTTCTTCGTCGTCTTCTTCTTCTTCTTCTTCTTTGTCATCATCATCATCATCATCTTCTTCTTCTTCTTCTTTTGGAAAGTTTTGTTTATTAATTATAGCCCTCTTTTGGCGGAGGAATACCGTTTGTACACACTATAACTACCATCTTCCCTTTTACACCCATTCCTAACTACTAAAAAAAGAAAAATTATATAGCATGCTTTTATATTACATAATTCAATTTTCTGCTTTGATTTATCCTAGATATAATGCCTTGTGCAATCCTTTGTGTTCTTTTTTTTAATGTTCTAATGAATAGAGTGTCACTTTCTTCCTTTCTCCTTGAAGTCTTTGATGTGTCTACAATCCTTTTGAGCTCCACTTCTAATGTCCTTTGAGTAATTCTTTCACATGCTTTGTTTCATCCTTTCGTTTGCTATAATGGTAACTTTTGCCATCTTACACCTCAGTATGATCTGCAACTTATCCTACTCTTCGATTAATCCCGTATAAGATCAAGGGCATCATATCTCATCATCAAAATAACCATTTCCCTCATTTCCATTATACATTTCAGATTAATTATATTAATAAAATAATTTATCTTCTTCCTCCTTGCTTGAATCTTTTTATGACTTTCTGGTGCCCATATTTCCACCCTTACACCGAGTATCCTTTAGACATCACATTACATATACATTGAGCCATCTCATTACAATGCTTGATTTCGTCTCCTTCTTCTATAGTTGATCTTTGTGCCCATCTTTTATATATCCTGATTATCCCTTGCATGTATCTTACAGACCAAAAACACAACCAGACTAACAATTATAGATTTCTGGGGGATTAACATCTCAGACCAAAAATTACAGCCAATAACACATCAAACTAATAACACATCAGATAATAATTAACACAAACTCCCAGACAACTCATAAAATACACAACTCAATATAACAAATGAAGTTTCGGTCAAAGCATAAACTGAGACCTCCTTGTCCAGCTTTCCTCCTATTCTTGAAACGTAGATACCTGCAATAATAAAAACTATATATCCATGTTTTTCACCCCCCCTTTTTCTCACTGATCATTCCCATTAAATAAATATTATTTTGCTTAGCCTTCCTCATAAAGCTGAATTTGTTGTTCTCTTTAAAACCTGTCAGAAAATCAGAAAACAGAAAATCCTAACTCATTATAAATCAAGCAAACCTTATCGATCTGCTCATTTTAAAGTAGCCTCAACAAATCATCCCTCAGGACCATGGTGATACTTTATGAGATGCAATCTTTATCTGCAATTAGTTAGTTACACAGAAATTCCAAAAAAAAAACAGAAGATAACAGTTTAAATTCTTATCTTCCTAATATAAGGAAGTTCCTTACTATCCAGATTTATTATACCTCTATACTTTTTTGGAAGGGTCCCTTCATTATACTCCTTGTCTCCTTTATTTCTTCCATCCTTGGCTAATGCATCTGCTAAGACATTAGCCTCTCTATAAATATGCTTTATAGTAAAATCTAATGTATTTATTACGTGCATAATTTCTTCTATTTCATCTTCATATCTCCACATTAATGTCTTATTATTAATTAAATTAACAACAATTTTTGAATCTATTTGAATATCTATTTTTTTAATGTCGTTTTTGATACATATACTTATACCTTCTCCTAATGCTAATAATTCAGCATGTAAAGCCGATGTTGCTTGAAACTTCCTTGTAAAAGCTAAGAGCACCTCTCCTTCAAAATTTCTTATCACACCTCCTCCTCCTCCAATATCTCTATCAAAGCTTCCATCTGTGTTTAAAGCAAAACTTTCATTTGATAGTTTTTTCCATTTTATACCAATTATTTTAAATTGTTTTGATTGTTTCTCTTTTAAATTCCAATAACTCAAAATGTCTTTATCCAACCTCGTGTCCTGTACATTCAATGGGTATGTCTCCGAAATCAATCTAGTTTCCTCCTTTATATCTTTCCAGATATTCTCTATTTTCATGTTTTGACCCTCAAATCTGCTTTTATTTCTGGCCTTCCAGATACACCAAAATGGCTATTTGAGGGACATTATTTTTAATCCATTTCTATGCAGAACTTGAGACTTTCAAATTCAGCCATTTCTGAAGTCTGCATTTTATAGTAAGATGTTCATATTTCATTTGCATTTCTACTCCTTGTTTCTTCCATATTTCTGCTGCTATTTTACCCTGTGAGAAGAGATGGTCTAAAGTTTCCATTTCATTTACATAGTAGTCACATCTAGAAACTAGTTGAATTCTCTTCTTTTTTAAATTTATATCAATTGGAATAATATTAGATAAAACTTTTCATATAAAAGTTTTAATTTTTTGTGGATTATCATTATTCCATACCCATTTGAACAATATTTTCTCTTCTTGCCTCTTTCTTATTGCATTTTTAGCTGATTTAAGTGAGAATGTTCCTTATGACGTCATAGTCCATCTCCATCCCCTACTAGTGAGTTTAGAATATTTCTCAACTAATTCTCTTTGTTTAAGCATTTGAGCCCAAACTTTTGTACTCTTTCTTATTCTTTTCTCATTATTAGTGTTAGCATTTATATAGTATTTTGCCCGCATAAATTTAGACCATAAACTATCATTTTCTTTTAATCTCCACCATCTTTTGCTTGCCAATGCTTTAGCTAAATCAATGAGATTGACAAATCTCAAACCAGCCTCTTGAACAGGATAACATAAATCTTTCCATTTTTTCCAATGTAATTTATATTTGCTCTCTTTTTTACCCCACAAAAAGTTAGCAAATTCTTTTTCAATTTTTTTAATAAAGATACTTGGAGGTTGAATAATCATAATATTATGCATTAATGTGCTTTCTAAAACATGTTTTATTAATGTTATTCTCCCACCCATACTTAAAAATTCTTCTTTCCAACTAGAAATTTTTCTTTTTAGTTTGTATATTAAGAATTCTAAATATTCAATCTTGAGCTTACCTTCAACACCGGACAGCCCAAATAAATAATTTCTCCATTTTTCTGAGAGAACCCTGTAATATTTTTAATTCTATGAGATAATGTAATGTGTGCATTATGAGAAATCATCTATTGACATTTTCTTTTGTTTAGTTTTTGTCATGTTTCATCTTCGAAGCTTTTTAACATTCCCATCAGATTATGTAATGACTTACAACCTCCATTGGTGAAGATCATTATGTCATCTGCATATGCCAGGCAACCCACTAATTGGGTGTTCTTTGGTTGTCTAAATGTTTCTATAGTACCTTTCTCCATTTTGTTTTTAAGATTAACTATTAACATTTCCAGGTAAATATTGAATAATGAACGAGAAAGTGGATCTTCTTGTCTTAAGCCTCTAACTAGTTTTATTTCTTCTCCTATTTTTCTGTTTGTAATCACCTTGACCCATGTATTTGATATACATCTGTATATCAAATCTATCCATATTTATGAGAAGCCCATTTTATGCATCATAAAGCAAAGAGTGTCCCATTCCACTTTATCAAATGCCTTCGATAAATCTAATTTTATTATTACATTATGTCCTCTTGTTTTAGTTCATATTTCTCTACACATTTCTTTGGCCAAACAAATATTTTTCATTATCAATCTATTCTTCATAAATCCTGTTTGTTCTTTAGAGATAATTTTAGGTAAAATTAGAGATAACATGTTTTGTAATATTTTAGCTAAAATTTTATATATTGAATTACAAAGGCCAATTGGTCTATATTCTTCCCCTATCTGCGGATTCTCTATTTTTGGAATGAGAATAAAGTGAAATCTTCCCCACTTCTTTAATATTTCAGCTCCACAAAATATACTATTTATTGCTTTTATTATATCTTTTTTAATTATTTCCCAGCATACCTGAAAAAAGCGATTATTCCATCCATCAGGGTCTGCTGCACTGTCCCTGTTCACGCTAAATATAGCTGTTTTAATTTCTTCTTCTTCTGGAAATTTAATTAACAAATTATTATCTTCAGTTGTGATTTTATTTTCTATATTTTGTATAAGTGTGTTTCCTGATAGGTCCCTTTTTTCATTTAATTGTTTTTCAAAAAACTTAGCAAAATAATTTTGTATATCTGTTTTCTTATCCATCCATTTTCTCTCGTTATCTTTTATGCCTCTAATTCTTTGCTTCTAAAATTTAAATTTAGCTACTCTTTGAAAAAATTTTGTATTCTTATCACCTTCTTTAAGCCATTTAATTTTAGATTTTTTTTTCCAAAACACTTCCTCCATTAATATTTTTAATTTTAACTCTGCTTGTGCCTTGCTTAAGGCATTTCTATTGTCTATATTTTGATCTAATTCTCTTTTGGAAACTAAATGTTCTGCATCTTTTATGTTCATATTTATGTCTCCAAAAGTTTCCTTATTTCATTTTTTTAAATCTGCTTTTAAACTATTCAACTTGTTATTCAAAATTTGAATCGGATTTCCTGCTACTTCTTTGTTCCAGGATTCTTTTACCCTATTCAAGAAATCTTGATGTAAACACCAAGAATTCTGAAAGTTAAAGAAACCTCCTGTGGGGTCTATATTTTTATTGGTGATTAAGAGAGGGCTATGATCAGAGCAAGTTTTATTTAAATGTTTCACTTCTGTAGAACCCACTTGTTCTAACAAATTTAAAATTAAATAAAACTCTATCTAATCTCGCCCATATTATGCCTTTCTTTTTCTAGTTATTACACCAAGTAAAATGTGAGCATAGAATTCTAGCCTCCATTAAATTAGTTTTATTTATAATATCATTAAAGTGAGCCATTGATATCTTATTTGAAGTTTTTCCACCCTTATTTTCTTTAGAATTCCTCAGCGCATTGAAATCTCCTCCTATAATCTAGGGCTTCTTTTCTTTAAATATTTTTTCCATTTCCTCCCATAATTCTTTTTTTTCTTCTCTTTTATATTTAGCATAAACTATCGTAATTATTTCATTTACATCTTGACTAAAACTTAAATTAATTAATTGATCAATTTCTTTTAGAATTTTTAAATTTAATTTGTTTTTCCATAAAATCCAGATTTAACCATTATTATTAGTATAACCCTGTTCAAAACCTAATAATTTTTTATAATCTTCTAGCTGAGTTTTATCTACCATAGGTTCAGCTAATACTATGAGGTTAATTTTATACATATATACCAATATTTTTATTCTATTTCTTGAGGGGATGTTTGCAACTCCCCTTATATTCCAATAGATGTAATTATACATTATTAATGAATTTTGCTTGTGCTCTAGTAGTGCATTTAGTTTCATATGTTTTATTTATATATTTTTTCATATTTCTTGGTTTTTTTTAAAGAGCTTAATTCTCCTCCTCTCTCTCCTTTCCATTGCCTACACATTTGCATTGCCATTATTTTTAACTCTTCAATTGTCCAATCCTTATTTCCCATTTTTTGTTTAGCTTTTCTATGCCTATATCATCCTTATTGTTTGAGTTTTCTGCTCATTTTCTTCCCCCTCCATGTAGAGAGAAGTCAAGCTTCTAATCTCATGTTCTTCATCCGAATAATCTTCTATAGGCACAACCCATCTTTTATTTTTCTGTGATTTATTTCTCATATATATTGTAGTTCGCTTGTTTAAAATAGCAATTTTTCAAGCATTTCTCTTCTCTTTGTTTCCTCTATAACAAGTGATGCCTTATCTTCTTCACTCTTATCCTTCTTGTATTCAATTAGTTTTAATTTTTCAGCCTCATCATTCTGTTCTTCTAAGTGAGCAGATTGTGTGAGTTGAAAATTTTTTTGATATCTAATTATTTCTCCCCTCCCACCTACTGCCATCCTTCTATCATCCATCCTCTGCTTATCTTCTGCCCTCCTTTATTTCACTAAGCAATCATCAATATTGTGGCCCAATTTCTTGCAGCATGCACAATAAGAAGGAAGGTATTCTGGAACAAATTGCTGCCAGAAACCTCCTCCATTCATTTCTCCAATCCAGATTCTAGAAGGGATGGGCTTGTGTAAATCCACCTCCACACATATTCGTGCTACACTTGGTCTAGATAGTGTAGCAGTGGCACCATCGAGTAGAAGAGGAGAACTTAGAATACAAGAAATATGGTATAGAGCATGTTTATCAAAGAAGTGTATCGGGAGCATGGGAAACAGAAACCATACCGGAGCTACCGAAGATTCTTCCTTTGTAGAGAAATTAGGTGTCCATTTGAATGTTCTCATGGGATAACCCATGATATACCAGATTCCTTTAAGCCATAATCGATGAAAATTTTCCTCCGAATGTAATTGTAACAGAATATGCTTATCGTCGATAAGCCCAATTTTAATCAGCATTTTGAGTTTCAATGAATCAAAGAAAGCATGAACATCATCAATACGCGGTCGACCATATGAAAATTTTCCCACAAGAGTGTATTTATGAGGTTCGGTGAGCTTCTGTAATTCTTCAGCCGAAAAAAATATCGAGGGTTCCTCGATATTTTTTGCATGAATATCCGAGGAAGAAGACACTATTTGCACGGTCTTGTTAAAAAATTCAGAAAAGGATTTCTTATTGGCTAAGTAATACATTTCTAGCAAAATTAGCTTAAAATCTGCTTCTCCTCCTTTAAAAAATGCAGTTTCTCTCTCTAGAAATCAATGTTTCTCTCTCTAGATATCAACGTTTCTCTCTCTAGAAGTTGAGAGCATTTTTCAAAGAAAAAGACAACATTTTTTTTTCTTCTTCTTTTTAAGTTTTATTTATTAATTATAGCCATCTCTTTTGGCGGAGGAATACCCTTATTATAAACTAACATCTACCCTTGACCCTCTTACACCCATTCTTTAAAATAAAAACTTTAAATTTACATCAATCTAAAATGTATAAATCTATTGAAAAATGCTTGTGAGATTCTTGTATTCTTTGAGTGTTAATTCTTCTTTCTAACTGATGGTGAATAGCTTTATGATAAATGTTAATACTTTGTGTTGATTTCCTCTTCAATATCATGTGAAACGTGATCTTTAAATCTTCATGCTAGAATTCTACCGCCTCTTCAATATCTCCCGCCTTAAATATAGCAGACTACCTCTTTTAGAAAACATTTTCTGCCTAGCAAGAGGACTGCTCCTTTACAAGACCTCTTTGAGCTCATATGTAGAAAATTTTGCCGAGTGAGTGAGGATGATTGCTATCGAGCAATAGTTTTTGTCTTTTAATTTCTGCTTAACCTACAAGCATTTCAACCTGCATAAAATCAAATTCATCATATCTGTATAACATGATAACCCATTTACCCTTTAATCCATACATATTCCAACCAGTAAAATTTAGTAGATGCTTATTATTCCTCCTTGGTTGTGCCGTTAAATTGTCCTGTTGTTGATCTTTATAGTATTCCCAATAATTTCTGAAACCCTTCCATCTTTTGAGCTGAAGAGATTCCGAGCTTATCTTTGCCATCTTTCATTCTTTTAAACTCTTTGATCTTGATTTACCCTACTATTACATTGCTTTGTATAGACACCATACATACTTTTGACACATCCCAACTAGAATTTACAGACTTCCAGTGACATTTCTAAAATAACACAGCAGACACTTAATTTTAAAGTAACACAAGACACCATAAAATAACACAGCAGACCACTTTTCTAAAATAACATAGACTCCATAAACCTATAAGAAGAAAATGAAACAAAAAAAATAGCAGGCATAGTTTCTATCTTTTGTCCAGCTTTGCATCTTTTTCATGTACTTAGATACCTGCAAGAAAGGTCTACAGACATATATATATACTCTACCCTATTATCAAATACCCCATCTGATAATGGTCTTCAAGTTAGCCGTGTGATGCTTCTTTTTTTTATAGCCTATAAATCAAAGAAAAAGCCATAGTGCATGCAATAAAGCCACCTTACCAGATGACCATGTAGTAGTTGTCCCAACCACCATAGTAAAGACCCCTCAGGACTAGGATGATACAATGAGGGCAGGAGCTTTATTCTATTTATAGATCATTATACAGAGAACACCATAGTAAATACAAAATAACACTTGTAGCTAATAACTGTTATTTTTAATTTTCCTAATATAAGGAAAATCCTTACTATCTAATTTGATAATACCAATATACTTTTTTGGTAAGCTCTCTTCATTTTACTCCTAATCTCCTCTCTTCCTCCCATCTTTGGCTAATGCATACAATATGCTTTATTATTATTATTATTATACTTCTTCTTCTTCTTCTTCCTCTTCTTCTTCTTCTTCCTCTTCTTCTTCTTCCTCTTCTTCATCTTCTTCTTCCTCTTCTTCTTCTTCCTCTTCTTCATCTTATTCTTCCTCTTCTTCCTCTTCATACTCTTCTTCTTCTTCTTCTTTCTCTTCTTCCTCTTTTTCATCTTCTTCCTCTTCTTCCTATTCTTCCTCTTCTGCAACTTCTTCCTCTTCTTCCTCTTCTTCCTCTTCATCCTCATCTTCCTCTTCTTCCTCTTCTTCCTCCTCTTCTTCTTCTTCATCTTCTTATTCTTCCTTTTTTAAAGAAGTTATTAATATTAACCCTCTCTTTTGGCGGAGGAATATCAATTTTACAAACTAAAATCTACTCATTCCCCTATTACAACCTTCTCCCTTAACTAACAAACTTAAAATGAAAAAGTGATAAGTTCTATCCTAGGAAGTGCATATCAACATGCACACTTTTAGTGCAAGCTTGCTTTTAAAATCCTCATATGTAACATTATCATTCCTTGAAAGAATCTTTATAATCCGGATCAAGCTCTACTACTTTGTGAAGCTTCGATTGTTAGTTTCTATCCTCCTAGTATTCTGTGTGTTTGCTTGTTCTAATTTGACAATGCTGGCTTTCTACAAAAGAAAACAGCATGTCTACATGATCAATATTATCATCATACTTACCTCTTACTTTGCTGCCTTCCTTCCTTTAATGTTGCCCTTTATTCGAATAATCTCTTTTGTTCCAGCCTAATAAAGGTTTTAAATTGTTACAGCTAGTATTGCTTCTACTCTTTGATTTTGTAGCAATTTTCCATTTGCAATGATGCTTCTTTGATCCCTCTTATGCCGAATCTTCCAGCTTTAACTAGCTGCTAGACCAGCCCCCTAATCTAGACACATACAAGTCCTAATAATCTATAAACTTCAATAAATTAACACATGACAATTCCACTACATTTACGCATAACCACTTAACCTAAACATCAAAACAGACTGAGAACCAACAACAACAAAGAAGTACTGAACTCATAGCCTGAATTCAAACTAATACATATAGCCGCTAAATTTTCTGGATCATTATATGAGATTCTGTGCTGCTAAGAAAAGAAAAGAATAGCAAGAAAAAACTACTGACAGCTCAATAACTTACCTTGTACATGTTCCTTTAGCCTTAATATTCAGCCTGCAGAGATAGAAATTCCTCTGCATAGAAGGCTACCCCAATACCGAATATACTACCCAATTTATTACTGTATATATCTCATGTTTTATTGTATATTCTAATACCACCTTTTCTAGTTCTAAGATAAGGAAAGGCCATTCTATCTAATCTCGCTATCCCTTTTAATTTGTCTGGTATTGAATACTCATCAAATTCATTTGCTCCTTTTAAGGAGCCTATTCTGGCAAGATTATCTGCCAGTGTGTTAGCCTCTCTATATATATGTGAAGTTGATGCGTTTAGCTCTTTAATGATGTTAAATATTATTTTCATTTCTTCCTCATATCTCCAAAGAGTTATTTTTCTATTTACTAAGTTTACCAATAGCTTTGAGTCTACTTGAATTTGTATGTTTTCTACATTTAACTTTGTACAAACATTTAAACCTATTTTTAATGCCTTAATCTCTGAATGGAGAGCCGAAAATGCTTCACCAACCAATGTAAATGCTTTTATAACAATCTCGTTTGAATCCCTTAATACCCCACCTCCACCTACTATGCATGTATCCCTATTGAAGCTACCATCCGTGTTTAATGAAAGTTTACCTTAAGTGGGCCTATTTCAACTTATACTTTTTACCTAGCACTGCTTGATTTTGGTGATGGTAAGGTCCCAAGACTTCCCAACTACCTTATCTGAGAATAAACTGTCAACTTCAATAGGCTTTATATTAGATATATTACTGATTTCTTTCCTAATATATTTTAAGATTTCAGTTAAATTCATCCTTATAACTTCGAATCTGCTCTTATTACGAGCTTTCCATAGGCACCAGATTACTACATGTGATAAATTCTGAGTAAGCCAATTTTTAGGCTGACTACTAGAAGTGTCCTTTTCCCATTTTTTTAATTCTATCTATTAAACCATCATCTTTGTTACATTGTCTGTTTGAGTTCTTCTTAACTCCTTCTAGATTTCTGCTGCTATTTTTCCTCTTGAAGGTAGATGATTCGTTGATTCTTCTTCTTCAAAACAGCATTCACATCTGGAAGCCATTTTAACACCTTTTCTTTTTACATTGGTATCCATAGGTAATGCATTTGCAAGAACTTTCCATGCCAACGAGCACATTTTCTGTGGGATACCTGCTTTCTAGACCCATTTAAATAAAGAATGCACGAGTTTTTTCTTTCTAATCAATTCCTTTACTGATTGTAATGTAAAATTACCTTGAGGAGTAAGGGTCCATTTTCATTCGGACTTTTTCAATGCTGAGTAAGAATCTACTATCTCCCTCTGTTTTCCAGTGTTTTCTAGTTATTTGATTCCTGCTTAAGGAGCTTATGTTTTTGTTCTAAGTATTTTGCTCGCATATATTTAGCCCAGAGGGAATCATTTTCTTTTATCCTCCACCATCTTTACAGTCCCAGGTAATTGCCATGTCCTGTAGATTGATAATGCCTAAACCCACTTCTACTTTTTGATATCAGATAACTCCCCAATTTTTCCAGTGAATTTTTTGCTTCCCATCTTTTTTACCCCATAGAAAATTTTCCATTTATGTTTCTAGTTTATTAGTGAACTTCTTGGGTGGGTGAATAACTAATATAATATGTACCAGTGTACTTTGTAGAACGTGAGAAATTAATGTAATCCTTCCCCCAAATCCTAATAAATCTTCTTTACATCCTGTTATTTTCCTTCTCATTTTATCTAGTAAAGGCAGTAAATATTTCTCTCTCAGTCTTCCCTCATATATCGGACAACCTAGATACTCTAATACACCTTTATTATGAATAAAGCTAGTTGTGTTTTTAATTTTATTTACAATTTTCTCCGAAGATTTTTTTGCTAACATAAACTGACACTTCTTTTTATTTAAAACTTGCCATGTTTCAGTCTCAAATAATTGTAGAAGATCCATAAGGTTCTTCATAGAACTTTTACTCGCATTCGTGAAGATAATAATATTGTCTACATAAGCTAAACAACCTATTCTTGGAGTATTAATTGCATGTCTGAAGGGAATTATTTTTCCCACTGACATTCTTTTATTTAGGTTGAGAATTAGCAATTCTAAACATGTATCAAATAATAATTGGGACAGCAGGTCTCCCTGTCTCAAGCTTCGTCTTGGCTTGATTTCTTCTTCTTTCCTACCATTTACTATGATTCTAACCCAGACACTTGAGACACATTTGTATATTAAGTCTATGCATGTTTCGGAGAAGCCAAATTTTCTCATAACGAAACAGAGTGTATCCCATTCTACCCTATCAAATGCTTTAGATAAATCTAGCTTAACTACTAAATTATTTCCCCTCATTTTAAATGATATTTCTTTCATTATTTCTGATGCTAAACTTATATTTTCGATCATTAACCTATTTTTCACGAACCCCATTGGCTCCTGTGATATTATAGATGGTAGAATATTACTTATTCTGTTTTGGATTATTTTTGCTAATATCTTATAGATTGCATTACATAAACTTATGGGTCTAAAATCCTCACATTTTTGTGGTGATTCTTTTTTAGGGATTAACACTATGAATGAGTTTGCCCATGCCTTAGGAATATCCGCCCCTGCAAAAAAAAACTAGCAATTGTAGGAACAAGATCATTTTTAATAATGTGCCAATTTAACTGAAAAAAATAATTGTTCCAGCCATCTGGTCCTGCTACACTATCTTTGTCAAGATTAAACACTGCATTTTTAATCTCTTCTTCCTCAGGAATCATCTCCATCATTTGATTTTGTTCTATTGTGATGGATGCATTGATTTCTCCCATTAATGAGTTTCCTTCATGAGGAACCTAGCCGCATAAATGGATTTTAAAGAATATCTCAAAGAGGATTTCTAATTGCTTATCATCTTCTACCCATATTCCCTCATTATTTTATCGGCCTTTAATTTTGTTTTTTTGAGCTTTTATTTTGCACATGTTATGGAAAAATTTGGTGTTTCTGTCTCCATCTTTTAACCATTTAATTTTTGCACGCGGTTTCCAGTATACTTCCTCCATATGTAATTTAAGCCTTAATTCCCCTTTAGCCTTATTTAATTCTTGTCTAATTTCCTCTTTATTGTAATTATCATGTTCTAATTCTAATTTTTCGACCTTATCTTCAGCTTGCTTTATTTTTTGATTTAGGTTTCCGAAGACTTCTCTATTCCATGTTTTTAGACATTTTTCAATCTATGTAACTTAACCATAAAGCCTGCATTGGTTTACCCATTGCTGGCTCTATCTAGGACTCAATTACCAATTTTTCAAATCCAACATATTTTTCCCACATGTTCTGAAATTTAAAGTTACCTGAAACTCGGTTATTCTTATAAATTGTAATGAGCAATGGGCAATGATCCGAACAGGTTTTGTTTAAATTTCTAAGCCTTGTAACCCCATGTGAGGCTACCCACTTAGCATTACACATAACTCTATCCAGTCTAGCCCAAATTTCCCCTCTTTTACGCCAATTGTTGCACCAAGTATAACTTAAACCTGTTTAATCTATTTCCATTAATTTAGAGCTAGAAATTACATCATCAAGCTGTGTCATTGCTATTGCATCCGGGGTTTTACCTCCTTTGTTTTCTTGTGTGCTCCTTATTATGTTAAAATTCCCTCCTATAATCCAGGGTGTATTCTTGGTTGCGATATCCTGCATTTCCTCCCATAAAGCTAACCTAGATTTTTTATCATTTTTAGCATAAACAACTAATATTTCATCTATTTCTTTATTTATTTTGAAATGCACTACATGTTCTATATCTTTTAAGATTTCAATATCTAAATAGTTATGCCACATTATCCAGAGTTTACTATTTATATTAGCATGTGCTTTATTAAACCCTAGCTTTCGGCTGTAGTTGATTAATTGGTCCTTCTGGATCATGGGTTCCGCAATGACCACAAGAGGAATTTTATTTATTTTAATTAATTGTTGTAACCTATTTATCGAGGGATTATTAGCCACCCCTCTAATATTCCAATAAAGGCATCTATCCATTAATTCCCAGTTTAGTTTGGGATCTAGTTATACACTTGGTCTCATATTTTCTATTCAAATATTTTTTCATGTTCCTTGGGGTCTTGGATGTATTTGAGATTACTTGCATTATTTCTTTATATTTATCTTGCCTCCCAAGCTGCATAGCCATTTTTTTATGGCTACATTAATTTGAGCTCTAGTGAGATTTGCCCAATCTTCCTCATAAATTCCTAAGTCATCCTTCACCTTTTCTATATAATATGCATGCTCTTCTTCTTCTCTACCTATTGAAGGACAGCTAAACACCTCTGTATCTTCCTCTGGGAAATCCAGAAGATCTTCCTCTATCCAACCATAATCTTCTAGCTTTTCTTTTAAAATTATTCTAGTTTTAATTTTTTTATTCCTCTTCTTTCTACCCTTCACCTCTCCCGACCTCTCTTCCACCTCTAATTTATCTCCTCCCTCTATGCTTACCTCCTGGATTACACTATTTCTACCTTCCCCCTTACCTAGTAAATAACTCACATTCTCTCTCCTATTCCCTCCTTCCTCATCCACTAAACCTTCCTCAATTTCAGGTCCCTTTACATGGCCATTCGGATCCCCTCCCTTCTTCCTAATCCATCTTTCTACCATTCTTCTTCTACCTTCAAACCCTTGCATGTTTTCTGACCGTTCTATGCCCATCTTACACTCACCCAATTCATGCCCAAGTCTCTTACATTTTAGGCAATAGGAAGGCAGGTTTTCAGGAATTACAGGTTGCCAAAACCCATTGTTCTGCCCATCTTCCCCATTGCCAATCCAAATCTTGCTAGGTGGCTGTGTGAGAAGATTACACTCTACACACACACAAGCTTTACTTAGCCATGTCATTGATATAGTTTCTTCATCCCGAGTCAAAGGTTTTCCTAAGCAGGAAAATATTGTGTAGAGAGAATGAGAGTTAAACAAGAATAATGGGAGGTTCGGTAAGGAGAACCATAAGGGGCTAGAGGCGCCTCCACCAGTGGACTGAAATCTTTCGTCCACCGCAAGATGCGCATTGGGAAGCCATTCACTTGCCACAGACCTCTATGCCATAAGTGATAGAAGTCTTCATTCATAGAACACTGCAGGAAGACGTGTTTCACATCATAGTCGCCGAGCTTCACCCTTCCGATAAGCTTTAACGAGGAGATGAACTGCTATATTTCCTTCGGGTGAGGCCTGGCATGGGAGAACTTACCAATGAGCATATATTCAAAAGGCGCCATGAACTTCTGCATTTCTTCGATTAAAAAATTATCACGGGACTCTAGTGTTTGTTTCCGAAGCTGCATGAAGGAGGCGCGGGCTCTTTTAATATCAAGGCAAAAGACTTATTATTTAATAATTAGTCTTTTTGCTCCATTTTTAGCTTTAGAAGAGCTTGATTTGAGCAAGAATGACGCTTTTCTCTCTCTAGAAAGTGGGGGTTTCTCTCTCTAGAAGTTGAGAGCATTTTTTGAAAAGACCGCAAAATTTTTTTTTTCTTCTTCTTTTTTAAAGTTTGTTTTATTAAAATTAGCCCTCTCTTTTGGCGGAGGAATACCTTTTTTACAACCAATTACTTACTACCCAAAGCCATTTACACCCATCTAACCACCTATATGCCTCTATCAAGTAGTCATATAATGCAAGATTTAAAAATTCACATAATTGTTGATTTCATCTACCTATAAGCTGTATTTAAAATTAAAACTTTGATTGAGCTTTGTTTGTGCTATGATTTCATGTAGACCTCTTTATGTTGCCTTTCTTTGCCTTTTTGATATCTTTCGGTAAGCATTTGTGTTGGCCTTTCGATCTCCTTTTTTGAAGTATCTCGAGTGCATATTTACTGCCCATTTGGTGAATATTTGTGGCTTCTTTTGGTTTACCAAATAGACATTGCAAGTGCATTTTTACTACCCTATAATGGATGTCCTTCCTCCCCTGTCGTGTCTTCTTGAATAGACAGCTTCCTCCACAATATTTATGCATCTTCTTCTCTTTAACTTTCCCCCAATATCCTCTTCTTTGATGTATGTTTCCATTGCTCCACTTTGCTTTGTCTCTTTAGCTTTGCTTTCATTTTTAATGTTTCTAATCTGTGAATAAAACATAAAATCTCTTTTCCTTTGAAGAGCTTTCTTACCTTTGTCATGACTTGTTGGATCTTTATATCTTGTTCAAACTTTGATGTCCACCATTAGACATGACCATATAAGACTAGACACTATTTCACATGACTGCTATACTTGTATATAACACAGACTATCGAATCATACCTTTGTCAAAAACACACATAACACAGACTCTGCTGAAAAATAACACAGACTCCAGACCCTAAAAAAGATAACAGCAGCCATGGAGTTACATTTTCTGCTTAATTGATCCTTGCTGAAGCTGCCAGCAAAAAATAATATTACAATACTACATTCATATAAATATACTACCCCTACTCATTGTCTCTTCCTCTTACTGTTTTAAGGCTTTCACTGAGCTGACCACAGTCTTACCTTAGTAATACCCCTATAAGAAATGATAGAAAAAAAGAGAAAAAACCAGAAAAAACCAGAAAATTCTAATAGAATCTTACCGAGAGTTCCTACCTTGTATATTCTGATCTGTCTTTTGAAACACCCCACAGGACTGAGGCGAAATAAAAAACTATGCCATGTTACGTGCATATGAAATATCAAAAATTACAAAGAGCTTCTTCTTTAATTTTACTAATATATGGAAATTCCTCATTGTCTAACTTTATAATTCCTCTATATATTTCCGGTATATTTTCTTCGTTATAATTTTGATATCCTTTATTTTTTTCCTTCCTTTGAAAGCTTATCCGCTAATGCATTAGTCTCCCTGTAAATATGCCTAATAGTGAAATCTAATTTATTTATATCTTTCAATATTTCTTCCATTTCATCCTCATATTTCCATATTATTGTTTTTTTATTAATTAGATTTACTACAATTATTGAGTCTAATTGAACATCTATCTTTTTTATGTCTTTCTCTATACATATTCTTAATCCCTCTCTTAATGCTAGGATCTCTGATTGTAATGCCGATGATGCTTGAAATTTCCTTGTGAAAGCTAATATTAGCCCTCCTTCCGAGTTTCTTATTGCCCCGCCTCCTCCTCCTGCTCCCATATCTCTATTAAAGCTACCATCCGTATTTAAAACCACTCTTTCTTTTGACGGTTTTTCCCATTTTGTTTTTATTATTTTAACTCATTTTTGATGTTGAGTTTTTAAATTCCAAAATTTTATCATATCATTATCTAACCTCTTTTCATTTATATTTATCGAAGCTGATTCAGAGATTCTACTTGTTTCCTCCTTAATATCTTTCCATATGTTTTCTATTGACATATCTTACCATTCAAATCTATTTTTATTTCTGGCTTTCCAGATGCACCAGATAGCTATTAACGGAATATTATATTTAATCCATTTCTGTGCGGAATTTGTAACCTTCAATTTAATCCATTTTTGAAGTCTACATTCTAGAGAAAGATTTTCATTTTTTATTAGCAATTCAGATCCTAGTCTATTCCAAATTTCTGCTGCTACCTTGCCATATGAGAAGAGATGGTCTAGAGTTTCCATCTCTTCTCCGCAACAATCACATCTAGATGCTAATCGAATTCCCTTCTTTTTTAAGTTATTGTCCGTTGGTATAATATTCGATAAGATTTTCCACATAAACATTTTAATTTTTTGTGGAATGTCATTATTCCATATCCATTTAAACAATATTTTTTCATCTTGTTTTTTCCTAATCACATTTTTGACCGACTTAAGGGAAAATGATCCTTCTGAGCTTAGTTTCCATCTCCATCCTTTTTTGGTGTGCTTTGAATATTTTTCAACTAAGTCTCTTTGCTTAAGAATTTATGTCCAGACTTGTGTATTCTTCCTTATCTCTCTTACTTTATTGATATCAATATTTATACAATATTTTGCCTGCATAAATTTCGACCATAAGTTGTCATTTTCCTTCAACCTCCACCATCTTTTACTTGCCCATGCTTTGGCTAAATAATTTAAATTGACAAAGACTAAGCCCGCTTCCTAAACAGGGAAACATATATCCCTCCATTTTTTCTAGTGTAATTTATATTTACCTTCTTTTTTCCCCCACAAAAAATTAGCCAATTCATTTTCTATCTTCTTAATGAACTTACCCGGTGGTTGAATAATCATGATATTATGCATTAAAGAACTTTCTAAAACATGTTTTATTAATGTTATTCTCCCCCCATGTTTAAATATTCTTCCTTCCAGCCTGATATTTTCTTTTTTAATTTGTTTATCAAAAATTCAAAGTATTCAGTTTTTAGCTTACCTTCATAGATTGGGCAACCCAAGTAACTAATTTCTTTTTTTTATACGAGAAACCTGTAATATTTTTAATTTTATGAATCAACGCAGTCGGAGCTTTGAAAGAAAGCATATATTGGCATTTATTCTTATTTAATTTCTGTCATGTTTTTTTTTCCATACATTTTAATAAATCCATCAAGTTGTTTAGAGATCTGCTACCTCCATTGGTGAATATCATTACATCATCCGCATATGCTAAACAATTCACCATGGGAGTGTTTTTTGGTTGTCTAAATGTTTCTATTTTGCCTTTGAGCATTTTATCTTTAAGATTTACTAATACTAATTCTAAATAAATGTTAAATAGTGAGGGGGAAAGTGGATCTCCTTGTCTTAATCCTCTAATTGGTTTCGTTTCTTCTTCTAGTTTTCCATTTATGATAACTCTCACCCATGTGTTCGATATACAACTATATATTAAATCTATCCAGGTTTCAGAGAAACTCATCTTATGCATAATAAAACAAAGAATATCACATTCCACCCTATCAAATGCCTTGGATAAATCTAATTTTATAATTACATTATTTCCCCATGTTTTAGTACCTATTTCTTTGCTCAATTCTTTTTCCAAACATACATTTTCCATTATCAATCTATTTTGCATAAAGCCTATTTGCACATTTGAGATAATTTTAGGTAGACAATTAGCCAATCTACTTTGTAATATTTTGGCTAATATTTTGTATATAGAGTCACATAGACTAATTTGTCTAAAATCCTCCCCTTTTTGTGGATTTTTTATTTTTGGAATGAGAACTATGTGAAAGCTACCCCATATTTTTCCTATTTCAGCCCCAAAAAAGATACTAATTACAGCTTTTATTAAATCTTCTTTTATTATGTGACATCATTTTTGATAAAAACTGTTATTCCATCAATCCGGGCCAGCTGCACTGTCCTTATTCATGCTAAAAATGGCTATTTTAATTTCTTCTTCTTTACAAAATTTTATTTACATATTATTATCTTCTAAATTAATTTTGTTTTCTATATATTGTATGAGTTTATTTCCTTTAAGATTACTTTTACCACAAATTTTATTTTCAAAAAGCTTAGTAAAATAGTGTTGTATATCTATCTCTTTATCCACCGATACATCTTATCATTTTTTATGCCCATGATTCTATGTTTCTGATTTTTAACTTTAGTTATTATTTGAAAAAATTTAGTATTTTTATCTCATTCTTTATGCCATTTTATTTTATCTTTTTGTTTCCAAAAAACTTCTTCCATTAAAAGTTTTAGTTTTAATTCAGCTTGTGCTTTATTTAATGCACTTCTTTCATTTTCACTTTGATTATTTTCATTTTGTAGCTCTTTTTCTAAGACTAAATCCTCTACTTGTTTTATATTTTTATTTATATTCCCAAATTCTTCTTTATTCCATTTTTTAGCACCTCTTTTAATCTTTTTAGCATATTATTTATAATTTGAACAGGATTTCCAAGAAATTCTATTCTCCATGATTCCTTTACAATATTTAAAAAAACATGATGCAAACACCAAGCATTTTGAAATCTAAAGAAACCACTTGAGAAAGCAATATTTTTTATTGAGATCAATAATGGACTATGATCAGAACATGTACTATTTAGATGTTTCACTTTGATCGAACCAAATTGTTCTAACCATTTATAATTATACAGCACTCTGTCTAGTCTAGCCCATATAGTGCTCTTGTTTTTCCAATTATTACACCAAGTAAATTGAGAGCCTAAAAAATTAGTCTCAATTAAGTTGGTTTTATTTATAATATCATTAAATTGAGAAACAACACTCTTGTTTGGAGGTCTGCCCCCCTTTTTTCTTTAAAACTTTTTATTATGTTAAAATCGCCACCAATAATCCATGGTTTATTTTCTAAGGCCATTCTCTCCATTTCTTCCCATAATTCTTTCCTATCTTCTCTTTTATTTTTAGCATAGATTACTGTAATTATTTCATTCTCCTCTTGATTTAGACAAAAGTTTATATATTGATCAGTTTGTTTTAAGATTTTTATATATAACATATTCTTCCATAGTACCCAAATTTTACCATTTTTATACACAAAGCCATTTTCAAAGCCTAAAGTTTTTTTGTATTCTTCTAATTGAGCTTCATCAACCATTGGTTCTGCTAACATTATAAGATTGATTTTATGTGTATATATCAATTTTTTTATTCTATTTCTTGAGGGAAGATTTGCAACTCCCCTAATATTCTAGTAAATGTAATTAAACATTGTTTGTCGTTTTTGCTTGCGCTCTAGTTACGCATTTTGTGTCATATGTTTTATTTAAGTATTTTTTCATGTTTCTAGGTTTTTTTAGTGAGCTTAAATCTCCTCCTTTCTCTCCTTTCCAATCCCTACCCAATTGAATTGACATTATTTTAAGTTATTCAATTGCCCATTCATTGTTTCCCATATTCTGATTAAGCTTTTCTATGTTTATATCATCCTTAGTGAATTTTACACTCTGCTCATTTTCATCCTCATTCATATAGAGAGAAGTGGAGCTTCTTACCTCAATCTCTTCCTCCGAGAAGTCTTATATACCTACTGCCCATGCCTTATTTTTTTGTTGTTTATTTTTTATTTGCATTCTTGTTCTCTTATTCAGAGCTGCTATTTTTTTAAACAATTCTGTTCTATAAATTTTCATTATATTTTGTTCTTCCTCATTATTTTTCTTGTGCTCAATTAGTTTCATTTCTTCTTGCTCCTTATTCTGTGTTATAAGTTGCTCATTATTTTATTCATCTTACTCAACTAGAAATTTTTTTTTTTGATATTTTACCATCTCTCTTCCTCTCCCAGCCTCCACCCTTCTTTCCTCAATCCTTTGATTGTAATCTGCCCTTCTTTTGTAAATAATACACATCTCAATATCATGTCCCATTTTCTTACAGCATGTACAATATGCTGGAAGGTTTTCTGGGGCAACCTGCTGCCCAAAGCCTCCTCCATCAGAAAGACCTATCCATATTTGATTAGGTAATGGTTTCTGTAGGTCGATAGCTATACAAATACAAGCAACACTTGGTCTTGAGAGTGTGGCAGTAGCGCCATTGAGAAGAAGAGGGGATCCCAATTTGCAAGCAATGTGATAGAGATCATATTTATCAAAAAAATGAATCGGTAACATGGGCAACAGAATCCATACCAGAGCTAGCGATGATTCCTCCTTTGTAGAGAAGTTAGGCGACCACTTAAATATCCTCATGGGATATCCCATAATGTACCAAGCACCTTTCAACCATATGCGATGGAAGTCTTCTTCAGAGTATAGTTGAAGCAGAAAATGTTTGTCATCGATGAGGCCGATTTTTATCATCGTTTTCAATTTTAGAGAGTCAAATAATGCACGAACTTCATTAATTCGTGGTCGACAGTGCGAGAATTTGCCCACCAATGTATATTTGTGAGGTTCCGTGAGCCTTTGCAAGTCTTCTGCCGTGAATGGAATCGAAGCATCCTCAAAATTTTTTGCGTCAAACCCCGAAGGGGATGAAACGGTAGGCGCGGTCTTTTTAATAATATAGAAGATGGATTTCTTATTCTTTAAGTAATCCATTCCCTAGAAAACCAGCTTAAAAACAAATTCTCCCTCACCAAAATTTGCAATTTCTCTCTCTAGAAAGCTTTGTTTCTCTCTCTAGAGTTGAGAGCATTTTTTGAAAAAAAAAAGACCGCTAAATGAAATTCTTCTTTTTCTTCTTCTTTAAAGTTTGTTTATTAATTATAACCCTCTCTTTTGGCGGGGGAATACCATTTTTACAAGCTATAACTACCCTTTCCCCTTTTACACCCATTACCAACCTTTAGAAACTATATAGAATGATTTTATTTTACATAAAAAAGATTATACTTTGATTTTTCCAAGCGCAATAATGACTTATATAATCATTAAGCTCCTCTATTTATTTTTAATGATTTGAGGAAGTCTTTCTCCCTTTTTCATTGAAAGCTTTGAGATATAGCCCGTGCTTTTACATTTCTCCCTTGGCTTTCTTTGAGAGATTCTTTCACACTTTTTGTTCCTTCCTTAGTTTGCTATAATAATAACTTTCAGCCTCTTACATCTCTATATGTGATTTGTTACAATCCTTTGGCTAACCTGCATGGGATCAAGTGCATCATATCCTCATCATTAAGGTACCCAAATCCCTCATTACTCTTATACATTTCAAATTACTTATTAATAAGAAAATTTTTCCTCCTTGCTTGGCTTGTATTATGGCTTCGTACTGCCCGTGAATCCAGCCATATGACCCAATAATTGCTGACTCTTTATGTTGAGCAGTCTCGATACTCACTTGTTGTCGTTTCCTCTTTTCCATGTTGATCCTTGAGCGCCTCATTCAGCTTTCCTATTTAGCTAATGCATGAGTGTTACAGACATGACACAACCATTCAGCAATTACAGAATTCCGAGATATAATAACAGCACTTTATTAACACATCTGACTTCTTGACAGCATTAACACAACAGATCAAGACCCTAATTAACAAACTCCAAGCATTACAGCAAACAAAAAACAAAACTTAAAATAACAGAAAAGATAAGATAAACTGATGCTCTTGTCCAGCTTTAATCCTATTCTTGAAACCTGAAAACCTGTATAGAAAAAAGAGTCTACATACCTATTTTTTTCCCCATCCCTTACCTTATTAACCCTTCCCAATAATATATATTATTACTGTTTAACTTACCTCAAAAAAACTGAATAAGTGCTTCCTTCAAACCAGTAAAATAAGAAAGACGAACCTAACCACAATCTAAATCAAGCGTACCTTACCGATCTGCACATCATAAAATAATTCTCCACTCAGGACCAGGGCGAAAAAGTGACTCATCTTAATTCTTTGATGCATAAGATCTTTTTTGTGCTAGTCTTTATCTACTTTAGCCACTTTATCCATGCCATTGAGTGTTGCTCCAATAATTTATGCTTCTACTCTTTGTGTGCTATTTTAAAGCTTTGACTCTCAACAATATCCTTCTTTCTCCCCTATGCTGGATTATCCAGCTCTAAAAGACAGCAAACCCTAGCCTTTATACATAATCTATTATCCTTAAAAGTAAATATACACATGACCTTGTAACAGACTCTTACATGACATAATTGGAACTTACAACAGATTCTAAACATAGACTCATAAAACAATCATAAATGCATGAACACAGCCAGCACATATACTCATTGCAGACCAGATTTTTCTACCTCCCTGATGAAGCCCTGCGCTGCTAAGAAAACAGTGAAAAACAGTGAAAAACGGAGGCAAATATACATTCTTACCTACCTCCCTCCTTGTGTCCCTTCTAAACATATTTGGTAAATTCTACTATAGAGACAGAAATTCCCCTACATTGAAAACTACCTCCATTCCTTTTAATAGCTTACCTTTATCATTAGACTAAACTCCTATTTTTATTTCTCACTCCCATTCTACCCTTTCTAACTCTTAAGTAAGGGAAGGCCCTCATATCTAACCTCGCTAGCCCTTTTAATTTTTCTGGCATAGAGTCCTTATCATATTCAGTATCCCCTCTTTCCGAGCCTAATCTAGTAAGATTATCTGCCAGTGAATTGCCTCTCTATATATATGTAATATTGATGCATTTAATTCATTAATAAGATTAATTATTAATTCTAATTCTTCTTCATACCTCCAGAGAGATATCCCCTTAGTTACTAACTCCACCAATATAAATGAATCGACCTGAATTTGTATATTTCTAAGTTTTAGTTTTCTACAGACATTTAAACCTGTATGTAGAGCCTTAATCTCCAAGTGGAGAGCGGAAAATGCTACACTAACCTAAGTACATGCTTTCATGACAATCCCTTTAGAATCCCTTATTACCCCACCTCCCCCTGCTATACCTGTGTCCATGTTGAAGCTTCCATCCGTGTTTAGGGAGATCTTTCCTTCCGGGGGCCTATCCCAGCTTATGCTTTTTACCCAATATTGTTTGATTATATTTGTGGTGAGATCCCAGCTCTTCTCTACTAACTTATATGTAACTTTATTGTGTACAGTAATAGGCTTTATCCTAGATATATTACTTACTACCTGTTTGATTTCATGTATTATTTCTTTTGAATTCATCTTTTTTCCTTCGTATCTGCTCCTATTTTGGGCTTTCCAAATGCACCATATTATTACATGTGGTAAATTCTGATTAAGCCAGGTTCTAATGGGACTACTAGAAGTTGCATTTACCCATTTTTTTAATTATTTCTATTAAAACCTCCTTTTTTTTTTACTAATTTGTTTAATTTGTTCGAGTTCCTTCCAGAATTCTATAGCAATTTTACCTTTCGAGAATAGGTGGTCCATAGATTCTTCTACCTCAAAGCAGCATTCACATCTAGATACCATTTTAATGCCTTTTCTTTGCACATTATTATCCACCAGTAATGCATTCGCTAGAACTTTCCATGCTAGCGAGCACATTTTCTGTGGTATATCTGCCTTCTAGGCCCATTTAGATAAAGGCTGAACAGGTTTTTTCCTCCTGATCAGTTCCTTTACAGATTTTATTGTAAAGTTACCTTGATGTGTGAGGGTCCATTTCCAGCAACTCTTTTTCAGTATAGAGTTTGATTTTACTATCTCCTTCTAGTTTTCCAGTGCTCTCCAATTGTTTGATACCTGCTTAAGTCGCTTATTATTTTGCTCTAAATATTTTTCCCTAATATATTTTGCCCAAAGACTTCCATTTTTTTAACCTCCATCATCCTTTACAGTCCGAGGCAGTGGCCATATCCTATAAAGTAATTGTCCCTAGACCTGCTTCTACTTTTGGGTAACAAATATCTCTCCAACTTTTCCAATCAATTTTCTGCTTCCCATCTTTTTTACCCCATAAGATATTTGTCATTTCTATTTCTAGCTTATTTGTAAATTTCTTGGGTGGGTGAATGACAGATAAAATATGCACCAATGTGCTTTGTAGAACATGTGAAATTAATGTGATCCTTCCCCTGAATCCCAGTAAATCTTTTTTCCAGCCTGCTATTTTCCTTCTCATTTTATCTTGTAAAAGTGTTAAATATTGTTCTCTTAGCCTTCCTTCGTATATCGGACAACCTAAATATGTTAAGGCTCCTTTATTGTGTGTGAAGCCAGTTATATTCTTAATTTTATTTATCACTTTCTCAGTAGCCTTCTTAGCTAGCATAAACTGACACTTCTTTTTATTAACTACTTGCCCTGTTTCTATCTTAAATAATTGAAGTAATTCAATAATATTCTCTACAGATTTTTTGCTTGCATTTGTGAAGATTATGAGATCATCTGTATAAGCTAAGCAACCTATTCTCATAGTGCTTTTTCGCTGCTTAAAGGGAATTATTTTACCTTCTAACATTTTTTTATTTAAATTAAGAATGAGCAATTCTAAATATATATCAAAAATTAAGGGGGACAAGAGATCTCCCTATATTAAACTTCTTTTTGGCTTAAATTCCTCACCCATCTTACCATTTATTATTAATCTAACCCATACACTTGTGACACATCTATATATTAAATCAATGCTTAATTCTGAGAAACCAAATTTTCTCATAACAAAGCAAAGTGTGTCCCATTCCACCCTATCAAATACTTTAGACAAATCTAACTTAACTACTAGGTTATTTCTTCTTGTTTTAATTGCTATCTCTTTCATCATTTCTGATGCTAGCCTTATATCTTTGATCATTAGCCTATTTTTGACAAATCTCATTTGCTTCTGTGATATTATTAACGGTAGAATATTACTAAGTTGGTTCTGAATTATTTTAGCTAAAATTTTATAAATCACATTGCATAAACTTATGGGTCTAAATCTTCACATTTCTGTGGAGATTCTTTTTTTCGGGATTAATACAATAAGTGAGTTTGCACATGCTTTAGGGATATCTGCCCCAGCAAAAAAACTTGCAATTGCTATGACAAGATCATTTTTAATGATGGGCCAATTTAACTGGAAAAAGTAATTATTCCAGCCATCAGGTCTTGCTGCATTATCTTTGTCAAGATTGAATACTGCATTTTTTATCTCTTCTTCCTCAGGAATCATTTCCATCATTTGATTCTGTTCTGTAGTGATGGAAACATCAATCTCTTGAATTATGGAATTTTCCTCATGAGTCGCCTGACCACATAAGTGGCTTTTAAAGAATTCCTCAAACAGGGTTTCTATTCGCTTATCTTCTTCAACCCATGTGCCCTCATTATTTTTAAGTCCTTTCATTTTATTTTTGTGAGCTTTAATTTTACACATATTATGGAAAAATTTGGTGTTTCTATCCCCATCTTTTAACCATTTAATTTTTGCGCACTGTTTTCAATATATTTCCTCCATATGCAACTTAAGACTCAGTTCAGCTTTTGCATTATTTAATGCTTGTCTAATTTTTTCGTCATTTTTATTATCATATTCATTTTCTAACTTTTCCACTTTATCTTCAGCTTGTTTTATATTTTGATTTAGATTTCCGCAGACTTCCTATTCCATGTTGTTAAACATTTATTTAATCTATATAGCGTAGTCATTAAAACCTGCATCGGTTTACCCGGAGCCGGTTCTAACCATGACTCTTACACCAATTTATGAAATTCTATATGCTTTTCCGACATATTTTGAAATTTAAAACTACCTGTAACTCTTTTATTTTTATAGATTGATATGAGGAGTGGACTATGGTCCGAACAGGTTCTATTTAGATGTCTCAGCCCAGTGGTCCCATATGAGGCTACCCACTTTGTATTACACATAACTCTGTCTAACCTAGCCCAAATTGTTCCTCTTTTCTGCCAGTTATTGCTCCAAGTGTAATTTGAACCTATAAAATCTATTTCCATTAAATTAGAATTAGAAATTGCATCATTAAACTGAGTCATTGCTATTGTATCCGGGGTTTTCCCTCCTTTCTTTTCCAGGGCACTTCCAATTACATTGAAGTCCCCTCTTATAATCCAGTAAGAATTTTTGGCATCAATTTCTTGCATTTCTTCCCATAGATTTAATCTAGATTTTTTATCATTTTTAGCATATGCTACCGATATTATATCTTCTGAATCTTTATTCATTTTAAAGTGCACTATTTGTTCTATGTCTTTTAATATTTCTTTATCTAAATAATTATGCCACATGATCTAGAGTTTGCTATTTGTATTGGAGTATGCATTATTAAACCCTAATATACGACTATATTTAATTATTTTATCCTGCTGGAGCATGGGTCCAGCAATGACCACCAAAGAGATTTTGGTTATTTTAATCAATTTTTTCAGTCTATTTATTGAGGGGTTATTTGTCACCCCTCTGATATTCCAATATAGACAACTATCCATTAAAACCTAATTTAGTTTGTGATCTAGTTGTGTATTTAGACTCATATGTTTTATCCAAATATTTCCTCATACTCCTAGGGTTCTTAGGTGCAGTTGAATATGCTTGATTACTTTCATTGTATTTTTCTTGTTTACCGAGTTGCATGACCATTCTTTTTATGGCTTCCATTGATTGGTCCATATTGAGCTTATCCCTATTATCCTCATACATTTCTAAATCATCCTTCACCTTATCCCTATACTTTTCACCATTTTCTTCTTCTCAACCAAATGGAGGGCAGCTGAATACCTATGAATCTTCTTCTGGAAAGTCCAGAAGATCTTCATCTATCCAACTATAATCTTCTATCATTTCCTTTAAGACCCTTCTAATTTTATTTTTATTATCTCTCTTCCTTCTCCCCTTCACCTCCTCCCAACCCTCTTCCTTATCTTCTTCAGTCATTCCCTCTATACTTGCATCTATATTAATTCTAATTCCTTCATTTTCTAAAAGATATCCCACCTCCTCTCTCCTACTCTCCCCTTCTTCCTCCACTAAGACACCCACCCCTTCATACTCTTTCGGTGCCAATTCCTCCCTCGTCCATTTTTCAACCCTTCTCCTTCTACCTTCCTGTCCTAACTCCTTCTCTATATTTTTTTTCCCATATTACACTCTAGCATATCATGCCCGAGTGTTTTACAGGATACACAATAGAAGGGGAGGTTTTCGGGTAAGATAGTTTGCCAAAACCCCTCGCCTTCTTCCCCACAGCCTATCCAGATTTTGTTGGGCAGCTGTGTGTTTAAATTACACTCTACACATACACGAGCCCTGCTTGGTCGTGTCATAGCCACTATAGCTTCATCCCGAAGTAGAGGTTTGCCCAAGCAAGAAGATATTGCATAGAGAGAGTGAACATTGAACAAAAATATAGGAAGGTTCAGTAAGGACAACCATACCGGGGCAAGAGGCGCCTCTTCCAGTGGATTGAAATCCTTCGTCCATTTCAGGACTCACATGGGATAGCCATTAATTTGCCATATACCTCTATGCCATAATCGATAATAATCCTTATTCATGAAAAGTGTAAAAACACATGCTTTGCTTCGTAATCCGCCAGCTTCACTCTTCCCGTGAGCTTCAATGAGGAGATGAAATGTTGTATGTTGTTCGGTCGAGGCCTGGCATGAGAGAACTTCCCGATAAGCATGAATACATAGGGTGCCATGAGTTTCTGCATCTCCTCGGCTGAAAAAATAACAGCGAGACTCCCATTTTTTTTCGAAACTGGTGAAGGAGGAGCGGTCTCCCTTGTGATCAAGGCAAAAGACATATTTTTTTAATAATAAGTCATTTTGCTCCATTTTAAGCTTGAAAAGAGCTTGATTTGAGCAAAAATTGTGATTTTCTCTCTCTAGAAAGTGGGGTTTTCTCTTATTCTTCTTCTTCTTCTTTTTTTAAGGTTTTGTTTATTAATTAGAACCCTCTCTGTTGGCAAAGGATTACCATTTGTACAAGCTACATCTACCCATTACCCTTTTATACCCTTTTCAAAGTTCTAATAGTATTACATGCCTTGAATTTACATTAACTCATATTTGTTTTCCTAATTTTATTACTCGTTATGCTATGAGCTTTCCTCGTATGAAATTCGTGAATTGAATTAATCTTTTTTTACTTTTTGCTGATCAAACTTAGAGAACTATACTTGTCTTTTGCTCACTTTCCTTTATTCTTTATGTAAAATTTTTCCATGCTTTATTCAATACTTTACCATTCTTTATGAGAATACATCCTCAAATAACATAGGAAGTTGCGGGTGCCCTACTCTTTCTTTATCGTTTGTGTGTATCTTCTCCCTTTAACACTTCATCTAAGCATTTCCACTTAGTATGATGATGGATATCCTGCATATAAACAAGTGTATCAAGATCTTGTGGATAAAATACTCATTTCCTACCTTTCCTTTGCCTGTGATCTTCATTGCTTGCTTCCTTTTGAAAGATCTTGAGAGTCGCCCGTGATCTTCATTGCTTGCTTCCTTTTGAAAGATCTTGAGAGTCCAATGCCAGCTATTCTTTGCGAAGCCTTAGCTAATCTCTCACTTTATTGTATGTAGACACTGACCTTAGACGTTAATACACCTCTAAGAAATAACATAGACTTCTAGAATTGATACTCATTAGGACTTAACACAGACTTCCAGCAACAAAAGAACAGACTTCCAGAAACAGCACCCAAGTGCAATCTGAAATTATGTTGTTTGAGGCTTTAAAACGTTAAAAAAAATAGGCAGTTTGGCTTATGCTGATTGCCACGCTTAACTTCAGCTCTTTAACCCTTGTATTTATTTATATATGTACTTTACAACTAGCTTCTATAACCTGTAAAAGAAAAGAAAAACAGAGTAACCAAACAATCTGTGTAATTTAATTTCTTACACTTTATCCTTCTTTCATAATTCCCATTTCAGTACGGTTAAATCAGCCCTCAGGACCAGGGTGATTCTTTAAATGTGAGACTCATATCTGCAATTTGTTAGTAGCACAGAAATCCAATAAATTGAACGTCTATTAGAATTTCTTCTAGAGTATAATCTATTAGAGTATAATCTTCCTAAAATAAGGAAGTTCTTTGCTATCCAATTTTATTAATCGTATATATTTTTTTGGTATTATGCATTCATTAAATTCTTGATCTCCTCTTTTTCTACCATCCTTGACTAATCCATCTTCTAGTGGGTTAGCCTCTCTAAATATGTGTTTTATGGTGTAATCTAAGAGTTTTATTTCTTGTAGAATTTCTTCTATTTCCTCCTGATACTTCAATAATGTTACATTTTTATTAATTAGATTTACTAAAATTTTTGAATCTATTTGAATATCTACGTTTTTAATGTCAGATCTTTTACACAGTCTTATCTTCTCTCTTAAAGCTAATATCCCATCATGCATAGCCGATGAAGCTTGAAACTTCCTTGTGAAAGCTTAAATTAGCTCTCCTTCAGAGTTTCTTATCGAATCCCCACCTGCTGCTGCACCAATATCCCTATCAAAGCTACCATCAGTATTTAAGGCCATTCTTTCTTTCAGATGTTTTTCTCATTTTATCCCTATTAATTTAAATAATTTTGAAGGTTTTTCTTTTAGATTCCAATAAGACATAATATCTTTATCTGAATTCTTGTTTCGGCTCTTTAGAGGGGAAATCTCTGAAATTTTCCTTGTCTCTTCTTTTATATTCTTCCAAATGTCCTCTATTGTCATGTCATGACCTTCAAATCTGCTTTTATTTCTTTCCTTCCAGTTACACCAGATGATTATTAAAGGGACATTACTTTTAATCCATTTCTGTGCATGATTTAAAACTTTCAAGTTAATCCATTTCTGAAGTCTATTTTTTAGAGTGAGCTATTCGTATTTTATATGCATCTCTGTACTTAGTTTCTTCCATATTTCTTCTGCTATTTTTCCATTTGAGAATAGATGATCCAGTGTTTCCATTTCGGATGCACAATAGTCACATCTGGAAACTATTGAATACCTTTCTTTTTTAACTTAAAATCGATTGGAACAATATTAGATTAAACTTTCCACATAAAAGTTTTAATTTTTAGTGGATTATCATTTTTCCATGCCCATTTAAATAAAGACTGCTCTTCTTGCTTTTTTTCTTATTACATTATTGATAGATTTAAGTAAAAATGTTCCTTCGGCTGTTAATGTCCATATCCATCATTTTTTAGTGAGTTTAGAATGATATTTCACTAGATCTCTTTGTTTGAGCATTTGAATCCACACCTGTTAATTCTTACTTTTATTTTTCACTTTATTAGTATCATCCTTTAAGCAATACTTTGCACGCATAAATTTTTCCCATAAACTATTATTTTCTTTTAATCTTCACCATCTCTTACAAGCCCATGATTTAGCTAAATATGAAAGATCAGTAAATCCCAATCCTGATTCTTGAACAGGGAAACATAAATCTTTCCATTTTTTCCAATGCAATTTGTGTTTTCCTTCCTTTTTCCCCCACAAGAAGATAGCAAATTTTTTTTCAATCTTTTCGATAAGTTTACAGGGAAGATTAATAATCATAATATTATTCATTAATGTGCTTTCTAAAACATGTTTTATTAATATTATTCTCCCCCCCCCCCCCATACTTAAAAATTCTTCCTTCCATCCCGAAATTTTTTTTTAATTTATTTATTAAAAATTCTACGTATTCAATATTCATTTTACCTTCATGTACACGACAGCCTAGATAAACAATTTCTCCTTTTTTGTGTGAGAAACCATTGAATTTTTTAATTTTGTGAGCTACTACCATTGGTGCTTTATAAGATATTAGATATTGACATTTTCTTTTATTTAGTTTTTGTCCTGTTTCATCTTCTAAGCAATTTAACAAATTCATCAGATGTTTTAATGATCTACCACCTCCGTTGGTGAAGATCATCACATTGTCTGCATATGCTAGGCAACTCACCATAGGCTTGTTTTTTCGGTGCATGGATGTACCTATTAAACCTTTCGACATCTTTTCTTTAAGATTCACTATTAGCAATTCCAAGTAAATGTTAAAAAGATACGGAGAAAGCGGGTCTCCTTGTCTTAGGCCTCTAAGTGATTTTATTTCTTCTCCTACTTTTCCATTCGTTATAATTCTGATCCAAGTATTAGAAATACATCTGTAAACTAGATCTATCCATGTTTCAGAGAATCCCATTTTTCTCATTATAAAACAAAGAATATTTCATTCCACTCTATCGAATACTTTAGATAAATCTAGCTTTATTATTACATTATGCCTCCTTGTTTTTGTTCCTATTTCTCTACACATTTCTTTGGCCAGACATATGTTTTCCATTATCAATCTATTTTTCATTAAACCTGATTGTTCTATTGAAATAATTTTAGGTAAAAGGTGCGCAAGTCTATTTTGTAAAATTTTTGCTAGAATTTTATATAATGAGTTACATAAGCTTATAGGTCTAAAATCCTCGCCTGTTTGTGGATTTTCTATTTTGGAATAAGGACAATGTGAAAACTTCCCCACTTTTTTCCTATATCAGCTCCACAAAATATACTATTTATGACTTTTTCTATATCTTTTTTAATTATGTACCAACAAAACTGAAAAAAATAACAATTCCATCCATCTGTGCCTGATGCACTATCCTTGTTCATACTAAAAATGACTATTTTAATTAAAAAAGATATAGAATATCTTTTTAAATTTTATTTTCTATCTTTTGTATTAATGTATTACCTTTAAGCACAATTTATCGGTTAATTGCTTTTTGAAAAACTTTGCAAAGTAATTTTGAATGTCTATGTCGTTATGTACCCATATTTCCTCATTTTTTATACCCCTAATTCTATGTTTCTGTAACTTAAACTTAACTACTCTTTGAAAAAAATTTGTGTTTTTATCCCCTTCTTTTAACCATTTTAATTTGGATTTTTGTTTCCAAAACACTTCTTCCATTAATAATTTAAGTTTCAATTCTGCTTGTGCCTTGCTTAATGCACTTTATTATTTACATTTTGGTCTAATTCTAATTCATTTTTTAATACTAATTCTTCTGCTTCTTTTATGTTTTTGTTCTCCAAATATTTCCTTATTCCATTTTTTCATATCTATTTTTAATCTACTCAGCTTGTGATTTAAAATTTGAATAGTGTTTCCTGATGCCTCTTTATTCAGGATTCCTTTACCATGTTCAAAAAACCATGATGCAGGCACCATGCATTTTGAAATCTAAGGATCCTCCCGTGTTAGAAAAGTTTGTAATAGTGATTAAAAGGGGGCTATGATCAGAGCAGCTTCTTTTTAAATGTTTGACTTCTGTAGAACCAAAATGCTCTAGCCATTTAAAGTTAAATAGAACTCTGTCTAATCTTGCCCAAATTGTACCCTTCTTTTTCTGGTTATTACACCATGTGAAGGGGGAACCCAATAATTTAGCCTCTATTAAATTATTTTTATTTATAATGTCATTAAAATGAAACATAGCTTTTTTAGTTGGGATTTTCCCTCCCTTCCTTTCTTTAATGTTTCTTACTGAGTTGAAGTCTCCTCCTATAATCCAAGGCTTCATTTCTTTAAAATTTCTCTCCATTTCCTCCCATAAATCTTTTCTCTCCTCTCATTAATTTTTGGCATAGACTATCGTGATAATTTCTTAGGAATAACACTAAGAAAGATTAGATGGAATAAGTATAGTTTTGAAGAAGAGGTGCACTTTTCATTTTTTTCGCATGGCGAAAAAAAATATATCACACTAATATTTAAGAGGAAGAAGAAGAAGAAGAAAAGGAAAAACAGGAAGAAGAAAAAGAGGAAGAAGAAGATGATGATGATGATGATGAGGTAGAAGAAGAAGAATAAGAATAAGAAGAAGAGGAAGAAGAAGAAGAAGAAGAAGAAGAAGAAGAAGAAGAAGAAGAAGAGGAAGAAGAAGAAGAAGAAGAAGAAGAGGAAGAAGAAGAAGAAGAAGATATGATGATGATGATGATGATGATGATGATGATGAGGAAGAAGAAGAAGAAGAAGAAGAGGAGGAGGAAGAAGAAGAGGAAGAAGAAGAAGAAGAAGAAGAATAAGAAGAATAAGAGGAAAAATAAGAGGAAGAGGAAGAAGAATAAGAAGAAGAAGAAGAAGAGGAGGAGGAGGAGGAAGAAGAAGTAGAAGAGGAAGAAGAAGAATAAGAAGAAGAATAAGAAGAGGAAGAAGAAGAAGAAGAAGAAGAAGAAGAAGAAGAGGAAGAAGAAGAAGAAGAAGAGGAAGAAGAAGAAGAAGAAGAGAAAGAAGAAGACGAAGAAGAAGAAGAAGAAGAGTAAGAAGAAGAATAAGAAGAAGAAGAAGAGTAAGAAGAATAATAAGAAGAATAAGAAGAAGAAGAAGAGGAAGAAGAAGAAGAAGAAGAGGAATAAAAAGAAGAAGAAGAAGAAGAAGAGAAAGAAGAAGAAGAAGAATAGAAGAAAAAGAAGAAGAAGAGGAAGAAGAAGAAGAAGAAGAAGAAGAAGAGGAAGAAGAAGAAGAAGAAGAAGAAGAAGAAGAAGAAGAGGAAGAAGAAGAAGAAGAAGAAGAAAAAGAGGGAGAAGAAAAAGAAGAAGAAGAGGAAGAAGAGGAGGAGGAGGAGGAGGAGGAGGAGGAGGAGGAGGAAGAAGAAGAGGAGGAGGAGGAGGAGGAGGAGGAAGAAGAAGATGATGATGTTGATGATGATGAGGAAGAAGAAGAAGAAGAAGAAGAAGAGGAAAAAGAAGAAGAATAAGAATAAGATAAGAACCAAAAGAATGCGGTTTTTTTCTTTGAAAAACACTATCAACTTCTAGAGCGAATAAATTTGATTTCTAGAGAGAGAAACTACAATTATTGAAGGAGAAGAAGTAGATTTAAGCTGAAGTTGTTGGAAATGGATTACTTAACCAATAATAAATCCTTTTCTAAATTTTTTAAGAAGACCACGCAAATAGTGACTTCTTCCCCGGAAATTCACACAGAAAATATAGAGGAGCCCTCGATATTTTTTCGGCCAAAGATTTACAGAAGCTTACTGAACCTCACAAACATACTCTTTTGGGCAAATTTTCACACGGCGACCGCGCATTCATGATGTTCGAGATTTCTTTGATTCATTGAATCTCAAAATGCTGATTAAAATTGGGCTTATCGACGATAACACATTCTGTTACAATTACATTCAGATGAAGATTTTCATCGATTATGGTTTAAAGGCGCATGGTATATCATGGGTTATCCCATGAGAACATTCAAATGGACACCTAACTTCTCCACAAAGTAAGAATCTTCAGCTGCTCCGGTATTGTTTCTGTTTCCCATGCTTCTGTTACACTTCTTTGATAAATTTGCTCTATACCACATTGCTTGTATTCTGGGTTCTCCTCTTCTACTCGATGGCACCACTACTACACTATCTAGACCAAGTGTAGCCCGAATATGTGTGGAGGTGGGTTTACAGAAACCAATTCCTTCTAGAATTTGGATTGGAAACACGGATGGAGGAGGTTTCTGGCAGCAGGTAGTTCCAGAATACCTTCCATCTTTTTGTGGATGCTGCAAGAAATTGGGCCACAACATAGCTGTTTGTTTAGTGAAGAAAAGGAAGGCAGAATACAAGCAGAGGTTCGAGGATATAAGGTTGGCAGCAGGGAGGAGGGGAGAGAGTTAAATATCATAAAAAACTTTAATTCACACAATCTGTTCACTTAGAAGAACAGAATGATAAGGCTGAAAAATTAAAACTAATTGAATACAAAAAGGATAAGATTGAAGAAGATAAGGCAGCACTTGTTATAGAGGAAACAAAAAGGAGAAAAATGTTTAAAAAAATTGCTGATTTAAACAAGAGAACTAGAACATATCTGAGAAATTAATCACAGAAAAATAAAGGTTGGGTAGTGCCTATAGAAGATTATTCGGATGAAGAACTTGAGATTAAAAGCTTAACTTCTCTCTACACGGATGGGGAAGAAAATGAGCAAAAAGCTCATTCAATTAAAGATGATATAGGCATAAAAAAATTAAAACAGAAAATTGGCAATAAGGATTGGACAATTGAAGAATTAAAAATAATGGCAATCCAAATGGGTAGGGAATGGAAAGGAGAGAGAGGAGGTGACTTAAGCTCTTTAAAAAAACCATGGAATATGAAAAAATATAGAAATAAAACATATGAGACCAAATGCACTACTAGAGCGCAAGCAAAATTCATTAATAATGTATAATTAGATCTACTGGAATATAAGAAGAGTTGCAAACCTCCCCTCTATAAATAGAATAAAGAAATTGGTATTTATGTATAAGATCAATATCATAGTATTAGCTGAACCTATTGTGGATAAAATTTAATTTGAAGAATATAAAAAATTACTAGGATTTGAACATGGTTATGCTAATAATAATGGTAAAATCTGGATATTATGAAAAAACAAATTAAATATAAAAATCTTAAAAGATACTGATCAATTAATTAATTTAATTTTTAGTCAAGATGTTAATGAAATAATTATGATAGTTTATGCTAAATATAAAAGAGAAGATAGAAAAGAATTATGGGAGGAAATGAAAAAAATATATAAAGAAAAGAAGTCCTGAATTATAGGAGGTGATTTTAATACGCTGAGAAATTCTAAATAAAAGAAGGGTGGAAACCCCCAAATAAGATATCTATGGCTAACTTTATTGATATCATAAATAAAACTAATTTAATTGAGGCTATTTTTCTAGGCTCGCCTTATACTTGGTGTAACAACTCGAAAAAGAAAGGCATAATATGGGCGAGATTAGATAAAGTTTTATATAATTTAAAATGGTTAGAACAAGTTGGTTTCACAGTAGTGAAACATTTAAATAGAACTTGCTCTGATCACAGCCCACTCTTAATCACCATTAAAAACTCAGTCCCCACAATAGGTTTCTTTAACTTTCAGAATTCCTGGTGTTTACATCATGACTTCTTGAATAAGGTAAAGGAATCCTAGAACAAAGAGGTAGCAGGTAATCTGATTCAAATTTTGAATAATATGTTGAATGGATTAAAAGCGGATTAAAAAAATGGAATAAGGAAACTTTCAGAAACATAAATAAGAACATAATTGATGCAGAAGATTTAGTTTCCAATAGAGAATTAGAATTTGAATTAGATCAAAATATAAATAATAGAAATGCCTTAAACAAGGCACAAGCGGAGTTAAAATTAAAATTATTAATGGAGGAAGTGTTTTGGAAATAAAAATCAAAAATTAAATGGCTTAAAGAAGCTGATAAGAATACGAAATTTTTTCAAAGAATAGCTAAGTTTAAATTTCAGAAGTAAAGAATTAGAGGCATAAAAGACAATGAGGGAAAGTGGAGAGATAAGGATATAGATATACAAGACTACTTTGCTATGTTTTTTGAAAATCAATTAAATGGAAAAAAAGGACTTAATAGGAAACACACTTATACAAAATATAAAAAATAAAATCACAATTGAAGATAATAACTTGTTAATTAAATTTGCAGAAGAAGAAGAAATTAAAATAGCTATATTCAGTATGAACAAGGATAGCACCGCAGGCCCTGATGGATGGAATAATTATTTTTTTCAGGTATGTTGGGAAATAATTAAAAAAGACAGAAAAATCAAAAAATAGTATTTTCTGTGGAGCTGAAATATGAAAGAAATGGGGTAGTTTTCACATTATTCTCATTCCAAAAATAGAAAATCCCTAGATAGGGGAAGACTATAGACCATTTAGTCTTTGTAATTCAATATATAAAAATTTAGCTAAAATATCACAAAACATGTTATCACTAATTTTACCTAAAATTATTTCTAATGGAGACTATAGACCAATAGATTGATAATGGAAAACATTTGTTTATCTAAAAAAACGTGTAGAGAAATAGGAACAAAGACAAGAGGACATAATGTAATAATAAAATTAGATTTATCAAAGGCATTTGATAGAGTAGAATGGAGCACTCTTTGTTTTATCATGCGTAAAATGTGTTTCTCTGAAGCATGGATAGATTTGATATATAGATGTCTATTGAATACATGGGTTAAGATTATTACAAATAGAAAAGTAGGAGATGAAATAAAACCGATTAGAGGTTTAAGACAAGGGGACCCCCTTTCTTTTTTAAAATTTAATATTTACCTAGAAATCCTAATAGTTAATCTTAAAAATAAAATGGAGAAAGGTTTCATTGGAACATTTAGACAACCAAAGAATACACCATTAGTGGGTTGCCTGGCATATGCATATGACGTAATGATTTTTAACAATGGAGGTAGCAGATCATTACATAATCTGATGGATTTGTTAAAATATTTGGAAAATAAAATAGGCCAAAAATTAAATAAAAAAGAATGTCAATATATGATATCTCATCAAGCTCCCACAGCACTATCTCATAGAATTAAAAATATTACTGGTTTTTCTCAGAAAAAAGATGATATTATTTACTTGGGCTGTCTGGTGTATAAAGGTAAGCTAAAGATTGAATATTTAGAATTTTTACTAAATAAATTAAAAAGAAAAATTTCAGGATGGAAGGAAGAATTTAAGTATGGGGGGAGAATAACATTAATAAAACATGTTTTAGAAAGCACATTAATGCATAATATTATGATTATCCAACCCCCTATTAAATTTATTAAAAAAATTGAAAAAGAATTTTCAAATTTGTTATGGGGTAAAAAAGAGGGTAAATATAAATTACATTGGAAAAATAGAAAGATTTATGTTATCCGGTTCAAGAGGCTGGTTTGGGCTTTGTTAATCTTATTGATTTAGCTAAAGCATGTGCAAGCAAAAGATGGTAGAGATTAAAAGAAAATGATAGCTTATGGTCTGAATTTATGAGAGCAAAGTATTGCATAAAGGATGACATGAATAAAGAAAAAAGAGAATTAGTTGAGAAATACTCTAAATTTACCAGTAAAGGATGGAGATGGACATTGACTCCAGAAGGTACATTCTCACTTAATTCAGCCAAAAATGTAATAAGGAAAAAACAAGAAGAGAAAATATTGTTCAATTGGATCTGGAATAATGATAATCCACAAAAAATTAAAACCTTTATATGGAAAGTTCTATCTAATATTATTCAATTTGACATTAATTTAAAAAAGAAGGGTATTCAGATTGTTTCTAGATGAGACTACTATGCTAATGAGATGAAAACTCTTGACCACCTCTTCTCACAGGGCAAAATAATAGCAAAAATATTGAGGAAACTAGGAGTAGAAATGCAAATGAAATATGAACATCTTACTCTTAATTGCAGACTTCAAAAATGGTTTAAATTGAAAGCTGCAAGCTCTGCACAGAACTGGATTAAAAATAATGCTTTTCAAATAGCTATCTGGTGCATCTGGAAAGCCAGAAATAAAAGTAGATTTGAGGGTCAAAACATGTTAATAGAGGATATCTGGAAGAATATAAAAGAAGAGACAAAAAAAATTTCGGAGTCATATCCATTAAAATCACATGGCACGAGGTTAGATAAGGACACTTATAAGTTATTTGAATTTAAAAGAAAAACTAGTTAAACAATTTAAAATAATAGGTATAAAATGAGAAAAACCATCGAAAGAAAGATTTTCCTTAAATATAGATGGCAGCTTTGATAGAGATATGGGAGCAGTAGGAGGAGGAGGCGCGATAAAAAATTTCGAGGGTAAAGTACTCTTTGCTTTCACGAGAAAGTTTCAAGCATCATCGGCACTACATGCTGAATTATTAGCTTTAAAAGAAGGTATAAGAATATGTAAAAATAATGGCATTAAGAAAATAGATATTCAAATAGATTCAAAAATCATTGTTAATTTAATTAACAAAAAGACATTAATGTGGAGGTATGAAGATTATATAGAAGAAATTCTGTATGAAATTAATTCATAAGATTTTACTATAAAACATATTTTTAGAGAGGCTAATGCCTTAGCGGATGCATTAGCCAAGGATGGAAAAAAATAAAGGATACAATGAGTATAATGAATGGACTCTTCCAATAAAATATATAGGCATAAAAAATCTAGACAGTAAAGATTTCCCTTACATTAGGAAGATAAGAGTATGATTTTTTAATTTTTACTTTTAATTATCTTTTTGGATCACTTGTGCATCTTATTTTATGCAGATGAGTCGCTTTTTCACCCTGGTCCTGAGGGGTGAATTCTTTTATGATGTGCAGATCGGTAAGGTTCGCTTGATTTAGATTGTGGTTAGGTTCGACTTTCTTATTTTTATAGGTCCGAAAGAAAGCACTTATACAGTTTTTTTGAGGTAAGTAAAGCAGTAATAATTTATATTTATTGGGAAGTGTTAATAAGGTAAGGGATGAAAAAAACCATAGGTATGTAGTCTCTTCTTTCTATACAGGTTTTCAGGTTTCAAGAATAGGATTAAAGCTGGACAATAGCTTTAGTTTATCTTATCCTTTCTGTTGTTTTAAGTTCTATTTTTTGTTTGCTGTAGTGCTTGGAGTCTGTTAATAAGGGTCTTGGTCTATTGTGTTAATGCTGTCAAGAAGTCAGATGTGTTAATAAAGTTTCTGTAGTGCTGTTATTATGTCACGGAAGTCTGTAATTGCTAGATTGGTTGTGTCATCGGTTTGTAACACTCATGCATTAGCTAAATAGGAAAAGCTGAATGAAGAGTTCAAGGATCAACATAAAAAAGAGGAGACGACGGCAAGTGGGTATCGAGACTGCTCAACATACAAAGACAGCGATTATAGGGTCGTATGGCTGGATCACAGGCAGTACGAAGCCATAATACAAGTCAAGCAAGGAGGAAGAATTTTCTTCTTAATAAGTAATCTGAAATGTATAAGGGTAATGAGGGAATTGGGCACCTTAATGATGAGGATATGATGCACTTGATCCCATGCAGGTTGGCCAATGGATTGTAACAGATCATATATGAGATGTAAGAGGCCGAAAGTTATGATTATAACAAAACTAAGGAAGGAACAAAAAGCATGAAAGAATCTCTCAAATAAAGCTAGGGGAGGAACGTAAAAGCACAGGCTATATCTCAAAAGCTTTCAATGAGAAAGAAAGAAAGACTTCCACAAATCATTAAAGAATAATTTGAGGAGCTTAAATGATTATATAAGTCATTATTGAGCTAGGATAAACCAAAGTATAATTTGTTTTATGTAAAATAAAATCATTCTATATAGTTTCTAGAGGTTGGGATGGGTGTAAAAGGGGAAAAGGGTAGTTATAGCTTATAAAAATGGTATTCATACGCCAAAAGAGAGGGTTATAATTAATAAACAAACTTTATAAAAGAATAATAATAATAATAAGAGGAAGAAGATGAAGAAGAAGAAGAGGGAGAAGAAGAAGTGGAAGAAGAGGAAGAAGAAGAAGAAGAAGAAGAAGAAGAAGAGGAAAGAAGAAGAAAAAAAGGTTCTTTTTTTTCAAAAAACGCTCTCAATTTCTAGAGAGAGAAATCCCATTATCCAGAGAGAGAAAATCTCCATTGTTGCTCAAAACAAGCTCCATTCAAGCTTGAAATGGAACAAACCGACATATCAATAAATAATAAGTCATTTGCTTCTATTTTTATGGGGACCATGCCGGTTTCACGTTCTCACGGGAACAAAAACGGACATCCAGTGCTCATCTTCTCAACCGAAGAAATGAAAAGGCTCATGGAACCGTTTGAACACACGCTCATCGAGAAGTTTTCCCACGGCAGACCTCGCGCAAGTGAAGTCCAAAAATTTATCGCCTCTTTGAAGCTCAATGGTAAGGTAAAATTTGTAGACTTCGATGCTAAACACGTCGTGCTGCAATGCTCTCTACTGGAAGAATATTATCGTCTATGGCAGAGAGGTTTATGGCAGGTAGATGGATTCCCCATGCAAGTTTTGAAGTGGACAAAGAATTTCACTCCACTTGAAGAAACGCCCATAGTTCCGGTATGGTTTACATTACCGTATCTTCCATTATATTTATTCAGTGCACATTCTCTCTTTGCTATATCGTCGTGCTTGGGAAAACCTATGCTTCGGGATGAGGCCACCGTCGCCATGTCCAGGCCGAATAAAGCTCGAGTATGTGTCGAGTATAACCTCTTGTCTCAGCCGCCCAGTAAGATATGGATATGTAGTGGGGATGGAGAAGAGGCCGATGGGTTTTGGCAAATGGTCATTCCCGAAAACATGCCATCCTACTGTTCTGGCTGTAAGAGGCTCGGGCATGACACAACTCAATGCAAAGTGGGTGCAGAGGTGAAGGAGGAGGCTTCTCGGCTGGAAGATAGAGGCAGGAAGATCACCAAATGGATTAGAAAGAAGGATAAAACCATTTACAGAAATTTACATGAAGAAGATAATAAATGCCCGAATAGTCTAGTAGAATTGGAGGATAATGGTAGGAAAGATAAAATCATGTATAAAGAGGATAACACGGCTGAAAAACAGGATGAAGAGATAAGTATAGAGGAAGGGGGAATGGAGATGCAAAGGATGGATGGAAGGAGGTAAAACATAGGAGGAAGCATGGTAGAAAAACTAAAACCAGAATAGTTTTAAAAGAGAAACTTGAGGATTATAACTGGATAAATGATGATCTGCTGGATTTTCCAGAAGATGAATCAATTATCTTCAGCTCTCCCTCAATAAATAAGGATGAAGAATCACAAGAGGAGAATCTCGAAAAAGTTAAGGATGACTTATCAATATACAACGAAGATTGGGAAAAGCTTTCGAGAAATCAAGCTATGGAGGCCATTAAACGAATGGCTATGGAACTAGGGAAACAAGTTAAATATAATGAGATAAGGCAAGAAATATTTAATACTCCTAAATCCCCAAGGAATATGAAGAAATATGCTAATATGGTCTATGATTCGAAGTGCACAACTAGAGCTCAAGCTAAACTAGGTTTTAATGGATAGATGTCTATACTGGAATATTAGGGGGGTCGCTAATAACCCCACGATAAACAGGTTAAAACAATTAATTAAAATATTTAAGATATCCTTAGTTGTTATTGCTGAACCAATGGTACAGCAAGATCAATTAACTAAATATAGTGAAACTTTAGGGTTTAAAAATGCGCATGCAAATCTAAATAGTAAGCTCTGGATCATGTGGCATAATAAGCTGGAAATTGAAATATTAAAAGATACAAAACAAATAGTTCATTTTAAATTAAACAAGCATATAGATCAAATAATCTCGGTAGTTTATGCTAAAAATGATAAAAAATCTAGGTTAACTTTATGGTAGGAAATGAAAGACATTGCAAAAAGAGACTCCACTTGGATTATAGGAGGAGATTTCAATGTAGTTAGAAGTCCTTGTGAGAAGAAAGGAGGAAAATCACCAGACACGATAGCTATGTCTCAATTTAATGATACAATAGCTTCTACCAATTTAATGGATATAGATTTCATAGGTTCAAGATACACCTGGTGTAATAACTGGCGGAAGAGAGGAGCAATCTGGGCAAGGCTAGACAGGGTCATGTGTAATTCTAAATGGGTAACCTCTCAAGGAATTACCGGGCTGAGACACTTAAACAGAGAACCATAGCCCACTGCTAATTACAATACATAAGAGCCAGATAGTCGCACCTAATTTTAAATTCCAAAACATGTGGGTTAAGCACGCAAGTTTCGGAGGAATTGTGAAAGAGTCCTAGCTAGAACCAGCTCTGGGAAAACCAATGCAAGCCCTTGTGGTCAAGCTCTTAAGATTAAAAAAAAGTTTAAAATTATGGAATAAAGAGGTCTTTGGTAATATTAATCAAGAAATTAAAAAAGAAGAGGAAGAAGTAGCTATGTTGGAACATGATTTTGATAGCACAAATAATAAAAATACTAGGCAAGAACTAAGTAAAGCTAAAGGAGAGTTGAGATTGAAACTACACATGGAAGAAATTTATTAGAAGCAGCGTTCAAAAATTAAATGGTTAAAAGACAGAGAAAGAAACACTAAATTCTTTCATAATATGTGTAAAATCAAATCTCAAAAAAGCAAAATTAAAGGTATAAAAAATGAAGAGGGAATATGGGTGTAAGAAGAAACGCAAATAGGTAATCTCTTTGAAGAATTTTTTAAAAAGCAATTATGCAGTCAGTCACAGCGTGTGGGAAACTCACTAATGACAGAGATCAGTGCAATCATCATGGAAAAACAAAATCAAATTATGGAAATGATTCCAGAAGAACTTGAGATTAAAGAGGCGGTATTCAGCCTAGAAAAAGATAGTGCAGCAGGGCCAGATGGTTGGAATAACTTTTTCTTCCAATCAAACTGGCATATTGTTAAAAATGAGATAGTCCCTACAGTTGCTAACTTCTTTGTAGGGGAGGAATTACCGAAATCTTGGGCAAAATCATATATAGTATTAATCCCTAAAAAAGAAATGCCACAGAAATGCGAGGATTTTAGACCTATAAGTCTATGTAATTCTATTTACAAGATATTAGCGAAAATTCTACAGAATAGATTAAGCTCCATATTACCTTCTATAATATCTCAAGAGCAAACGGGGTTTGTTAAAAACAGATTAATTATAGAAAATATTAGATTGGCATCTGAAATGATGAAAGAGATAGCAAGTAAAACTAGAGGAGAGAATTTAGTGGTAAAACTAGACTTGTCCAAAGCATTCGATAGGGTCGAATGGGATACTCTATGTTTTGCTATGAGAAAGTTTGGTTTTTCCGAGTTAATCATAGATCTAATATATAGATGTATTTCTAGTATATGGGTAAGAATAATTGTAAACGGGAAGATAGGTGAAGAATTTAAACCAAGTAAAAGTTTAAGACAAGGAGATCCTTTGTCTCCTCTCCTTTTCGATATATATCTAGAATTATTAATTCGAAATCTGAATAAAAGAATGTCAGAAGGTAAAATAATAATACCTTTCAGGCAACCGAAAAATACACCTAGAATAGGATGCTTAGCTTACACAGATGACCTTATAATATTCACGAATGCAAATAAAAAATCAATAATGAACTTTATGGACCTCCTTTAAATATTTGAAAATGAAACAAACCAAGTCATAAATAAGAACAAATGTCAGTTTATGGTACCTAAAAATACTAAAGATAAAGTAGTAAACAAAATCAAGAGTAATACAGGTTTTTCAGAAATTAAAGGAGCCCTAATATATCTAGGATGGCCAATATATGAGGGAAGACTTAAAGAAAAAATACCTAATTTTCCTTCAGGATAAACTAAGAAAGAAAATTGCAGGTTGGAAAGAACAGCTGTTGGGTTTTGGAGGGAGAATTACATTAATTTCTCATGTACTACAAAGTACATTTGTGCACATATTATTAGTTATACACCCTCCTAAAAATTTCACTAAAAAACTTGAATCAGAAATGGCTAACTTTTTATGGGGTAAAAGAGATGGGAAAAACAAATTACACTGGAAAAACTGGGAAGACATTTGTTACCCTAAAGCAGAAGCAGGTTTAGGTATAATGAACTTACAGGACTTGGCCAACATAGGAGCCCAAAGAAAGCTTCGAATAACTGGAAAGCAATGGAAAAACAAAAGGAGTTAGTAGACACGCATTCTATGCTAAAACAGAGCGGTTGGAAATGGACTCTAACCCCACAAGGAAATTTCACCTTAAAGTCAGTAAAGGAATTGGTTAGGAACAAAAAACCTGCCCAAATGATATTCAAGTGGGTTTGGCAAGATAATGTCCCTCAGAAAATGTGCTCTCTTACATGGAAGGCTCTTGTTAATGCCTTACCGGTAGACACGAATGTACAAAGAAAATGTATAAAATTGGCATCAAGATGTGAATGCTTTTCTGAAGCTATAGAATCAATGGATCACTTTTTATCTAAAAGTATAATTGCAGTCGAAGTCTGGAAAGAGCTGGAAGAAGCAAATCAATTAAGCAAAAAAGAGGATGGATTAATAGACAGACTTAAAAAATGGGGAAGTAAACCTTCAAAAAAATCCCACTAGAACTTGGCTTAATCAAAAACTACCACATGTAATAATCTGGTGCTTATGGAAAGCCAGAAATAAAAGTAGATTTGAAAACATAAGGATGAATTCAACAGAAATAATAAAAGATATTAGAAAAGAGATAAGCAATATATCGATTATAAAACCTATTAGAATAGAAAAAGAGAAGTTAGATAAGATGGATGAGATGACATGGGACCTTACGTTTAAAATTAATAAACAACAATGGGCCAAAAGAATAAGCTGGAATAGCCCCCCTCTAGGAAAGCTCTCTCTTAATACAGATGGTAGCTTCAATATGGATACCGGAATTGCAGGGGGGGAGGTGTAATAAGAAACTCGAAAGGGAGAGTAATGAAAGCTTTTACTCTCTCGAGCGTAGCCTCTTCAGCTCTCGAATCAGAAATAAAAGCCTTGAAAACTAGATTAGATATATGTAAAAAATTAGAATTTAAAAACATTCAAATTCAGGTGGATTCGAAATTACTAGTAGATACAGTCATCAATAGAAGAATTCTCTGGAGGTATGAGGAGGATTTAGAAGAAATTATAAATCTTATTATTGAATAAAAAGCTTCATTAATACACATTTACAGGGAGGCAAACACACTAGCGGATAACCTAGGCAGAATAGGTTCGTCCAGAGGGGAAATAGAATATGATGAGAACTCCTTGCCGCTTAAATTAAAAGGAGTAGCTCGACTAGACAAATTATCCTTCCCTTATGTAAGATTAAATCATAGTAAATAGGAAGCAACTTAAAATATTGAGAAAATGAAAATATAACTAGACAGCTGACTCTGTAGGGGAATTTTTGTCTCTACAAAGCCTCGCCTTGCAAGGATCAAATAAGGGAAAGGTAAGTTGGAAATTTCTATTTTCTATTTTTTCTTTTTTCTGGTTTTGCTGGTTTTTTATTTTGCAGGATAGTCCTTTAAGGGTCATCAATTTTCTGTTTTAAAACCAGATTGTAATTCATAAGAGTCTGTATTGTGTATTGTTAAGTCATGTGTTATGGATCCTAATATATATAAAGACATGAGTTCGGAAATAATGAGAGAGAGGAAGTCTGTTTTTCTGCAAGAAATGTGTTAAGTTTTAAACAAAAAGAGATATGAGAGTTAAGTGTCAAGGTTAGGTATTCGGGAAGGTTAAAGATGCTGATAGGAGGATCTGAAAAAGCTTCGAAAAGAAAGATTAAAGCTTTACAAAAAGAGATAAAGGGCATGGACAAATGCGGAATTAAGGGCTGGAAAAAAATACTTCAGCATGGTTCAAAGGTAAAAAGGAAAATAGGATATATCTTGTTATCTTGCCGGTAAATTATGTATACAAAGTAGATGGAGTGAGGAATCTAGCCAAGAGGATAGATGTTTCATCACCAGGAGTGCTAAGGAAATTAAAGGGTGAAGCATCCCGAGAAAGCTAAGCCCGTATAGAAGTCTTTTAATATAGTTTCTATAAAAACTAGTGGTTATTTAGTACTAGGAATATTTCCATTTTAACTAGTCTTTAGAAATGGGGCATGGATGTAAGAGGGAAAAGGGTAGAAGTAGCTTGTACAAATGGTATTCCTCCGCCAAAAGAGAGGGTTATAAATTAATAAACAAACTTTTATAAAAAAAAAAAGAAGAGGAAGAGGAAGAAGAATAACAAGAAGATGAAGAAGAGGAAGGAGAAGAAGAAGAAGAAGAAGAAGAAGAAGAAGAAGAAGAAAGAGAGAAGAAGAAGAAGAATAAGAATAAGAGGAAGAAGAAGAATAAGAGGAAGAAGAAGAAGAAGAAGAAGAGGAAGAAGAAGAGGAAGAAGAAGAAGAAGAATAAGAAGAGAATGAAGAAGAAGAAGAAGAAGAAGAAAAAAAGAAGAGGAAGAAGAAGAAGAAGAAGAAGAAGAGGAAGAAGAAGATGAAGAAGAAGAGGAGGAAGAGGAAGAAGAAGAGGAGGAGGAGGAGGAGGAAGAATAAGAAGAAGAAGAGGAGGAAGATGAAAAAGAAAAAGAAGAAGAAGAAGTGGAAGAAGAAGAAGAGAAAGAAGAAGAAGAAAGAAAGAAGAAGAAGAAGAAGAAAGAAGAAAGAGGAAGAGAAAGAAGAAGAGAAAGCGGAAGAAGACGAAGAAGAAGCAGAAGAAGAAGACGAAGAAGAAGAAGAAGAAGAAGGGACAGGAAGAGGAAGAGGAAGATGAAGAAGGAAGAAGAAAGGGGAAGAAAGAAGAAGAAGAGGAAGAGAAAAGAAAGAAGAGGAAGAAGAGGAGGAGGAAGGAGGAAGGAAATAAGAAAGAAGAAAAGAAAAAGAGGAAGAAGAGGAAGAGGAGAAAAGAAGAAGAGAAGAGAAGAAGAAAAGAAGAGAAAGAAGAGGAGAAGGAGGAGGAGGAGGGGAAAGAGAGAAGAAGAAGAAGAAGAAGAAGAAGAAAGAGGAAGAAGAAGAAGAAGAAGAAGAGGAATAAAAAGAAGAAGAAGAAGAAGAAGAAGAAGAAGAAGAGGAAGAAGAAGAGGAAAAAGAGGAAGAAGAAAGAAAAACATTTGCGGTTTTTTCAAAAAATGCTCTCAACTTTAGAGAGAGAAAATTTCGTTTTTAGAGAAAAAATCACCATTTATGCTCAATTCAAGCTACATTCAAGCTCAAAATGGAGCAAAGGGACTTATTACCAAATAAGAAGTCCTTTGCATCAATTTTAAAAGAGCCCGTGCCTGCCCCTCCAAATTTTGGTAACAAAAATGGGAACCCCACGGTTATCTTCACTTCTGAGGAGATACAGAGGCTTGTAGAACCATTCGACTACACGCTAGTCGGAAAATTTTCCCATGTCAGACCTCGAGCACATGATTTATAGTCATTTATCATTTCCTTGAAGTTTAAAGGTAAGGTTAACTTCCCCGAGTTTGATGCAAAACACGTGATTCTGAAATGCCATATGGAAGACGACTTCCATTATCTATGGTTAAGGGGACTGTGGCAGGTAAGTGGCTATCCTATGCAAATTTTGAAGTGGACAAAGAACTTCAGTCCAAACGAGGAAGCTTCTATAGCCCCGGTATGGGTTTCCTTACCTAATCTATCATTATTTCTGTACAATAAGCATTCTCTATTCTCCATCTCTTCTTGTCTGAGTAAACCTATGCTACGGGATGAGGCAACAGCCTCTATGACAATGCTCAATAATGCAAGGGTATGTGTAGAATGCAACTTATTAGCATAGCCACCAAACAAAATCTGGATTGGTAGTGGAGAAGGAGAGCACACTAAGGGGTTCTAGCAATTTGTAACACCAGAGAACCTGCCACATTACTGCCTAGCATGTAAAAGATTAGGCCATAATAGGGAAAGCTGTAGGCAATGGGTAGAGGAAAATGGGCATGATGTTAGAGGAAGGTCCAAAATGGGTTAGTAAGGAGGACCCAAAAGGATATGGTGAAGAGAAGCAGGAAAGGGGAGAATTACTTGAGATAACTCAAGGAAATTCATGGGGGAGTTTAGAGTGGAAAGGGGCAATAATTGAAAATCAGTAGTGCTAGAGGAGGAAGGAGATAATAATCTAGTGGAGGAAATGCAGGAAAGTTTAGAATGGGGTGAAGAGGGGGAGAAAGATGAGTGTTGGGAGAAAGTGATAGTGAAGAGGAAGGGGGAAAGAGGTATAAACATAGAAGGTTGTTGAAGGAGAAGCAAGAGGACTTCAGCTGGATTGATCATTATGTTCTGGATTTTCCAGATGAGGATTCAGATGTGTACAGTTGTCCTCAATTAGGTGGGGAAGAGGAAAATGGGGAGGGAGACATAGGAAAAATAAAAGATGATCTAGACATGTTTGATGAGGATTAGGAGAAACTTACTAGAGATAAAGCTATGAAAGCCATAAAAACAATGTCTTTGCATCTCAGACAGCAGGTAAAATATAATCAAATTATGCAGGTTACTCCTAACATACATAAACCCCCAAGGAATATGAAAAAGCATTTAAACAGAATTTACAAGTCTAAATGCACAAGAGCTCAAGCAAAATCTACCCTTAATGGATAGATGTCTTTATTGGAATATTAGAGGGGTGGCGAATAACCCCTCAATAAATAGACTAAAATGCTTAATAAAAATTCATAAAATACCTTTAGTAATAATAGCATAACCAATGACTCAGAAAGATCAACTAGGTAAATATAGTGAATTACTAGGATTTAATAATGCATATGCAAACATAAATGGCAAACTATGGGTCATGTAGCATAATTATATGAATATTATAATAATAAAAGGCACAGAACAGGTAATTCACCTTAAAACAAATATAAATGCAGAGGTAATAATATCGATAGTATATGCTAAGAATAACAAAAGAGATAGATTAGAACTATGGAAGGAAATGTGGAATATAGCGATAAAAGATACCATATGGATTATTGGTGGTGATTTCAATGTAATTAGAAGTGAGAAAGAAAAAAGAGGAGTAAAAAACCCTGATATAGCAGCCATGACACAATTTAATGATAAGATCTCCAACACAAATTTGATGGAAGTTGACTATATAGGTTCAAGTTATACCTGGTGTAATAACTGGCGAAAAAGATGAGCAATATGGGCAAGGTTAGATAGGGTTCTGTGTAATCTGAATTGGATAGCCACACAGTGGGTTACAGGGCTTAGACACTTAAATAGAACCTGTTCTGACCATAGTCTCTTGCTCATCTCTATTCACAAGAATCAATATAAAATAGGTAATTTTAATTTTCAAAATATGTGGGTAAAGCACCTAGATTTTGAAAAGGTGGTGAGAGAGTCCTGGTTAGAGCTAGCCATATGAAAGCCTATGCATGTGATAATGAACAAGCTATATGATTAAAAAAATGTTTAAAATTATGGAATAAAGAGATTTTCAGAAATTTAAACCATAATATTAAGGAGGCAAAGGAAGAAGTGGGAAAGCTGGAATTAGAATATGATAATTCTCAAAATGAAGAAATTAGAAACGAATTAAGTAAAGCTAAAGGAAAACTAAGCCTTAGATAGCATATTGAAGAAATATTTTGGAAACTGCGTGCGAAAATTAAATGCCTCACGGATGGCGATAGAAATACTAAGTTTTTTCATAATATGTGCAAAATTAAAACTCATAAAAATAAGATAAAAGGAATTAAAACTGAAGAGAAAATATGTGTGGAAGAAGACAGAAAGCTAGGAATCCTCTTTGATGAATTCTATAAGAATCACTTATGTGGCTCGGTAAAGCATGAAGGAGATTCTTTAATGAAAGAAATTAACTCATCCATTACAAATGAGAAAAATTATAAGCTGGAAATGATTCCGAGTGAAGAAGAGGTGAAAATGTTATTTTTATCCTGGATAAGCACAGTGCAGCAAGACCAGATGGCTGGAATAATTATTTCTTCTAGACTAGCTAGAATATTTTTAAAAATGACCTTGTTCCTGCAGTTGCAAGTTTTTTTGTAGATGCAGATATACCCAAGGCATGGGCTAACCCGTTTATTGTGTTAATTCCAAAGAAAGAATCACCACATAAATGTGAAGATTACAGGCCTATCAGCTATTGCAATGCTATTTATAAAATCTCAACGAAAATAATACAAAGTAGGTTAAGTAATATCTTACCAGAAATAATATCCAAGGAACTAACGGGTTTTGTCAAGAACAGGCTAATGATTGAAATATAAAATTGGTATCTGAAATGATGAGAGAGATTACTATTAAAACAAGAGAGAACAATCTAATAGTAAAACTAGATCTATAAAAAGCTTTCCATAGAGTAGAATGGGATACACTCTGCTTTGTAATGAGAAAGTTTGGCTTTTCTGAAAGATGCATAGATTTAATCCATAGATGTGTCACAAGCGTATGGGTTAAAGTTATTGTGAATGGAAATAAAGGAGAGGAATTTAAGCCTAAAAGTAGTCGAAGGCAAGGGGACCGATTGTCTCCTTTGTTATTCGACATCTATTTAGAGCTACTGATACGTAATTTAAATAAAAGAATGATAGAAGGCAAGATTATTTCTTTTAGGCAACCTAAAAACACCCCTAGAATATGTTGCCTAGCATACGCGGATGATCTAATAATTTTTACAAATGTGAGTGCAAGTTCGCTAATGAATCTTATTGATCTTTTGCAAATTTTTGAGGTGGAAATTGGACAAGTTGTAAATAAAAAGAAAAGCCAGTTTTTATTAGCAGCAAAAACCACAGAATAAGTAGCAATCAAGGTCAAAAATATTACCGATTTTATTCAAAGTAAAGGGGCATTAATGTACTTAGGCTGCCCTATATATGAGGGTTGCCTGAGAGACAATTATTTAACATTTTTACAAGATAAATTTAGAAGGAAAATTGCATGCTGGAAAGAGGAGCTATTGGGATTCAAAGGGAGGATTACTTTAATCTCTCATGTTCTTCAAAGCACTCTAGTACA
>JAREIK010002060.1:279674-344674 GCA_029783825.1 Sapria himalayana | reverse complement strand
TCCTTTTGGTTTTCCCTTGAAACCGTAAAGGGAGGGCACCCATAACAATAATTAAAAGCCTCCCCGGTCCTGAGGGGAGGCCATAAAAATAGAATTTATTTAGAATTTATTTTTTTGCTGGATTGGCTTGTGTTAGGGTGTGGGTTTACCTTGCCATCCCTTCGTATAAGAACAGGTTTTGCAGAAGATTGGTGAGTCTCCCTAGCTCTGAAGAGAGACTAAAGTAATTACCCATATATATATATATATTTGCTTCAGGGGCCGAAAGGCCAACCTTGCATGCTTGAGGTAAAGGAGGTAGAAAACATTCCTGTATCATCTTTGCAGGGCTGGAAATACACAGAGGAGAGTAAGTATAGCTGGTACATGCATTGTTTTGGTTTTTTTCTTTTACATGTGATGTTAGAACATGTAAGTTTGCTGGAATTGGTGTTATCCTTTATTTTTTCCTATTCTTTTCCTTCTTGCTAGCCATCTTCCTCTATTGCTCCTGTAGAGCTCTAGGCCATTCCTTGTGATCTCATACTTGTCCTTCCCCCTCCCTTTCTTTTCATCCTGGGATGGTTCCCAAGCTTGGAGTTAGGCTCAATCACAACTTAAAAGGTTCGTTCGCTGTATCATTCTTCTTTTAAGAGTTCTTTTTTTTATGTTAGTAATGGTTTTAGTTTTTGAATGGATATCCTAATTGGGTTAATTCTCCAACCTATTTTTATTCTTGGCCTGGCAATGAAATGTTCCAAGGAGCAACTTCTTTATTATATATATATATTAGGAGGTTCCCCTCTTGTCTTTCTATTTCTATTCCATTTCTATTTAATCACTCTCAATGAGGAGAGAAAAACGAATTCAATATTTTAATTATACAAGAAGTACCACCAGTGTTATAGAATGAAATTCCGAGTGAAAAGATGTAGGATAGAAAGCCTAGGATGGAACCGAATCACGCCCATGGGGAAGTTTATCCTTATAATGCCAAACTAAATTAGAAGCAAGCAAGGCTTTCTTTTCTTGTAGTCAGAAAAAGAATCCTAGGGTTGATGCTTAACCAATTATTTCATTCCATCCCAGAGAAAGAATAAAGAACATTCCATGTTGTGAGGCATCGCCAGTTGTACGATTACCATAGTCTAGGAGCCAACCTAGCTAAGGAAATATCCCAAAGTAGGGGTAGCTCACTATGTAGATAGATGCTCTTTCCTTTTTTGGGAAAGCACTTATTTTGAGATGAGATACTACTGCTTAGATTAGATAGTTAGCTTAGCAGATGCTTTCTTCTAGCTCTACCATTTGAAGAACACTTATCTTGTGTTCTTGTGTTTGTTATTTGCCTTGTAGCTACTACTAATATGATATATGCTATGAAAGTGGTAGAATTTATCATTCAAATTGCTCAGGGCTTGGAAGACGTTGATAGAGGAATAATAAGAATCAGAGGGAGGATTACCAAAAAACTATGTAAGGCTTAGACCTTTCGTATTTTGCTTGGCTAGCATTCTTTTCAAGCACTCTTGCCTTAAGAAGTGTTAGCTATCTTTCAAGCACTCATTCTTGAGAGAAAAGAAGTCAATAGTTCCTAAAACTACTAAACATAATATAACCGCTCTATAGTTAGAAAGTGTCATCTTCCTATACTATTACTATATTATATAGAAAGCTTCAATAAAAGCAAAGCAACTATTATGCTATGTAAGTGGATGTATAGGCATCCTATCCCATACGCAATCCAAGAGAACATCCTAGTGGGCCTCTTTGTTGGTGGTGAACGTCTCCTTTTTTCATTGCAAGGTGAAGATAAGATAAAGCTAATGAATCTGCGGAGGACCATAAGCAAGTCTTCTATCTGTTCAATACTCTAAGTCACTAGTGCCTATCCTTTCTTTATAACTTACAAGCAAGAAAAGCCCTTCTAGAAAGGATGAGGTTAAAGGGACTATTATCTCTATGGGAAATGATATTCTCATGGATTTATACCAAAATGGTAGATCCATATCTTCTTATAAGCTTTCCTTTTGGCTTCCTCTTCTACTTTTATAGCCTTTGAAAGTTGTCAAGAAGAAGGTAAACATCTAAGTAATCTACTACCCTTACTAAACCACCAATAAGGGCCAAACCCACCCTGGTGAATACTATGCCTCCACTCTTGGAAAAAAGCATGCTTAGGGCATTAACTTTTTCACCTTCAATAGTAAAGAAGCAAAGCCCACTACCATGAATACTCATCTTGATGATGACACTCAGTTTCCTCATTACCTAAAGACTTGTCTTTATCTGTGAGTACCTAAGTTTAGTAATTTGTGCCTTTTCATTGGTAAGATAAGGTTACCAATCTTTATGTTGTAAGTCATGTTAGTTGTAGCTTATGAAGGTAAGCCTGCCCTACGAAATGAAGGTTTCCTTGAGTTTAAACTGTAAGTGAATAGCCAACCCCTAGAGTGTATCAAGAGTGCCTACCCTACCCGAGGGTGCAAGTCCATTATCAATCTCCATGCTTTTGCTTCACCTCATTCTTATGTTTTTGACACATCGTATGCTTCCTTGGATCAGGGGGTGTTCATGGATGAGAGTAACTCATAGAGCGTGATGGTGGATGAGTTCTCAATTCCTTCTTACTCTCACAGCCTTGGATTATACCAAAAATTGTGCATCAAATACCTGATCTCTTTTTGTTTTTGTATCATGAGTGGTTGCTGTACTGTATCCTGAGATGGGCAGGTAGACTTGCTAGTGTACCTAAGTTCACTACCCAAAAGCTTTTTGCTTTAACTGAGATTGGGCTTTTAAGGCTTATTTTTGCCGTGTAGCAGCATGATCCGTGGAAGGGGTGAATCTGAGTTGAAAGCCTATTCACTAATATCCTAATCTGGGTCAAATATCTGATTGGAGAATAGAGTGTTACCATACTAGCTAGAATTCCTTACTCATAAAATAGTGGTTGGATAGGCTTTTAAATGATAGCCAACTTAGTAGCCATTTAAAGAGGATTTCTTTGACTGATATGCCTCTTTCCAGATAGTAACTAGCTTCAAAAAAATGGAAAAGCAAGTGAACCTCACATCTAGTTGTCGATAGGTTTGATCACTATCGTACCCGCCTGCTTCAGTCGGTGTATCGAAGAGATATTTTTGGGTGAATCCATGCTGGTTAGCATCACAGAAAGACCGAACTAAAAAAGATAAGCTCATTTATTATGTATGCTATATTTTCTTTGATACCCAAACTCGCTAAAAGAACTATCTCATATAAGGGTGATCACAAAAGTGGGTATTGTGTATCCATTTTAAACCGGTTGATTGGCGTGTGCTTCTGGCTCTAATTCCTAATCCGTGGGATGAAAGAACTCTTCTGATCTGATTTTGAGAGGGTTGAAATCACTGGGGAAGGACTGAAAGCTTTCTTTTATTAGGACTGATGCTACTCTAATCTCTTTAGCATCTTATTATTCTGTGTCCTTAGTTCTTACTAGTCTCAGTATCACAAGAAGTATCAAAGTATAACCTAATAGTATTAGTTTCTTAATGGATTGACTTTTCCCTTCTAGTTGCAAGTCAATTGCCCTTCTGAAAGGTGAGGTGGGCACCTTTCATCAATGGTCCAAGTACGGGAACTGCTAAAACAAAAGAATCTAAACTACAAGGATCTGAACACACCTCCTTGATCTAGGAGATGAGTTATGTAGGCGTACAACTTTTCCTAAGTTGTCTTCGATCACAAAAAAAGCTAAAGAAGGTTTTGGGACTGAGCTTGTATCAATACTTTGGTATAAGATGGAAATTGCATAAACATAGACACCCTTTAGCAGCATTGGTAGAAGCAAAAGCCTTTCTAGAAAAAAAAAGTAAGTCTCACGGCTTATTCTATTTGTAGCGGTGAAGCTACTCGTGATGAAGCTAGCTTATGTAATGGGCTGCTCCCTCTTGCATTGAGTAATATGTTTGAGATAGCTATTCATTGAAGGATTTATTTTCTCTCTTCGTGTGCAAGGGAAGGACTAATCTGCGAGACTATTGAGACCATGGAATAGGATGTGAAGCTTGTTTCTAAACACCATTTCTTTTCATTCATGGTATCTTTCCATTTCCATATGGTTAGTAAAGGTATATTCCCTCTTCCGTTAGTTGTTGACATGTCTTATTTAAGTAAAAGTGTGGTTACGATCACATATATCTTTTTTTTCTTTCTTTGAGACTCGGGGACAGGGACTCAGAGGGAGAAAATGTGTGACTTGCCAATGACAAAGCTTTTTCTTATTTAAATCCATACTTAGGTTTAATTGAGGTTATCTTCTTCCTTGCCTACCCTAGCCCCTCTAGTGAGGTACCTTTACCTTGGTGTTGTAAGGTGCACTTGCTTTAGCTTGAGTGCATCCATGATTTCTTTCCATCTATTCCATCTTAGTCCATCTAGTAGATGGAGTTAATTTGCTTTGAGGTAAATCTTCATCCCCCAATGTTCGTATTGTAGTAAGGTTTCCTTTTCTTCTTGTTTTATTTGATTTGAAAAAACTACTCTTTCCATTATGCTTTTCATGATTTTTTGCTTGCTGCTTGTTAATAGCTTTCCCATTGTCCTTTTCTTTCCTTAGTTGATGTCTCCAATCGTGTAACCTTACTTCTTTTTCCCTCTATCCTGCCAGTCAGCCTACTTTACATATTCCACCCATTACTACCATACTGTACTATCCCGTCTTTCAAAAAAGCAAAGGCATTAGGTATATCCCCTTTACAAACTTTCTTAGTCGTCTCTTGCTTTTTCACTTTTTTCATAATCTCTTAGTCCAGCTATTACATATATCTCGTAGTCCCTATGTCTGATGCTAGCCCTTTCATCCTAGCTTTCCATTCCTTAAGCATTCCAAACCCTACCCTAGAAGGCTGACTACTTTTTCGTTGTTGCAAGGATCAATGTAATCGAGGTTTGTCTGCTAGCCTATGTAATAATCAGTAGTAGCCCCTAATAGCTTATTTTATTTCCTTCTAGAATTTATCATTGGAGCCTTTCCTTTGCTTCGAAGAAATGTTATCATCAATAGGCAGGTAATGCCAGTTTTCAATGCAAGCGAATCAATCGTATCAACGCACTAATCCTTGTGCTAATTATTGTAGTACTTTACTTAGTCTATCCATCAGTATGACAAAATTCATCTAATTTGATTACACTTCTCAAATAAGGATGATCTTCTTAGTTTCTAGTGTGTGAAGTCTATTATTGCTTGCCTTGTTGGCTCACCTAAGGTGGTGACTGTGTTTGCTTTCTTTCTTGCTTTGTATTGAGGGTATGTGTAGGCGGTTGTAGGACATACTCTTTCTTATTTATTGTTAGAGGTTTCCTTCTCTTATTGTCTTTGTCTTGTATGGTGAGACTAGTTCTTATTTTGTATCACCATTTTATAAGGAGAATGTGTCAAAGCTCTCCTGGTGAAAAGGAATCTACTTTCTTATCATTTCAAGCCTTGGCAGTAGCTTATTCCTATAGTACTCTGATTATTCTATATCGTATAGAGCACTTACTATTAGTCTGAGTCCAAGCCTAAGTTCCCTAGTTTCAGATTCAGTTTGGGAGTGTCCCTTTCTGTGGTATAAGGGGTTTGTAGCTTTCAATGTGTTCATTCTTGTAGTAAAGATGGAACAATGGATCTTTCATCCTTGAGGTGTCGGACCATACACCTAGTCTTTTTCTAACAGCCACAAGATTAGAATCCTTCCCTAGAAGGGCTTGAAAGAATCTATGTTCCATCCAAGCCATGGTAGGAGTTAGATCACCATCCCCCACACCTCCTAGGGTCCCTTCTTTATACTAGGTTAGCCTTCTTCTCCGGTAGTGGTGCAACCTTAAATGCAACTAGTTGTCTCTCTCTTGGTGTGGAACCCACTGATTGATGGGGAAGGAAAGCAAAACTCTGATTGCCAGGGTAGGTGGGATAAAGGTAGGTGCATTTTATTTTTCTTATATCAGAATAGTAGTCATTAAGAGTTAGCACGAAGGAGTTATTTCATTGAATCCTTATCATTCAAAAGGAATTGATAGAGGGGTGAATAAAACTTACAAATTATTCGAGAGATAGCAAGGCAACTAGGATGCTCTCTGAAGGGTTTGTGAAAAATAAAAGACTATTTTTTGGGCAAATTGATAGTGATTAGTTTGTGAAAGAATGGTTTGTTTGCGATGTGAAATGTCATAGGTTATCTCAGATGTGGGATTAATAGTCTTTATTGAGTTAGCACATGATTTGCAGGAAAGATATCTATTGAATTAAAGGCAAGGATCTTCTTTGATTAAGAAAGCTTTTCAATTGGCTAAGGGACATTGCTAAGGAAAAGCTTTGATCCAACTCATCGAAGATGCCCAAAAGGAACTACAAGAGATGAGACAGTTGCTTTCACTAAAGGACTGAAGTAGCCATTATAGGATGAATCAAGACTAGCCTTTGAAAGCCTCCCAGAAAGCTTTCCTTTCATCCGCTCAGGTACAGGTCCATTACCTCTATCTTACTCCCACTACTTGTTATTCCATTGGCTTATGGAAACCAGTGAGCCCAAAAGAAAATGATAGTAATTTGTGCAAAAGAAAGAGTTGTCAAAGTAGGACAAATGCATAAAGAAAGAAGTAAAAAGCCAAAGGAGCGAGCGAAAAGGAAGCAAGTGGCAGAAGCAAAAGCAAGAATAAGAGCAATAAATAAACTCAAAACTAACCGGTAAATGCCCCCTCACCTACAACCAAAGAAAAAGGGGTAGGGGGCACAGATACACTCCTACCTGGAGAGCCAACTAGCCCTTGTGCGGCCAAGAGGAATGTGACAAATACATGCAGTGAAAGAGTAAGCTTTTCACTTCCTGACTATTCTCTTAAAAGAAAAAAAAGAAGGGGAACCCTCTTCTGTATAAATGAAAAGACAACATTGACTCCACTATCATCATCATATCTGGTCAATTTATTTATTCTTATACTCATCTCATTTCTTCCATCAAGAACTGCCCTTTTTTCTAGTCAAGAAAGAAAGCCTAAGCGAGAAAAGAATGATTTAAGGAGAAATTCCCTTAGTGACAACAACATCTTTCTTTCAAACATTCGAACATTGTAGGCCTCCTTTTTACCTTATAAGGACTAAGAAAAAAAGACTCACATTCCCAAATAACCAATCAATCTTGGAAGATATCGCCCACTATTCCTTGGTTTGGTGTGCTTTTCTTGATCATTTCTTATTCAATGGAAGATCTGGGTGATAGAAATGAGAATAGAAGATAGATCAATTGTAGAAGGTTGATCCTTGCTCATGTGCTTACTTACTAGAAAGTTTCTTATGCTTATTCAGAACTACAACTCTCATTGAATATTTGTTTATTTTTTTCTCGCCGACCAAAACCACTTTGACTAAGATTGAAAGTGGCACTTACTATGGACAGGTACTTCTTCACTCAACCATGAGTATGGAACTATTTTGACCAAAACCACTTTGACTGAGATTGAAAGAACTATCACTTTCTAAACCCATAGGCTTAAGCCAAAAAGGTGGACCGAGAGATGAACGAAGACCTTTTTAGATTTCATCAACAGTCTCGTGACAAGCATAAGAATCACCTATATTGGTCGAACCTAATGCCTAACACACAAGATTCCATCCTGTTTTTTGCTCATTTTCTGGAGTGATATTGTCAGTTTGATCTCTTTTCTTATCAGTTCGACTGAGCTTCATTCAGAGGAAGACTTTCCCATCAACAGAAGAAAAGCAAGGAACTTCTCTAGCTTAAAAAAGTACTTTTCCATTCTTACATATTTTTAATGAGAGATCTCTTACCGAAAACAAACCAAGTGAAGCAGATTCTTGTCTTCCAACTAAAGCTTCAAGATCGGTCTCATTTTAAGCCTTACCCGCTGCTTTTATATGTATGGAATATAGCTTGGCACTAAAAAGATCTTTGATTGTTTCTACATCTTCTAGGTAGTTACCTCAAGATCCCAACTTCTCAATGTGGTCAATCTCATCTTCTTAGATCAGATCAGCTACGTCTTGATGAACAAGAATGAAAGTAGCACCGTGAGAACCATCATAGACTAATTAGGACCAATGGGTCACACAACAGGTACACAATCAACTTTTCACACTTCTTCCTCACCCCCCATGTCTGCTTTTTCACTTCAATGGATAAAACTTCTTGTTGTAATGCTATTTTATAGGAAAGGAATTGATGCAAAAGCTAGTTTGCTAGCTATTGCATTGTCCCTAGCCAACAATTCTTGTTGTTTCTGACCCCTCAGATCTCGATCCACAACTAAATATGCCTCAAGTGCATCAACTTCAGCCCAAATGAATGATTCAGATCCTCTTGTGTAATGAAATTAGCTTTCCAATTCTATTAGTGTGAAGTGAACATGAACTTATCCAGTTCAGGGAGCGAAGCCACGAGACCTCCTCGATACCTATAGTTTAGATGAGATTAGAGTCGGTTCAAGAAAATGAGGAGCTATTGGTTAGATAGAAACTAGACAGCTTATGACATTTCAAAAGTAGAATCCATGTCTTTTTATCTTTGTTTACGGAAGGATTAGTGTCGTGTGCTTTGGTCTTGGTCTATAGTGCTTCCTTTCGCACCTTGGTTAGCCAAAAGTAGAAATGCCGAGAGTGTAGGGAAGGGTCCCTTGGATGTGATGGCTAATCGTCACTGAGTCCAAACCTTATTTAACGTCATTGGTTGATGGTTAGTCAATAGAAATGGCTCCTATAGTGTAGGGATGTTAATAAATCTAAATGTGAGTGAGCCTTCGTATCCTTCTTATCTTTTTTCTCTGAGTAGCAGGTAGTTTTGCTATCAAAGTGTAGGTTTGTTTGCCAAGGTAAAGCTTTCTAAGCTATTATTTTTCTACATCCTTCCCTCTTATCCACCCCAAAAAACAAATAACCAGGCTTTAAGGCTGGAAAGTAGTAGCCATGGGGCAGAGACAACTCTAGCATCTTGAGAAGCAAGAAACTAGGGTAGCAAGAATTTCATGCAATTCTTGCTAGGATTGTCTACAATCTGGCTGATCTTTGATCAAAAGTGGTCTATGATCAGCTAGTTATAGAATCTGTAATCACTTGAATCTCAAGACATTCTTCAAACCAATCTTGGGCCAACTATTGGATTTTGGGCAGGTTAGGTCAGACATTAGATATAACTGCCTACTCATCCTGATCAAACCCTTCCATAGTTATTAAATTGCACATAGATGGAGATCTATCTATATGTATATCTTTTCCCAGTAAGAACTACCTTGCCTTTTTGATATATATTCTACATGCTTGGTTGGAACAACCCATTCGCTTCAAGGAAGCATCTGCTGCCTTATCAGGTGTTTGTAATGAAGGTGATACTTTGGGCCAGATGGAGAAAAAATGGCTCGTATGTTATGGATAGGATAGGTTTTTTGGTTTTTGATGGTATGACCCAGATAGGTTGATGGCATAGTATGTTTATTGGTTCCACTGATCCCTCCCTATAGCTTTCCCTATCTTTGTTGCTTCTCCTAGCCCCCGACTAGAAAATACGACTGAAGTGGCATCGGGTCTACTTGATCAACCATAAAAAAACCCAATGTGCCACTGATCTATGATCAACTTCGCTTTAGTATGTTAGTTGAGTGGCATCCGCTCCTCAATGAGAACTGAATCTGCACCTGCTTATAGGGGTTGTAGCTTTCCTCCCGCTTCCACTTCCGCTTCCACCTTTTCCTCCTCCCTATAATCACTGTGTAGCCTCCCCTAAAACTCCCTTCCGTGTTTATTCGAACCAAGCTCGCCTTCTCCTCATCAATTAAGTGCTTTCACGACATGACCTCTCCAACCTTTTCTATCTATCCTGAGAAATAGCTCGAGTAAGAAGTCTCGATCTGGATCTGAAATGGACTATGGATCTTGATATATTGGTCTATGTGAGATTCGACTCCCTCTCCAATCTCAGTTCTGGTTTAAATAGATCCCTTTCTACCTTTTTTAATTAGCTACTACTACTACTACTACTACTATTACTGTAGAATGCACCTTTGCTGCACTCGGCCACTTTCAGGAGGAGTGGGGATGGCAAGGAAGGACATTTCTTTGCTGTGATCTCCATGTTCAGCTATAAATCCATAGCTATGTACCTATTGTGATAAAATGAAACTCTGTTTGATTTGATGCCTACTACCTAAAGGCAGCTAGTAGTTTATGGCTGGCTGACATATCGTGATTTCACCATTAGAGGGAGGGGATGGAAGAAATGAGTCGATCACCTAGCCGATCTCGAATAGCCCGATCTTTATTTCAACTGATTCACCACCTAAAAAAGAGAATAAATAGATATATCTATTTAGTTATTTATGGAAGATAGTCAGGCCACTTCTAGCCGTTCAAGTGATTATGCCTATTCTAGCCCTACCATTAGCCCATATCATTATATAAAGTAAAGAAGGGGGTACTTTCGAGCTGATCGGTAATGGATCAAAGTGGCCATTAGTTGGGCTGATCTGTGATTGGTCAAGGTGAACAAGAGGACACATACCTCCTCCATATTCTTTAAATTAATGGGCAAGACTAAGGTACAACATGCGAGAAGTGTGGGAGTTTAAAGAACAACTACTAATTTGGATGGAATAAGATTTTTGCATTACTCCAAAAAAAAGCCATCCCATGAGTATACATGACCCCACTACATGTATAAAGCATACATCCCTACTCAAAAAGTAGATCAAAGCTTTTTATAAGAAAAGTAAAAAGCTGGAATCTGATAAGAAGACCCCCTGAGGGCATCTTGTAAACCAATTTTTCAATCTAGAGATCCCGGCAAGGCTGCCAAAGACATCACAAAACCCAGGGATGTCTCTTGCAAAAAAGAATTCATATAGATTTTCTTAGAACCCCAGTCTAGCCTACCCAAAAAATATAATCTAGAATAAACTTTCTACCCTTATTAGTAGTAGGTGAATATAGACCCTATTTGTATGTGCATTCACATAATAGGCATGTTCCAAGATCTCCTACAATGAGAACCTGACACATGGTTTCTTGATAGTAAGCTGATTAAATAAATGGATCATAGGTTGTTGAATATTGAGTTTAGCTTAGGTTACGTGTTCTGTTAATACGCTACTAAGGCACACACATGATCTTAGATATATTTCATCCCCTTTCGGGAACACATTCTTACTAGTAGGGGCTAAGCCTGATGCAAATATATCAAAAAAAGAAGAGATCTATTGTAGATTCTATGAAAAGTAGATTTGACCCTTATCTTATGTTATGGCTCGTCTCGTGCTTAGTGACTCACCAGATTTAGATAGGAGAGTAGCAAGTCTATTCAGAAAAAACTCTCAATTATCCTTCTTATCTAGAATATAAATAAATAGATTATACTCCCTATTTGGTTATATCAGACAGGGACTTCTATAGAGATATTTCCACTCATTCATCATACTCAAAGTCAAAGTCACGGCATGGGGGCTTGGAAAAAGAACGAGAGTCATTGTCATGATGGTGCTACAAGATGGTGATTTATCAAATAGAAGAAGAGATCTGTGAACCTATTGATTGACCATAGATGCGAACCAATTGGCCACTATCTAAAAGATAAGATAAGATAAGATAAGTAGTTCTTCTATCGTTCAAGGACAAGGGAAGAACATGTAGCAGCTTGCCTAGATCTCATATTTTCCACGTAGTCTATCGATCAAACCAATGATTCTTTTCTCAAAGTAATAAAGATATTTCATTTTTCCGATATGTAGCTCCGCAAACTAGATGCGCATCATCGGGATAGGGCGAAAACAAATATAGAATCCTCATCATGGCCCTTTACATTTTTCTTTTGTTTGTGTCTGGTCCATTGTGTGTGTGTTTTTTTAAGGTTGATCTGGGGGTTGCTGCTCTAGGGCATCCAATTCCTCTTCTTTCTTTTGCTACTGATCTCACATCGAGAGCTACTCCTTATTCAGGGTCATCAGATGATAGATCTTTTTCCAACTCTAAAAAATAGGACAATTGGAAGGCTACCCCCGACTCATGTTTCTATCTATAAAACCCCCCTTTCCAGAGGAGAGCAGAAGCTTTAGGATGTATGATGTATATGCTATTCCAAAGTAATCTATTAATCTGCTAATAATTCATTTCATTGCAGTTCTATCTATCAACTTATTGTGAAAGACCAAATTTTCCCTTTCTGCCTTAAGTACCTCCCTGCTGAGAATGATTTGACAATGGGTTTGAGTCAGTTGTTGTAAACTTTCCCTTTCTCTATTTTGCTTTGCGTAGAAATTAAGGAACTAGGATTTTAGTTGAACTAGACCAAATTAATACCGGTTACTGAACTGGCTATGCGAGGTCATTTTGTGCAAATCTACATTCAAATCGATCTAAGTGCTCCCACTGGAGTAGAATTGGTAAGCATCATTAAAAGATTGAATACTAAAGAGTACATTCCTTATGAAAATGAGATGAGAAATACATAGAAGTTGCATTCATCCTAGTAGCTTTCAGAGTCTATTTTTAGTAGTAAATATAGAGATTGAAGTATAACCCAACCCAAAACCTAGATCCTCTTTATTATGAAGGGTTTAGGGGTTTGTTTAACGAAGGGTAAGCTTCAACTATTAGAGACTTGAGAAGTGCACTGAAGGTTAACTATGTCAATCTACAACTTAATGTGATTGGCTTCGCTCAGGGTAGATGGGTCTACCATCTACAACCATGAAGCTAAGGTCATCGTGTTGTAAGAAGTTATACCATCTACAACTTAATATTGATAGATAGGGTCGGCTCCCCATGACGATCAATATTCTTTTCTTCTTAGAGGCTCTCACTTTTTTTTCTCGTTAACCATCGGCATTCTTTTCTTACCCATTCCAGCATGTTAAGAAGTTATAGCTGACTTGGTCCCCTTTGAAGACAAGACCTTATTTTTCCTTTCTTTCCTTTTTATGTAGACAACTAGGCTCTCTTTTTTTGAAAGACACGAAACAATAGTAAAATCTCACCACACTCACACACGTATAGAAGTATATCTTTGAGAATTTGAATAGGTGTTCTTTTCTTAAAGCAATCTAGGATGGAATCATATCCGCTGTTTAATAGATGATTGCTCTCAAATCCACATCTCTTGATTCTGCTTCTATTGAATCCAAATGAATTTCATCATCATAGGCTGCACATTCAAAAGAGAGTGAAGTGAGGATGTGCTCTCCTTTGTTAGCAAGCCTAGGTTGTGCAAGTAAAGGAGTAAGGGCATTAGCATTGGTGCCATAAAGGCAATGAAATGGACGAGGAATAGTAGTTTAGAAGTTATTGAATCAACAGTTACTATTCTTGAATCCCCTATTTGTATTCTTTTTAATTTTATGAAAGATCAATAGCTAGAGTGATGTGGGACTGATTACTATCCTCTTGATGTAGATTTTCCTCCCTTCTTCCAACTTTTTCAAGATAAAGAGCTAACAATTGGTTGTGCCTTGCTCAAAAAAGGAAAAGGCATCTCATGCCATGGTTCTTGTGAAAGAATAGGCAACAATGGAGTAGCAGCGCAACTAGAAGTAGCAGAAGTAGATGCACAATGAGATTGCCCCTAGATTGACTGTATTAATGCTCTATATCTAATATGTCTTTCTCCTATTGTTAGGATAAATTCCTTCCTTGATAAACCTAAAAGAAAATATGATAAAGCTGACCTCCTAACTTTCACAACTTGGTTTTTTCTCTTAAGTACTCTTAAGCCCAGCCTATTCTTTCCCATTCATATGAAAAAGACCTACTGCGGGCCACCCAAAACCATTACACCTTTGGCATGATGAGTTAGAAAGGTGAAAAGAGAACAAGAAAACACCAGCATATATCACTCCTGTCTAAGTGAGCTTTTATCCATAGGACTTCTATTTCAAGCATGACTTGTAGCGGGACTCCACTTTAGGTCTTACGAACTGAGTTTATGAAGAGGGAGATCAAATTTTCAATGTAGAGGTTCCCAAATATGGGGATGGGGAAAAGCAAGAAATGAATTTGTCTAGTCTCCTCAACAAGAGAATTTTTTGTTGGTCAAGATGACGTTGGATAGATAAGCCTTTCTATTAAGGGAATAAGTGTAATTAGTAGGGAAGAAAGAGTGATAAGGCCGATGGCGCTATGCCTTCTTTATTCGAAGCCCCAAGTGAGTAGTAATTACTTTGCTTAATTTTGTTTTCTTTATTTGTTTTTCATGCATCCTCTTTCTTACAAATACCTCCATCTTACTTGGTATATTATAATGTTAACCTATAGGGGAATCTCAATGTCCTAAAGTTGAGGGGATCAGGAACACTGCACGGGTCATAGGAAGGACCCGTGCAGTGGAGAAAAACAAGGGGCAACAATGTAGGAGTGCATGGGGAATCCCACTCGACATTGACACCTCTAGTTTTGGGGGAAGAAATAGAAAGTTAGGGTTGAGAAAAACAAGGTATACAAACAAATTATTTTGTAAAAGAATAAGAATCCATTAAAAGCCCCAAACCAGCTACACAGGTGGCTATGTCTTGAGGTTATATTTTCATCCCTGTAGTTCCGCTTCTTACTCTAAAAAGGAAGGCTTATCGGAATAGAAATTGCATTGCCATTGCCTTGGTTTAACCAAGAAAGGCATGGGAGGGGCATTCTTGGGATCTTACTTATAGATTAGATGATCTTTAGTGAATCATAACTAGGTGACCATCTGCTTTTTAAAGGCGGGAATGGAGGGACGGGCAAGCTAACAACCTTCAAGAGCTATTAGTGCAGGTAAGGACTTATTAGTTCTAAGCTTTTTCCATTCCCTAGTTGCTACTATTTTTTAATAGCTTCCCAGGCTTCCTAAAGGTAAAAAAATAATAAAAGAGAAGAACAAAATAGCATGGATTAGATAGAACTAGGTGCATGGTTGTTCCAATAATCCAATATGGATGTTGTTGAAGAGCTAAGGAGAGAGAGAATGTCTTTTTTGGGTTTCAAGAAGGAAGCATAAGACCTTGAATGGACTCTAGCCATAGGTTGGTGACTTGGCTTCCTCTCTTTTTGATTTGTTCTCTGAGTGAGGTGCCTTAGAGAGCTAGCTTTACTTCCTTGCCTACAAGTTTCTATAAGGTGTCTATCTAGAAAGCAAAGCACAAGGGTCCAACGGGAATTTGATTGCTCTTTATTTAGAAGCTAATGAAAGAAAAGACTAGATTAGGTTGTTGTTATTCTTCCTCATAGCTAGATGTGACTACTGTAGGTTATGAATGGAGAGACTGTAGTGATGTCTCAACCAGTTGTTTGAGAACTAGATAGAATGAATAATAAGAAAGAAAATCTGGACCTCTTAGCTAAGCGAATTGGGGATTTTGTGTGATCTCCCCCAAGGAAGGATAACCCATTTATCTTGGGTCTAGGACTAACCAAGACTTCCTTACTGTGCTGGAAGCAATCTAACCTATTTATCTTAAAGGGGTGGGTTTGAGAGTGGTGTGGGGCTCTTTTCCTCCTTTCAACGAGAGTGTGTATATCTTCATATGGGCAACTTCTTTTAGTCCTTTAAGCTGAGGATAGTTCTTCCCTTCTACGATTCCTTGCTAAGGGTAGAACTAGCTTTCTTCCATAGGGTTATCCTCCTTTTCTACCCAACGAGGGTGTAAGTGTGAATTCATATTAGGACCTTCTTATCTTATGTTCTCCTTCTTTTTATCCCAAGATTGTCTGCTCTTGCTTTTGGGGGAATAAGCTGGTATTTCCTTTCTGGCTATGGAATACCTAGTGTTGGTAAAAACCCTTGCTATTATTACTAGTCCAACTACTTCGAGAATAACATTTTCCTACCTACTTTTAATGTTAATGCCATTTCTATTGCAAATCTGATCGAGCAATTAAATGGAAGTGAACTAGTGCACTCTAATTTTTGAGCCTTCGTTTGCTTGGTCAACTATCCGTAAGCATAGCTATTGAATCAAATCAATTTTTGGTAGAAGCTCTGGTACTATTGAATTTGCTAGTATAGAATTGCTTGTTGTTGGATTTGTGAGTGCTATCGTTATATAATACTAGTCATAGGGCACAAATGACATAAGACTAGCTAAGGAGGGCCATTGAGACTTATCAAATTGATCGTATCCTCTCTTATTGTTTTCGTAGCCAATGTTACAGTAGAAGTTGTGATCTTTTCTACTGTGATAGAACCATGAAAATAAGGTTTGTTACTTTTATAGGGTCTTACCGAGACCCCTTCTTATAGTTCCATGTGTGACTATATTTGTTTATAATTTCATCATTGACCAGGTGAGGCATTCCATACATCTTTTTTATTTGGAGCAAACAGATCTAGAATCCTTCTTTCACTCGCATCTAGTACCATGGAGTAGTGTACCTATGGAAAGGATCAAGACCATAGAGTAGGGGTTTTACTTTCTATCAAGGCAGATTGAATAGATCAATTTTCTAGCATTTCATGTCTTTGGCTCGAGGTCTAAGACTAGAACTTGAGCTATGAACCAGAGCAGTCCTACCTGAAGAGAGTAGGACAGCTCTTCGAAAAAGAAGAGTGGACCTACCTGAAGAGACTAGAAGATTGGTCTCTCAGCAAGGCTGGGCACCTTTTTGAGAAACCAAGGTAGAACCTAGATGAATCAAGGTACTTAGCCGATTAAATATCCTTAATTTATAATAAGATGTTACAGAATCTGATTCAACTATCTCAAATATCAAATAGGAGAATAGATGACACCCATTGATTATGTTGTGTTGTCATGGAAACTTATTCTCCTCAGGTGGTGCATGTAGTTGGGGAATAGAACTCATCTTAGTCTTTTAGTTTCTTGTATTTGTCAAGAAAGATCTTTCTATTTATATTTGTAGTAGGTTTAGTAAAAAGAAGATCCAGGAGTCTTGCGTAGAAGGGCTCTGCTCTCACTCAAGGATCTCATACTAATCTACTGGACTGATAGCACACCTAATAGTTGACTAAAAGGATTCCCTACTATCTGTCATGTTGCTATAATCTGATGGATATGTGCTACCATTCATAAAAGGCTATTCGATAGCTGTTGATTCGAGAATAAAGAGTTATTGTACAGGTGTGTCAATAGGAGCCATGCATGTTGGGGGAATTGAGGATGGTATTTGTCCTTTTTCTTTTTCTATGCAAATAGAAGTGTCAACTTGTTCCGAAAAGCTCTGAAGTAAAGATGAAGATTCACGCACTAACACTTGGATTAGGAAAACTAGAAACCTCAACCTTCTATCATAACCAGTGATGGGTAAGAGCTTCCCGAAGCACTACCTGCAGGGGTGTTAGTCAACAGCTAACTTACCAAACATACTCAATTGTTGCTTCGGAGTAAGTATTCATAGTAGATTCAATCCCTCCCTTCACAATGGGAAATATTTCTCAAGATAGTCTCACATCTTTCTTTCTCTAATTCTTTTTGTTCTGGGAGGTTTATATTATTATATATAATAAAGAATAAATATAAGGTGCTCTTCGACTTATTGAATTTGGAAAGTGCTGGTTCGAGCCCAGCTTGTGCCCTAAGCAAGACATTCTGGTCATAGAATGAGATGAACACATTTATATGCTTAACACTAGCAATTAATCTATGACTCTACCTGTTGATAGTTGTAGTGCAGACCCTACTTAGACATGTGAGGCTGGTCCATGACATTCAATGAAATAAAGTAAATTTATCTATTCTCTTGTAAAAAAAATAACTGCTAGCTTCCTACAGAGAAGAAGTGAGAGGTTCCAAAACAACTGTCACATGCCAATAACTAAACAACAACCTAGGAAGAAAATATTTTATCAGAACTTTGTCTCTCTTTCACCCATTAGGGCCCCCGTATAGAATAGATGTGCCAACGAATGGTCTTCAACTATAATTCAAAGATGAAAAGGGCGACTAAAGTGTTTTTCTAGTCACATTTTCCTTTTCATTATGTTGCTAATGGTGCCCCAAATACTCATAGTAATGATACTATGTATAGCGGCAACATGACCGCATATGAATGAGACAGCTTCCAATCCAATCCAATCCAAGACTGGCCTATCTTTCCTTCCCCTCTAAGATTCATCTTGATTTGATTTGTCTTTATCTGAACTTTTTCTTATCTTCTATTAAACTGTTTCGAAGGGGGCATTCTTTTTTGATGCACAAGAGGACGTTCAGAGAAGCAAACACGTGCTACCTTTTTCTAGTCGTAGCAATTCAAGTCCATAAACAGGAGCAGGTTCAATGAAAAATCCAAGGTTTGATCAAATAAAGAAAAGAGAATAAGAAGGGAAAATCTTGCTATTCCACATTTCACTACCAGTTAGTGGTCCTCCTCCCTAACCTCTTCTTATAGCCTTTCCTTGCCCAAATATTAGTATTCGAGCTATCTGATCTTTTCATAACATCTCGACTTAAAATATGGGAGGTGTGGTAGGACATTCAATTCACAATTTCATTTCCCTGCCTTTCCCTTTAGGCCCAATGATAGTTAGACTAAGAACATGGGTAGCATTTGAATGCATGGAACAATTGCCCAAAAGTGTAAAAACCCATTTAAATGTTGGATTCTTTTTTGATGGTTAAATGTAACCAAGAGTTGAATAACTTTCTGATGGTGTTATACTTTATAGTTGATGATTCCTAGCCAATTTCCATCTAGTTAGCTCTTGGAGGAAGGTCTACTAGTTTAATTAGGAGAGTACCAGGTGAAGAGAAAGCAAGAGAGACATTTCAACTAGCAGCCATTGAAATAAAACAAAAGGAAGGAATAGTATGAGTGAGGGCAGCTTCTGCCTCTTGGAAAGGTAGCGCCCTTCTTTTACATTTTCTTGAGAGAGAGGAAATCTTATTAATGAGGTAGGAGTGTCCAAGCCAAGTGTGTAGCCTTCTTATTAGTCTGGTTAAGCTATCCTTTTTTAAAGTTATTGAGACTGAGTGCGGGCTTCCCTCCAATTACTAGCAATCGAGCGTACATTTAACTATCTACCATCAAGACTTCACGAGGTGAGGGTCCGAAGGATGAGTGGAGATTGGCACTTTAGATTGCCTTTTTATTTGTAATATGCCTATTGGTGAATCAGGTGTTCTTCCATTCCCAGCATGGCACCAATCCAAGACTGATTAGCTCGAGTGAAGTATTTCAAGGGCAAGAAGAGATGAAGAAGGTAGGATTTTTTCCTTTAGCTTGGCACTAGGAATTTTCTATGTCTAATCAAACTACCCTTGCTTTATAGGATTAGAACATCATACAAAAATTGTTTGGATCTTAGGAATAGGCTTTTTGGAAATCCAACAAGAAGGCACCCAAGGTATGTGGTTCTAACTTACTAGTGTTAATGATTGGTGATGGTAGGCATAGAGCTATGGAATGTTGTCATAGTCTAAGATAAGAAAGTTAAGTTAGAAAGGTGTTGAAGTTATCACCTAGTGAGAAACTTTGCTTTGAAAAATTTTTCATAGGCAGCAAAGCAAGCAGTGGTAGGCTAGAAGGAAGCACAAGAACTTTCAGGATTAAGGAAAGCCACTCGAGGGTAGTTAGATATAAAATCTGATTTGTGGCAACTTTCCTTGGTATATTTTTTATAGAATGAATCTTTTATAAAATGTGAATAAGAGGGCAACTACATTCAATTAGAAATGGAGGTATGGATAAAAATACTCGTTAAAAGCTATGATATGCTACGGCACCTTAATCTAAGGATGTAGTACAATATTTTTGGATGTAGGCTTACGAATAGAAGCTGATTTATATTCAATCGAACTTTCCAATGAACCACCAAACTCTTAAACATGAACTTTTGAAGCCACAGAAAGTGCACTTGCTTGTTCCCTACACTTCTCTTTAAAAAGTTTAAATAAAAAAGAAGATAATAGGTGGAGTGAGATCCGTCCACCTGCCTAAAGATCTTTGCGGGTTTTTTTACCAGGCAAACGGAGTAGGAATTTGTTTTGCCTATTTACTTGATTGAGAGTGAGTAGTAACTTAAATGGGATAAAGATGGAAAGACTCAATGAATGAAGAATAAATTCCCTCTTTTCTTTTTTTCTCATCTTTAAAAGAAAGCTCTTACTGTAATTCTTGAACTTAGAGCCGGGTGAAGACCACACAAGTAAGACTAGACTTTAAAATATTTTGACCAAACCGATATGATTAGAAATTATTAGGAGTAAATGGGTAGTGCTCGCTTGGCACACTGATGAGATTTTCCATTGGAAAGATAACCTTTATTTACTACCACCAAATAGAAACCCTATTGCTACCAGAAAGAGGAATGACAATAAGCACAAAACTAGCTTTTCTTTTAACCATTTCTTTGCAAGCATGTGATGTGCTACTGGCTTGATGGACAAAGTCAAGGAAGGAAGTCTATTCATCCAGTCAATGGTACTAATTCCAATTTTATTTTCTTTCTTTTGTAGTAAATCAAGGTGCGAAGTTCTTGTTGAGCTAGGAGTTTCTAGCACTAAGTCCTTTCCTTTGGGTAGGATTAAAGGCATATGAATTTCATGCTTCATATAGTACTATCTCTTTCTCTTTGACTTTCAGTCTAGTGCCAATGATGTGATCTATTAAAATGCAATGATGTTAGCATATATAATGTATTTTTGAAAGTAGGATTTTCATAGAAAGTAAAAGAGAAGAAGTATATGAACGTATTGGAATCATTGATCATATATAATGTAAGCCATGTGTGATCAATCTGTGTAAAGGTATAATAACTGATTGGCTTGTATTGCCTCTATCCTTTCGGGACCCCTAGAGCTCTTTCAATCAATTGGCCGTATCTCGTTTAACTCGTCGAGTTACTTGAGTAGTGCTTAGATGAAGATTTTTTTTTGCAAAGTCTCATCCATATAATGATTAGCTCATAGCCCCTATTTCTATCATTGGTGCTATCATAATAATATAGAATAGATCACTTCTATGGGACTTCTTTCTATCAATTTCATAAGCAAAGGTAGAAATGAAAGCATTTCTTCTTGAATAGGGCCATGAGAAGGAAGACTTCAATTTTTATTAAAACATGCAAGTCTAACAATGGAAATAATATATGTTATGTAAAGAAATGTTTTTTTATCTAATCGAAAGGCTAATTCATGATAGAAGAGTGGGTGAGCTTTAATTAAGAAAGAATTGGGTTCGATTTCCATAGCCTCGATGTGGCAAAATAGAATGATTGTGATGCCCATTTTCAAGTCAAAAGATTTCTCATTGAGGAATGCGATAATTCCCTTGTTATGTTATATTTTTTCTAATGACACTACAACAAAACAACAAATTAATGATGCTTTATATCTTGATGCTTTCAGAAAATATCATTATACTATTTGTAATTAGACATTTAATGACACTTTTCTAAAAGTGTCATTATTTATAAAATGTATTAAGTTTTTATGACACTTACTAGAAGTGTCATTGTTACTACAACAAAACTTAAAATTAATGATGCTTTATATTTTGACGCTTTTATAAAATGTCATTATTATATTTGTAAGTAGACATTTAATGACACTTACTAGATGTGTCATTGTTAAGACTAATAGGTTAGGAAAATTTCTTACCTCCTTGAAAATTTCCAAGGAATAAAGGGCTGAAAATTAAAAACCTTGTCACTTTTATTAGTGTCGTGGATATGAAAAATTTAATTTTGAATTTATTGATTTGTAACTAATTTCTTATTTATTTTTTTTTAATAATTAATAATATTTTTATTTTTACTCTATAATAATAAAAAAATTATCAAATTTTAGTTGAAGATTATTTATTAAAAATAAACAAAAACTTATGATAAAATTTAAAAATATCTAAATATTTTTACATTCAAAATTGAGTTTTTTATTTATAAAATAAGTAATAATATTTAATTTTAAAATTAATTTGTTAATATTTAATTTATTCCTAAGAGAAATAAAAATATAATGTAAATATTAGGTGATTTAATAAAATTATGTGATTAATTTAATATTATTTTTAACTTAATTTAATATAATGAAGAATCGATCGCTAGAAAGACTTGCGCATCTTCTTCATCACGTTCGACCATTTCCAATAGCTCGGCTTCAAGCTCGCGTCTCCGATATCATTGGCCATATTTGCAGCATCTTGTAAGTTTTCCCATTAAGTTTCTAATTGTATCTGCTCTTCCATACATTGAATTTTTATCCAAAAATAGTGCATTGAATCACTAGAATTGACGAGGTTAACCTATTGGCAATCAGTAGTCGTCAACATACTTAGGCCATTACATGAACCACTACCACATCTCAACATTGTTTTGGTTACGTTCTTGCCAGTACAACTTCAAACAAAATACCATTAACTACCCACTCTTTACCCATTTCAGTTGTTGACTTATACTTAGTCTTTTCCTTATTTTTCTCTTAAGTTGTGGTAGTTTATTTTGTAAAGTCAGTGGGGGTGTTCTCCCACATAGTGGGGTGTTTTACAGTTTATCTTTAATGCCTATTTGAAGGCTGATTGGGTCATGAATGTAACGGACAGAAAAGAGCAAGCTCCATATTTTCTGCTCACCAACTGCTCGACAAAATTCTTCTTCCATAATTATCTTGTTTCTCTAAGCATCCAATATCTTGATTCTCTAAGTATTCACGAAACATCTTTATATTATATATTGTGATAAATTTTTCAGGGAATTTGGATGAGAGGGTGAGCGATAGGGTTTTGTATGATATTTTAATTCAAGCTGGGAGAGTTCTGAAGTTGCACTTTGCTCGGGATAAGGAGAGTGACAAATTCAAAGGATATGCTTTTGTAGAATATGAAACTCGTGAGATTGCAGACTATGCTGTCAAGCTTTTCTCTAGTCTAGTGGTTATCTATGATCGTACCATAAAGTTTACGGTGTGTCCATTATTTTCTACCAGCATTTGACTGTATGTGAATTTATCTTTTCTGCTGGATCCAGTTGTTGTACTTCCTGCAGTTTCTCCTATTGCCCATTGGACATGATTTTGCATGTTATGAATTAAATTAGCAAAACTCTTCTTTGTGCAGATTTCTGGGCAATATAAACTGTAGAACGTCTGTAATGTGATTGTTTCTTCCCCAAATTCATCTAGAATGCCAAAGCATTCTCCTTTGCTACTGAGTGGAAGTGAAAACTCACTTCAATCCAAGCGTATTGTTTGAGTCATGTAGGGGATCATCCTATTCTTCTCCCCATTGTTATTCAGGAGGTACTATACTTCTAGAACTTTCAATAGTTGTGATTCCTTTCTGGGTCTATTTTCTTCAGCGTCTCTTGTGTTGTATGCTTTTGATTTTATTCAGTGCCAACCTTCTCTAATAGCATGAACCACCCCAATGCATATGAGTCACCTTTCTCTGGCATTTCTTATGATTTAGGTCAGAGACTTTCTGGGTCGCCACTTGGGTCTGGCGGCCAGTTAAGGTCCGGAAGCTATGATAGGAATAGCAGTATACCATACCCATCCTATTGGTAATCTTTAAAAGTTTTTATTTTTAAGCTTCAAATGCATCAAATAGATGTTTGTCTCTATGTATAAGAAGCCTGGTATGTAGCCTGTTAGGAGTGTGCTGTGAAACTTTATTTATTTGTGTATTTTGTGTAGACTCTGCAATGTTGTTTATTAAGTTTAGTAGCTTCACTTAGTGGATACCTCCTGATTTACTGTTTCTGAAAGCTTCATCATTCCAAGTACCCTTTTCCTTAACATTGTCTCATCTTTCCTAGCTTAGCATTTTATTTGACAATACCTTGTTTGTTCATGGAAAATTACGATCATGATGAAGTAAAAACTGCTAGAATAGTTTTTTTTTCACCCTTTACCCAATCTCCCTTACCAACCTCAGGGTAGATGTAATGACAAATTTTTATACATTAGTGATGGTTTAAACACGTCTAAAAAACTACTAGAATAGTTAGTTTCAATGAAAAATGTATGCTTTGATGATTAAATTGTAGTGTTAGATGCTGATAATGGAGGGATGATGGAGTGGCCATTGTTCATTGTGTATCTGTAGCATAGCTTGATCCAACTTACTAGCCGTTTAGACTAAATTTGGTTCGAGTCTTATGCTTGACATGGGTCATGTTGGGTCTTGGGGTGGTGCTTGTGAGACTGTGATTTGAGCATACATGAAAGCTACAAAAAATGTCATGGGTTGGGTGTGATAAGGGTGGGCATGTGATTTGCCTTCTAACACATGACCCATCTTGAACCATACTTTCTTTAATGCAATAACTATGGAACCATTCCATTGAATGTTGTAATTGGGTGGAATCCAACATTGGATTTTGTTTGGTTTGGTAAAAAAATTATACAATTCTCCTAAAATTAGTTGTTAAGGTTAGAACACTAAGCTTAGATAAAATAAAAAGTAAGCTGAAAACTATTTAAGATTTATATAAAAATGTATAATGACTAATTTATAATTTGGATATAAATTATAATAATAGTTTTTATATATTCACTATAATATTAATTTATTAATATAATTTATAGAATAATATCCTATTTTATTATATCTTTTCTTTAGAGAAAATTAAATATTTAAAAAAAATATATTTATAACTACATAAATAATAAAAATGTATGATTTTTAAGAATAAAAAAATAGAGATATATTATATATTTCATCTCCTAAAATAGAGATATAAATAAAAAAAAATTTTGAATTTTATATACACAAAATTTTGAGTTGTGATCTATTTGAGTCGAGTTACTAGTTTGTCAACTAAACTAGTAAACATTTTTAGTCATGCTCAAACTCGAATTGATCTTACACGAGTTGAGTTTTGATCGAATTTTAATTGAGTTGAGTCTGAGTAGCTTGTGAGTTGTCTCGTCTCATTAGCACCTAAAGTTATAACCACAAATTAACTAATTGATTGATAATATTCTAAAATGCGAATCTATTCCATAATGGAACATGATAATATTTTGGGTGGCTAAATATATTTTTCTTGATTACTCTAATATTTATAAATGATTTTTGATTCATTGAATATTCTTGAGTGTTAATTTTTTTCTAAGTATCACAATAAGATGGTGACTGTCAAATTGTTATTTAACCCACAATTTTCATAGAGGAGGTTTTTGGACAGTCATTTAAGACCTTCCTCATGAAAGAAGATATGGATATCATAATATCATCAACAGAGGTATCATCTAATTGCCTTATGTTCTATATATGGTAAGAGAAATATTTAATATGTTTTTCATATATTTTAACTATCTTATTTATGCTTTAATTTTTCATAATGAGAATTGTATTTAATATTAGTTAAATTAAAATATTAAAACTTTTAAATATTGTGTGAAATTAAATCAGGCACTTGCATACAAAGATGGTTGATGCTAAAGAGGCAGAGTGATTTATTTTTTGTAAATCCAACCTTGGTTTCCAAAGCTGGATTGGGAGAAGCAAGCAAGAAAAATAGGTCATGTGTTATAGCTAATCGGTTGATGAATGCAAATAATGCAGATTTTGATTTTATTCCATATAACCCAGGGTAAGTTATTTAACATAAGTAAGATTATAAGTATGCATATTTATCAAATTATAAATGTTATGTTGTTACACTAATGTTAATTTTGTAGTTGTCATTGGGTATTGGTGGTACTTGACATAATGACTTTGTTCACCTATTACCTTGATTCCTTGTATCATCAACCTTCAAATGATCTTAAAGACATTGTTAATATGTAAGTTTTTCCCTTCTTATTATAGAATGAAGCATTTATTGGTAACAAAAAAATTTTTTCTTAATGCATGGCTCAAAGAAATCTTCACTTTAAAAAATATGCCTCATCAAAAATTTTATGCCATAATTGATAAATCTCCTAGTTTATATTTTATCCATTACTACTAAGTATGTTTTTGTTGTTGTTAAATTTGTTTAATCGTATATGTCAATTGTTATATAAATTATTTTTATGATATGTTGTTATCATTCCTATTTTTTTTCCAATGCTCTATAATATATTTTTTTCTGCAAGTGTAAGTATTTATTGTTCATCTTTTTGTATGCAGGTTACCTTATTTGGAAATTAACTCTCAACTTTGTCAGGCTAGCTGGAACCAGTTTTATGGAGATAAGGCACAATTGGGTTGCATATATCAAAAATTTTGAATTGAATTTAAGAAATGAATGTAGAAATTGTGTTATATTTTTTTTTTGATTTGTAAGAAGTCCGAGTTCCCCATTGTACTTGAAAATTGTATTCTTGGTATGGATTGTAAAGAATGTTGTTCTTATGTGCATGCAGTATTACAATAACATGTGAAAATATATTTCCAAAAATTATTAAATTTAAATTTATTTAAATCATAATCTTCCTTGACGCTTTTACTAAGTGTCATAGTATTAAAAAAATTTATGATAGCTACAACAAATAATGACATTTTTTTGCAGTGTCGTTGAATCATACCTTGACGCTAAAATAAAGCGTCATTATTGACATTGCAAAAAAACATCATTATATGTATAGACTTTTTATGTCACGCTAGCAGATGACGCTATCGATAAGTGACATTATATATATATATATATATATATATATATAATGACGCTTTTTATGCATCATTGATTATAGTTTTTGTTGTAGTGTGTTCTAATATCTAATTAGGTGAAAGAAGCATTGAGCACCTCTCCAGAAGCACTGCCACATGTGCCGAACCCTGAGCAGGCATCGTTGTATGTGCTAGTACATGCAGAACTGGAGCTTTCAAATGAGAAGGTAGAAGAGAATGACGGATCCACAAACTTGATAAAATGAAAGTAGAAGAGAAGAAGGAGGAGTTGGTCAAGAGTCTAACTTCACTTATAGAGTCGACATCGTAAGCCCTTCTTATCAATAAAAAACTTTTTGCTTCTAGGGACTTTGTTTAGATTATTATTGAGCCAGAAGTCTTTGATAAGGCCAAAAATGTCAACCAGCCTTAGTCCTTGATATTCGAGTTGATAGCCCGCCTCACTCACATCTCAAAAATTTGTTTGTTTAGGTGGGGACAACCTTCAGGTCATGAGCCTGATGAGTCGACCTATTCCTATACCCCATTGCTAATTAGGTAGGCTGAGGAACGGAAGGTTACTCTTTTTTCTTTCATTGTGGTGTGAGCGTGACTCCCATTGCCTGACCCTAGATGGAGAAAACCAAACCTATGAGAAGAGAAGACAAGGAATGCAAAACTTGGCTTGGAATAAAGGAGGGGCTCTTGGTCACAAAAGGGAAGGGAATCTACTTTTTTTATGTATGACGATCACGAGCAGGGAGTGCCACGCACTAGCGTAGCGAAAACAAAGTAGTCGAAAATCCTATGATTGTGTATTGAATATGGATCCATGTCTTTCTTGTTCCACTAGCTAGGATCAAATTATCACATATCTGTTTCGTTATTGCACCCTGATTTGTTAATGTCAAAGAGCAGGAGCTACATGCAAATTCTCATTGGATTTAAATTGTTCGTAATAGTGATGACTATTCATTTAAGTCTTTGGGTAGTACCACTAGATCTTCAACAAAACATCCCCTTTTTCTTCGCTATTTTGGAACTGGTATAGAAATGAGTGTTTTTTTTACATTGTTTACCTTAGTTACTGGGGGTTTTGGGGAAGCTCTATGTGAGGCACCTTTTGGGTGTGGGATGCTCATTTAACCTCTGTATTCATCTCGTTCCTTATTTACCTGGGTGCACTGTATTTTCAATAGTTTTTTGTAGAACCACCTTCTTTTTAAATCCAGACTAGACCGATCAATATACCAATAATAAAGTATTCAGTCAACTGGTGGAATACATTTCATCAACTTGGGAGCATTAACCGATCTGGTACATCAATACATGTTCCTATGCCCATTCCAATCTTGTCTAACTTTGCTAACTCCCCCTCCTCAACCCATCTCTTGTTTGTTTTGGAAACACATCTTCTTATACCATCTTTTCCTGAATCTTCTTTAACAGAAGAAAGAGAAGCTCAAGAAGGAATACCAAAATCTAATTCACTCGCTGAGTATTTTTGCATACATGCCTGAATGGTTAAAGCAACCAACCTATACTAAGGGAGAAATTTGTATAAAACTATTGTATGCACTTTGAACGTTCAATTCAATCACATCTCACGGAATAAGCCCAATCAAGATTTCTTCTTAGGATGAGGTGCTCGGTAAACATGGGGAATCAAATATAGCTAGAATGTTTAGTTGCTTCATCAAACAAAAGAGAGAGCTATAAGTGCTAATCAAGGTCTGAATTGAGTCTTATATTAATCAGGAATGCTTGTAGCGACAAGGATTGTTCCTTCTTCCTTGTCTTATTAGTCATTTAGTTCTGCAGTTGTATCACATACCTCGTCATTCTAATTTTTTCACTACAAGCAAATAGCTCAGACCCTCTCTTTCTAATAATAAGCCCCCTGGGGAATAGAACAAACTAAGCTAACTAAGGAAAGAAAAAAAAGGGGAGATGTTCTATATTAAAGATCCCACAAGTCAAAAAGGACTTTTCCACTAACTTCTTTCTTCTATACTACTTTCATTCCCTTTTGCTGATGCTTTCACCTCTCCTTCATTTGCAACCTCTTCTCAACTAGCTTCTTCTACTACTTTTGGGCGTGTAGTTATCTGGGTTTGTTCCTTTCTTTAAAAGAATACCCTCCCATTATCTTATAGCTATTAGCTATGTTCGTTGTTCCAGGACTCCATTAAAAGATTTTTTAAGCGAGTGAATGCCCAAGGGTTAAGAAAGTTATGGATAATCGTTCCCAAAGTGGCCTAGCACTAAGATGATTGATGAGCTAGAAAAAGAAAGACTCGGACTTAGACTGAGATCAACTCCCACCCCTCAATCAACTTCTCAAAAGCGATAACAACCCGAATCTAATGGGTTTTACATACCTAATGATTTGAGCAGTAGATGGAAAATAAGGAAAAAGCCTGGGCATTCAACAAAGACAACAACAACTTCTAGCAAAGATATTCTTCTTAACCAAACCCAATGAAAGATGGGGCTCCTCAAAAGTGCTTGCTTATAAGATAAGAGATTTTCCTGACAATGGAAGTTACGGTATGTAGATAGACTAATGGAGATTCATTGGCTTGACTATAGAGACACGAATTCCTACTTATTCCAGCCTAACATCCAGAGGAATAAATGCTAGTATCAGGGTATGATATTCTATAACAAATGACATTTATTAGAAAAAAGCATTGACACATTTGCTTTTTAGGCTAGAACCCTCAAAGCTGGAAGAAAGGACAACCTAGCTCAACTGATTGATTGTTACCGTAGCCCTGCTTGTGCGGTAATGGCAAGACAGCCTAAAGAAGAAGATGCTTATAGTGAGTGATTTACTCCTAAAATTCCATTCGATCATAGAAGGAAAATCAGTTGATAAGTTAGAATAACTAGTTTTAGGTTTCAGTTATCAAGTAGGTTAGTTTGAAATGAAAAAGGCTCCTTATCTTTTCGAGCTCATTTTAGTTGGTTGCTTTTCTATTTTTTTTTTTAAATAAAATAGTCATTATGTGTTTAAGAAAAAAGATAAAGATATATCAGTAGTTCCTATTGTAAGCCTTTAATAATGGTATTTGCAGTGGAGGTTTCAGTTTTCCTATTCTGAGCAATAAGTTGGAAACCCTTTTTCTTTAAAATCAGTCTTATGCATCTTTTCCAAGAGAGTTCGTGGACAAGCTAGAAAACCCATTACTTTACATCAGTCTCTATTTTAGGTATGATTTATAGATAGTATTCGTATCTGCCTCCCCTTTGAATATTATTTCTTCTTAACTAATTCTCTTTCATCCAATAGGATATTCCTAGTCGTGGTTCAATCTAGTTTACGTTAATGTCAATAGAGCCTAGGTAGTAAGAATTTCTATGGATAGTCATTTCTAGTCTAGGGCTTATGCTTTACAATCATCTTTTTCTATCCTACTAAAAAAAGTGCTTCAATCGAATAAGAGGAGATCTAATTCAGTATAATGATATATTCTAGCTATCCAATGAGAGAGTGAGTTCATTCAATAAAATGCTCTACTCGACCTCTAACTACGAGCCTTGCTCTCCTAAAAAAGATGCTTTTTACCATATACCTAGATGGAGAATTTTGACTAGGCTTTCTGGACCTTCAAATTCTATAATAGATATTGGGGTAAGGTCAAAGTCTAACTCATTCATTCTAGTGAAAGACAAACACATCCAATTGCATTTTGCTAACCTTCATATTTGATTACATTAAGATGAAGAGAATGAAGGGTATATTCAGAGTCTATTTATACTAATAAAAAATAAAATATTATAGAAATGCCAAATCCCCCATAAAACCCCTTCCTATTCATGGGACTTCTACTTTTGAAACTCTAGAAAACTGAGTTCTTGCAATAATTTCATCTATACCAAGCCTAGGGATTTGGGCCTCCTTTAAAAATGACTACTGCTGCATCATGCATTCTCACTCGTAAAGTACAATTGAATTCAATAGCTCTTCTACAATTCCAGAACATTATCTTCATAAGAAGACCCTAAAAGATTTTTAGCTCAAAGCCCATGGTGGGTATGGCCCCTCTGTTTGGTCCATCCACTTCCTTTGTCTGCTAAAATAATTGAGTTCAAATCAAGAAACTCAAGATAAACAATTAGCAAACCCCCCTTCATTTCGAGAGGAGAAAGATTAGAAAGAGATTGCCATCTAAAAATTAGGTTGAATTTGTCCTATTGAATCAAAGCAGTCTGCTCTCTATCCGGTGGAGTTGTGCTTTTTCAACCAAGGTCTGAGGGAGTAGCTTTGAAGCACTTTAAATTTATATACCTAATATAAGTATATAAAGTAAGGAGAAACCATTCTTAGCATCACTTCCTTCAGCTCGACTAGCTTCTTTCAAAAGAATAAATCTTGTCTATATGTTTGGTTAGTGTGGCATTCAAAGAAGCTATGCACCATAACAGAAGATTGTACTTATAGTACTCAAGCAAATCAATGATTTCTTTTTATCCAACAAGCAAAGGATTGAGTAGTGTGAAAGCAGTTGCTCTAATGCCTCATTACTTCACTCACTCATTAGCAGTGCATCCTTTTTCATGTTGGGAACAAAAAAAGGAATAAGCACTCAAAGAAGATGTCTTGTTCACCTTTTTTTTACGGTAAGTCCACTAAAATAGAGGACTCTTTCCTTCCTATTCTCGATTCACGGACTCATCTTGACTTTAGGGAAGGGAATGAATGAAGTTATTCCCTAATTTCCCAAAATAGTAGTTATCAAGTAAGAAGTTCAAACCAAGAAAGGATGGTGTATTAGTGACTTGCTATAGCTCTTGAAGGAGCTAACAAATAGGTACTTATTGCTTGTCCTAACCTTATGGTGCTTAGCACTAGCAAAAAGAAAATTAATATAGCTCTGAAATGCAGACTAATGAAAAAGAGGAGTAACCATAAGATGATGATAGGAAAGGACAATGTTCCAACAAGCTGGCTTAATGCACTATAAAAAGATATAACGTAGGCACTAAAAGAAAGAAGGATGATAAATACACAAAGGAAAGGCTACATACTGTAACCTTATGACTAGGGATTACCCTCATCTTTGTAGACTCCTCAGTGCTAGATACCTAAGAAAGTAAAAAGAAATCATCCAGGGGAGGGGCTAAACCCATGATTCTAGATAAAAAAGAAATGTAGTGAAAGAGCGTAACCTTACTCACAGAAAGGGTAGAAAACACCTTCTATTTGTCCTAAAAAGGTTCTACCCCCGACTTCCCCCCTGTGAAACTATTTGTTGACACCCTCTAGAGTCAAGTAAAGAAGGACACCTTCTTTTTTGAAGCAATGAACGTTAAGGTGCTCCCACCCTTGTCTAGCAACCTTTCTGGGGGGGGAGCAAGATAAGATCATCAACTCATAAGTCCTTATAGGAGGGGAGGTAGAAAGCATATTATCTTTCTATGTGAATATGTTAATCTGAAAAAACCAACAAGCCCTCTAGCCTACTTGTAGTCAGTGCTTATGTTCTATCCTGATCCATTTAGTCATTCACTTTTTTAGATGATCTTAAAAAAATGGACTTTGAAAACAGATATGGAAGGCATAGTAGTAGAAGGAAAGAATGGTTGGGTGGATTCATTTACTTGCAAGAAGCCTCTCTAACTACTTACTCAAATAATTGGTATGTCCTGACCTTAGTAAGCCCAACTACTTACACTCCTGCTTAACTACTTTTCATGCCTAACTCTCGTGTGCAAGTCATTGATAGCTTCCCTCGCTAACCTTCTAGTGGGAAGTGGGCACATACCTATTCCCATCTCATCTTCCTTTTGGTTGGACTTCCATTTATCTATGGCCTATGTTGAATAGGACTAGTAGAAAAGCATGATAATTGTGGGTCTTCCTTTATCAGTGGAAAGGGCAGTGAGTATATAGCTATATCAATCTAACACGTGAATTAATAAGAATTATAAAAATCTATGTATTCATACACTTATGCTAGGGGCTGAAACAATGTGCATTGCCGAAGGGGCTCTCTCTCTATTCTTTGTCTTGTATCCATTCTTTTAGGTGCAGTGGCTCTTTCAGGTGTAGGGATCGAACCTTCCTCATGCGAGTTCTATCACTCGCTACCAATTCTTATTCTTTCTCACTTCTAAGACAATGCTCTTTCTTTTGGATCACTCTTTCCAACAAAAGTGCACTCTTTTCCATGGTTCATGCTGGAAGGTGTAGGGTCGAGTGAGTCATACAAGTAAAAGATGGGCAACCAATCTAAAACCTGCTTGCAAGTCAGCTAAACTATTCTTCTCCTGTCATTCTCTAGTTCTCTAGTTCTTTTTACTCTTTTGATCTCATAACCGATGGGCACAAGCAAAGTAAGGATTAAGAACTACATGAGTGGTTCACTCATCCTAATGCGAAGGAGAGATCTTCTCTCTGCCTCAACTAGATTGGTTAGTACCACAAGGCTTAACCATTCCTAAAAGTATGACTTAATCCCTCAAGCAATATAAAGTTGATTCCTTCACCCTAAACTCTAACTCGGTCAACTACTTATGTCCTCTGTCATGAGCTACTCATTGATGATGGTTGATCCAATGATTAAGACTAAAACGGTTAGGTACATAGCTTTTTATATTTTCTCTTTTCCTAAACCTACCCTTATGTTAGCAATTCCAATGAAAGAAGAAAAGAGCCTCCCCCATCCCACACCACCAAGCCTATCTATTGGTAGGCCCAAGTAAGAAAAAGCCACTAGACTACTTTACATTGGTCGGGCTGGGTGAAATTCTGGTACCTCGAGCTTTCATTTTGAGGAAAAAAAGATGCTAAGAAGAATTTCTTTGTAGATAGGAAGTGTGATTCTCCCATCACTCAAAGAGAGAGAATGACATGTGCCATTGAAGTTATGCTGAATTTAGAATGACCAAAATATACTGCTAAATATGATTCAAACTAGAATTCAAGTCGAGTATGAATGAGTTTTGGTACCTACTTTCTGTGATGATTTTGGTGTGTTATCGAGCACAAACAAACCTAAGAGTTATGTGTAAGGCTGTGAAGAAGAAATCCAAGGGTCCCAAAGAGCTCTCAAAATATCTCCAATAGAAAAAGTATAGGTTAAACTCGCTACTTTGGAGAAAGTGATTCATAAGATAAGACAAAAATAATTTAATGGGATAGAGACTTACTTGAGAGGATCGACGAACCCAAGAGAGGGATCAAGAATTTGAGAATGCGACTAGAAGGGAAGCAACTAGGCTAGACTGAGGATATTCTGGAGCAGTCTTAGCATGGGAAAAAAAGTAATCACTACCGAGAAGAAAGATGTTGTGCCGGGTGACTAGAATCCTTTGAGGTAAGCTGAACAGGCTGACAATTAGTAGAAGATGCCAAGAAAAGCTGCTGACCTAAAGAGTGAGGCTTATCCATTACATCAACTACAGAATAATGAGGTTCGAGTTGATGAATAAGAGAAGACCACGGTACACCTCCATTATTATTCTTCCACAGGCTTGATTAATTAGGTTAAAGAAAATAGGAGGTGGCCTCATTAAAATGAACATTCAAGGATACATCGAGTCTCATAGATTTTATGTCATAGCATCTATACCCAGACTGAACAGATCCAAGAAAGACACAAGTGGTTGCCTTGGAAACAATTTTTTTCTTAACTTCACGAGAATATGAAGAAGATAGGTGCATTCAAACACTCGAGCCTATAGGTATATGATTGTGTTGCCCCAATAAGAAGTTCTTGAGGTGCCACTGTAGCTTATTGCCTCTCTCTTCCCCCCAAAAAAGGAGAGAGATGTCTCGTCCCTTCTTTATGCACATCCATATACATAGCCAGACACAAAGGTGCAAAATCTGGTAAAAATTTGTGGTTCTTTAAGTTTATTCACCGTAGGTTCTTTTACTTGCTCTAGTGGCTAGAAAATGACAACTGAGAGGGGAGAACAAATGGCTTAGGAATCTACCAATTCCAAGCGAACTCATAGAGCTGCTATTTGGATTATCATAGAATAAGAGGAGCCATCTTAAAAAATTACCTAACTTAAAAGAAAGATGTTAGGTGAGGGAGCAACTTGCCTGGTCTTGTGGTGCACTCACTCCTGTTACGAGAATGAAATGACTCCCCGGCTCGACTAAAGACAAAGACCCCCCCCCCCTCCCAACCATCTCTTTATCCCTCATTCCACTAATCCATTGTTATTGATTCGTTCAAAAAATATACTCCCCACATCTGTGTTTTGTCTTATTAGCTATTAGCGCAGGTGTTCGTCAATTTTGAAAGCCATTAAACTTAATACTTGAGTTGAGAAAGAGGGCTAGGTTGCTCATAGATCAACTGTAGGCTAATTGTCAATCAAGTTGCTTATGATCTTAAAATGATGGGTTTTCAGGGACTAGAGAAGATGGGTTGATCATAGACCTGGGGGCAGATTGAAGGTTTGTCGATTGGGATTGGGTATGGATGAGCCTCGACTGGGCCAAAAATGGTGAATAAATGACAAAATATATATTTATTCCATCATTCACTGGTGTATTTTTAAAGATCCAAGTCTAGGACTCGAGTCAAATCGACCTTCCCTCTCATCTAAGGGCGAGGCAATGAATTCAATCAAATGTTTGTTGTTCAATATCTTGACTGCTCAAGAAGTTGGACTAGTTGCTCCTCCGACACAGAGTGGATTCTAGGGGAAGGGAAAGGCCTCACCTTGCAGTAGGAAGGTGGTCGATGTTGGGATAGGTTCAGACTAAAGGGGGGATAAATTCACTACAGAGATCTTACTGGGGATTTTTCACTAGCTAGGGCTTTCGAATCAAAGCATGGGCATCTGCAACTAAGAGGGAGTAGTAGATCATTGATTGAAGAGCCATGCTAGTCAACATCCATTAGGACTTCTATTGATATTGATTCGACTAAAGGTACTCCTAGCACTAAACTTGTATGAAGGGGCCCACATGGAGACGCAGGAGATCTAGGAGCCACCAATCAAATCGACCAATATTGATAGGCCAAAGAGAGAGGCTCATTAGACTAATCATTGATCCATGGGCATACCTAACACATAGATATATTTGAAATAAAAGATTGGTTGATTGAAAAGCTTAAGTAGTATTAAGACAATCATTACAAAGATTTTCTTTCTGATTTGCTAGCCTCTCAAATTCAATTTTTTCATTGACCGGTAGAGTGAATTCTAAGGTTCCTAAATCTGGTTGTTAAGTGTATGAAGCCATTATTTCTGCCTCACTAGCAACCCACGTTTCCAACCCTTGAAAATGAAAAAAAATAGTGTATAAGCATTATAAAAGTCCTTCCATTCCATTAATCAATCTCATACATAATAGATGAGATGGAGACCGTTGATACATTGGATATCAGGACTACGACTTGACTTGATTTCTAGTACTCGAACCTGTAAAGCCTGATGAATATTGGTCATATACATTAATCTTGTAAGGAAGCTATCTCAGGATAGGAGTTATCTGGATCTTTCCTAGTTCTGCATAGCTGGTCTACTCCATTTTGCAAGGCACTACCCGACAGAAGGTATAGGCAAGTTGGAAGAGAGATGGTAAGAATGTTACTAGGAATGCTTCACTGTCAAGCTAGAACAAGTGACTGGGGTGCATTCTTGCCTATCTTTAGGATGGACTAGTACTAAACTAACCTACCGAGCACACAAAAAGAAGTATCTTTGACCTACGCAAGCTATATCAACATAGCCCACTATCAAACTCATCCGTTGGTGTCATAATTTTCACTGATCAGTGTCTCATCTATGTAAGACTGAGGAATTCCTTTTCCAACTCATTTTAGAATGGGAATTATGTCAAAGAACAAGAAGAAAACAAAAAAAAATTATCCAATAGTAACAAATGGTGCCTCCACGGGTAGACATCCAATCCAACCTAGCAGTAAGCAATCCACCAAAAGCAACCAAAAGATTCTTTGGTGAAACGGGCGAAGCCTTGAACTAAACACATACATACTTTTAAAAAAAAGATAAAGCCAACATACATATAAAAACTAGTGCTATTGCAGCTACACCTCCTGATTTGTCAGGTATACTACAAAGAATGGCATAGATCAGTAAAAAATATCATTCTAGCACAATATGAGGCGGGGTGAACATCGGAATAGCAGGTATATAATTCTCTAGATGTCCAAAAATATTAGGAGCATAAAAAGTCCAAATGGAAAAAAAAGATAGCAAAAGCTACCCAACCTTCTATATCCTTTACATAAATATAAGGATAAAAAGCTATTTGATCTATCTTATAATGTAAACCCAAAAAATTATTGGATCCATATTGATGAAATGCTGCCAAATGAAGAAGACTGGTGCCTACTAAAAGAAAGGGGAGTAAACGATGAACACTAAAAAACAATTTAATGTGGCATTATCCATAGAGAAACCACCCCAAAGCCAAGTCACTATGGTATCTCATAGTATCTCCTATTATAGGTATGATGCTACCTAAGCTTGTAATTACTATATTCCCCAAAAACTCATCTGCCCCCAAGGTAGTATGTTTCCTATAAAAGCTATCACAATCATTAAAAGAAAGATTACAACTCCAAGACACCAAACAAATTTCCGAGGACTACTATAACTTGCATGATATAGACCACGAAAGAGATGAAGGTGAACCACAATGAGAAACATACTTGCCCCATTAGCATGCATATTACAGAGAAACTAGCCCTCTTCAACATATCTCATAATGTGTTCGATGCTATTGAAAGCTAGATCTGCATGAGGTATGTGATGCATAACTAAAAAAAATGCTAGTCACTATCTGAATGACTAAACAAAGATTAGCTAATGAACCTAACCCTCACCAAAAACTCAGATTGCTTGGGGTTGATAATTAATCAAATGATGATTAAGGGTGGAGGATAGAGGCTGTTTAAGAAGAGAGAATCATTGGTTCCTTATAGTCATTTCTATTTCCTATCGTGACAATTCTTGTTCCCCCACCTTTTTAGCATTCTTGGCTTACTATCTATCTCTCTCGAATCTCTAGTACCCTTTCTTCCTTTTTTTGTATACAGTGAAAGAAGCGTCAAATGGGTTGCTCGATGACTGAATCCTAGATGTTTTGATCATCTTACTGGATAAAAAAGAAATATAATAGAAATTTATGTCTTTGCTCATAGGGTTTTCATGAAATGAGAAGATTTGTTTTCGGATAAGAAAGAAGGCAAAGTGTTATGGGAGAAAGAAGGAGAAAAGACATTTCGTCCACTAAGCGGGATAGAGTGCGACCCCTAAGCAATTTGAGATTATCATTTGGGGTGGGGTCCTCTAAAAACTTTTTATGTTTCATTAGCATAGCTCAAATAGGATTGCTCAATGTCAGAAAGAACCTTTTCCTTTCTTTAATTTGGAATCGCTGCACTGTTGATAAACAAACAACTTTTTTATTTGATTCATCCAATTTCATCTAGGCTTTAGGTCATCTGGGATATGGATTTTTTTATGAGTTATAAGATCACGTGGTTGATTCTTTCAATCACCAGTTGAGAAGCTATCAGGTCCCAATCCACAAATGAAGACTAAGCAATGCAATGGTCTTTCATTAAAAGGGGAAGGGCTGCTTTGTTTTGTTCTAGGGGGGATGCCTTGCGTAGCTTTTGAAAGAAAAGAATTTAGGAAAATTACTCTCTTCAACCTTTTGGATCTATCTTGAGAAGGGCGAGAGAAAGTCAATATGATGTGCATTGGTTTTTCCAACAAAACTCAGCACTTTTTTTGTCTTGATCATTCGAAGAGCAAAGTTATTATCACTTCAAAAGGAGAAGAAACTCATCTGGTGCTCCAATGAACAAAAGTTCTCCGCCTTACTCTATTTCGAATAGTGGTCAATTCATTGGGAGTGACATTTTTAACTGAATCTTTTGTTTACGTTGTGATCTTATATCTTTCCGAGATTATGACCCTCGATCCACTCTTGAAAGTAGTGCAGCTAGAAAAAAAGATTTGAGTATTTAGCTCGTCAATTCAGAGGTTTTATGTGTGCTCTTGTTAGTGATGTGCAGCAGCTCTGAATATCTGGTCAGTATAAATGGAGGGGTTGGTAGTTATCTACGTAGCAACCAATGCAACTAACGAAAAGAAATCAATCCCAGAGGAAAGTTCATGTGGCCTTGTGATTAGACAAAGAAAGGACTCCACGCAAGGGTTTATGTTCCATCTTCGAGATACAAAACCTCTGAGTTAGAAGGAAGATCCATCTCACACTAGGAATCAACCATCACTAACAGGAGAAAGGAATGTATGATTGCCACCACACTAAAACATGTCTCCAAGAAAGGGAGAGATTAAGCGCATGATTCCCTGACCAAGACCAAGGCAGCGAAAGCTCAGCCTAGAATACACAAAAAAATTATATAGAATGCCTTGATTCTCTTAGGATCTTTCTTTGGCTTTGGTCTTTGGTATGAGTTATGAAAAAAAAGCCATCCGGCACAATGCAGCATATACGACCCCGAGTCCCATTGAAGCAGAAGTTGCTAGTTTAATTACCGCTTGTGGAAGTATGAAGCACTGTCTTTCGTTCTGACTTCCATTTCGATGCTAATCACTGAGTTCTCGTTCCCTAGCTCTAGCAACCAGTCAACTACCATCCCAGTCAGGCATTCCCTTCCTTCCTTACTTCATACTCGCTCTAACCCAACAAAAAGGGCAGGGCCTACGGATGGCTGGCAGAAGGAAAGCACTGAACTTTAGACTAAAATGAATGACTGGGCACTAAGTGGGATGGAATGGAACTACCATAGGCTGAGAGTATGACTAAGATAGAGTTCAGCTTACAAAAAACTGGCTAGAGGGGAATAAAGTAGCCCAAATAAAGAAGAGGAAGGAACAATGGATGTCAGTAGTACTGAGATTAGTCAATATTTTGACTAGGGATAAGTAGTGATTGAGGTTAGCTTTCCCTTTGAACGGCTTCAAGATGAGGGGAGGACTTTCCCAATGTTTTTTTCACGTGGGCACACTGACCACCAAGGCTTCAAACCAACCCTAGCAAGTCGAACGAAACAAGAGGTGAAAAAGAAAGAAGACAATCTTATTCTTCTAGAGATTTTGAATCGAAAAGGACTGCACTATGCCACCTATTCTTACATGGGAGTACTGCTTTAGCAAAGCTAACAATAAGTTTAGGATAATCATTCCTTTCATAGGCTGGAGCAAACCTTGCCCTTCATTGCTAATGCTTGACTATAAGCAAATAAAAAATCAAATGAATCAAAAGAAAACAAAAGAAGACATGGAATAGTACTCAGCTTCTTTTGTGCTGGACTTGGATACATTTTCTTCTTTCTTGCCAATAGATCAATGATGAGCCAAGGAAAATAAAAAAGAAAATAGCCACTACTTTTCTTGCAGGGAAGATGGAGCTCAACCTAGACTAAATTCATCACTATTGACAAGGATGCTAGGTAGAGTGCTTATGCCCGGACCTTAGAGGTAAGGTGGGAATAAAACATCTCGGAAGTGTAATCTCTTCGATCTTTTTATTCCCTTCCTTGTGGATTAGCTATTCATGTCCTGTCTTGAAGCAGACCTTGCCTGCTGGAGGTATGATTCCTAGTAGTTCAAATTTTACAGAGGCTTGACACAAGTCCTTTCCCTCAAAATTAGCAACCTTCCATTGGGAGGGGTGTCAAACTAAAATGAGATTCGAGCTAAGCCCTGAGGAAAACTATTAGGAAAGCTAGGCACCTTCCTAGGAGACCAAGGCAATACCTAGATGAATCAAGGTACTTAGCCGATCCGATGCCATCAATCTATAATAAGATGTTAAAAAATTTGCTTCAACTATCTCGAATATCAAATAGGAGAATAGATGACGCCCGCTGATTTTGTTGTGTTGTGATGGCAACCTATTCTTTCCAGGTGGTGCATGTGATTAGGAAAAAGAACATGTCTTAGTACTTTAGTTCCTTTTATTTGTCCAAAAAGATCTTTCTATTTTTATTTGTAGCAAGTTTACTAAAAAGAGGATCTGGGAATCCTGAGTGGAAGGACTCTCTGTCTTGTTGGTATAATCCGATGGATATGTACTACCATTCATAAAAGGCTATTCAATAGCTGCTGATTCAAGAACAATGATTCATTGTGTAGCTGAGTCAATAGGAACCATGCTGGTTGGGAATGTGAGGATGGTCTTTGTCCTTTTTAGATCTGGAATGTGCTGGTTCTAACCCAATTCATGCCCTAAGCAAGACATTCTAGTCATATTGTGTGATGAACTCGTATATATGCTTAACACTAGCAATTCATTTGTGCCTCCTCTGGTTGACAGTAGTAGTGTAGACCCTGCTTAGACATGTGAGACTGGTCCATAAAATTAGATGAAAGAAAGAAAATTATATCTATTCTTTTGTAAGAAAAGGATAACTGCTAGCAATCTAAAGAGAAGAAATGATAACTGCCGAAACAACTGCCGCATGTCAAAAGACTGAACAACAACCCAGGAAAAGGATAGTTTACTAGAACTCTGTCTCTCTTCCACTTCTTAGGGGCCCCTGTATAGAATAGACATGCCAACGAATGGTCTTCAACTAGAAATTGAAGATGAAAAGGGAAAACCTACCGAATAATCAGTGACTAAAGCACTTTTCTGGTCACATCTTCCTCCTAATTAAGTGGCTGCATGGTACCCCATTTACCAAGAGTAATGACACTATGTATAGAGGTAACTTAACTTACCGCCTATGAATGAGATAGCTTCTAATCCAATCCAAGATTGACCTATCTCTCCTACCTTTTTGAGAATCATCTTGATTTGATTTGTCTTTATCAGAACCTTTTCTTTTCTTCTATTATACTCTTTTGAAGGGGGCATTCTTTATTGAAGTTGTAATGGCACAAGAGGATGTTCAGAGAAGCAAACTTGTGCTTCTTTTTTCTAGTTGTAGCAACTCAAGTCCATAAGTGGAAGCGGGTTCAATGACAAATCCAAGGTTTGATCGAATCAAGAAAAATATAATAAAAAGGGCAAATTTTATAATTCCACCTTTTGGTGCTAGTTAGTGGTCCTTCCCCTGAACCTATTCTTATAGCCTTTCCTTGCCTAAGGGATAACAGAATTAAAGTCTTGGCTTAGAGAACCTTCCAACTCCCCCCCCCCCCTCCCCCCCACATCATCCGTCTAGTTTTTTCAATGGTTGGTCTCGGTGAACCTTCAACCACAAGCCAACTTTATAGACTTGAATGGCATATACTGCTCTTCCAAAGTGAGATAGGTTCCATAGAGAGATTCTTAGATTGACATTCTTTATTTTGATATTCTGATTCAAAAGAAAAACATTTTTTTTGCATTGAGGCCATTGCTACACTTTCTTTGTTAGACTAACTTTCATGCTCTATGAGAAGTAGGATAAGTAGGATAGAAAGATGTAGGGTACCATCCACTAATAGAGTTGCTGTAGCTCTTGGAGCATCTTCATCTTGCTAGCGAGCCAGTCCAGTTTGAGGAAGTGATTGGACCCCCTTCGATCAAGTATGTGCATTAAGGTTCATCGCTATAAGGAATCACTTGAAAATCCCTTTCCTCATGAACTTTAAGCTTTCGAGAGAGATAAAAATAGCTTGCTTTTTTGGAACTTTCTGCATTATACCTTTTAGCGACTATTTGACCTTCTAACCAAACCACTGGAAGTTAAATCTCTTAAGAGAAGAACTATAATTGTACACTTGATTTTGCCTTTGAACTCCTTTCAAAGACCTAGAAGTCTTCAACTACCTTTTCTTTAAGGATTCAGCCATTGGTTTGGCTATGAATTTAGTGGCATGAGAATGTGCCTATACTTCTTTTTCATGATCTCAAGACAAAGTGATTTAGGAGGTAACTCCAGGGGGAAGAGATTGCTAGATGGCATCCCTTTATCAAAATTATGAATGTATACTATGAGTAGGGGCACTCTTGATACTTATATCATACAGAAGGGCGAGCATCCGAGACACTCCTACAAAAAAAGATACTTTGCCAAAGGCCATCCAACAAAACAACTATTTCTGGGGCTGTAGGGAAAAAGTGAAAGGAGTTGCTGCAGCAAATATTGCACCCTTTTATTGCTTTCATTTCATTGTATATTCTTTCTTTTTCAGAACCCTCTCATAGACTATAATAATAAGCCTAAGCATGGCATCTTCCGTACACTTGAGTGGCAAAGAGGGACTAGGGATAACATTCTATCCTTTTAACTAAACTCAACCTGAAGGGAGAAAAAGGTCAATTGACTAACAGGTTTGTTCATAGTTAGGGATTGAATATGGAGCTTGGCTGCTTCGGGGAATATCCATCCTTTCTTACCACCAACCTATGCTTGGCCTGTAGGAGTGTGGTAGGCCAACCTTATTCACCCTGTCATTTTCATCTGTATTTATTGATTGATCTGGTTAACAGAGACTAAAAGGAGATGAATTTATCATAGCTTCCATCATCATAAGCTATTCCACCTCTCAAGAAGAGGTGCATAAAATAAGTCAAAGAGAGAGAAAGTCCTTTCCTTAGCTTCTGGGGTTCTTGATGGGGAAGTATACTTATGGGACACTGCCCTAAATAGTAAAAAGAAAAGATGCCACTAGTCCTTATTGTTGGACATTGAGGGAGCTTCTTTCTATGCATGACCCTTTTCTCTTAGTTCTTATAGAGATGATAACCTCATAACATCGAATCAACAAATCTTAAAGAGAATGTAGTTGAATCGGCCAGAGAGAGTTGAGGCATCCTATTATGTCGGAATCAACTAGCTCTTACAGAAAAGGGCAAGACTACATGCCCTGGTGAGGAACTATTTCTCTTAATTAATAGTAATATGTAATATTACATGCATTTTCTTAAACAAACGAATTGGGATTCCACCATGCACCTAGAGGTGTCAACCGGGCCGGGCCGGCCTGGCCCTGCACGAGGCACGGCACGGTTCGGCCGTGCCTGGGCCGGCCCGGCACGGTTTTTAACCGTGCCCGGGCCCGTGCCGTGCCTAGTTAAAAACTGTGTCGGGCCTCGCCCGAGCCGTGCCTGGCCCGGCACGGCACGCCGGCACGGGTTCTTTCCGTGCCTGTTTCACGCGGGCACGCGTGGGCGTGACCCGTCCCCTCCCAAAAAAAAGACCACGGGTCGGGTCTGGTTGGATCCCGACCCGCGGTCCCGACTCCCGACCTGGTATGGCTCGGCCTGCCGTGCCCGGATGGTTTTAAACCGTGTCGGGCCGTGCCGAGCCGGGTCGTGCCGGGCCGGCCCGTTTGACACCTCTATATGCACCTAAAACATAGTAAAGAAGTGATGTGGAATGTTGCTCTACTTTATGCCACCTTTCATTCAAACTCTGAAATCCTCATCTGAGTGAATCGGTTCACTAGATAGAATCAAAACTTTCACTTATATGATTAAAAAGCATGACTTTTGCATCAAGGGTTCATGGGGATATTGAGCTTTCCTAAATATAACTATAGAGAACTTAAACCTATCTATCTAGTTTCATTCCTCTATACTAGGTTGATAAAGAGTTTATCCTAGCTCATCACTGCTTTAGTTAGCTCATCCTATACCACCAAGCTTGATATTCTTCTTCTAAAAAAATATTGGTAAAACACACTAACCAGGGGTTACAATTTTCTTAAAACTGAGTTGCAACCTAGTTATTTCAACCAAAATCTGAGGAATTAGGTTCTTGGGCACCCGCCGGCGGTGAGGTAGGGAGAGTTGGTATGGAGATGAAAGCGACAGAAAAGCGTTCCATTATCTAATTTCTATCCATTCAATTTGAATGCACACCTTATAAACTTGTCTTTCTTTTCTTATACCTGAAGGTGTTGAAAGATGGAAATAAGGTACATATCCATCAATACATTGAATGAACCCCTTATTCACATTTTTGATACCTTTAGGGGACCTAAAGAGAAAGAAAAGGTGCTATCAACTAAATTAAAGATCTACTCCGTTGCACTACCTTAACTGAATCAAGAAAAATGCTTTTCATTAGGTTCCATCTCACAACTATTCCTCAGATGAAAGAAGTTCCACTTTTTTCTCAGTCAATTGGGTTGGTTGCTTACGGTTTCCAAAGAATTAGAAGATGAAGTGAATGGTGACTTCAGAAGATGGTATACAGCCTTGGGAAAGAAGGAATAATAGAACTTGTAGGCATATTATGAATGCATTAACTACCTCCTCATTCTTTATCTTCTGATCCTAGGGGTGAGTACTCCCAAGTCTAGTTCTTCCGGTCCTTTGCCCACCGATTCAGTGCTTACCGAGGAGCACTTTAATGTAAGTCAGATATGCCACTAGACCACTATAGAAATTACGAACCACTTTGTTGAAATTGATTCGGATCGAGGTAGTGTAGTGTATAAGATGCATCTAAATTCGTGTACAGAAACACAATGCCTAGCTTTGCACATGGAGGATTTGAAAAAAGGCTCCTTTTGGTGGAACAAAATGAAATGTAGAAGTTAGAGCTAAAGCAAGGTACGAAGCTACAGCTAGGAAGCTTTGGTAATACACTACTGAAAAGAGAGGGCTTTGTAGCTGCTGCCCAACAAATTGAAAAATTTGCTACAAAAGAAAGGTTGGCTTTTAGCTAAGAATGAAAAAGATTCTACCATCGAACATTGAATTCTTTCTTGGCTGGTCCTTCCTTGTTTTGTTCTTGCCACATTTCCCAAATCTTCCCAAAATAAAAATGCCCTTGTGCTGCATAGGTGGTTTGCAGCCTCATTGAATAGTATTGCTACTTGTATTGCAATTTTTGCATTTAGGGAGAGGTATGGTTCTTTTCAGCATTAGAGCATGGTAGTCATGCCTCCCAACTCATTCTCTGGTCATGTATTCATCCTATCAGTATCAGTTCTAGTTCATACCCATAGATGCTTCTGTACATGCTTAACTTATCCATCAATACTTCAATCACTTAACCCTGAAATTATCATTCCAATTTGACTTATATGCCTAAAAAAGGTGTTATTATAGATAGTTCTTGCACAGTTCCCTATGAGATTGATTGAACAAATCTTCTTTGTACATAGAAATGCCCTGCGAACCCTACAAAACAAGTAATGGGAAATGTTAATGCAAACTCAAAGAATAGAGAGGGGAGATATTGGATGGGAGCACAAGAACAAGCAAGGGATTACTTACTAAAAGGAATGCTTATCGAGGGGCATAGTTTTATGTATGTAAACTATTGCTAGCCTTTCACTCCTCAAGTCAGGAACCAAGCTATGGATGAGCACTATCTATCATTCTCGATGAATTGTCCAATGAGGCTCCTATTTAATTTACTTTCTGAGTCTTAGCATAGGTGAGTCTCAAGCAAGTACTAGATAGAGAGAAAGGGGGATATTGAATTAGAGGAAAGGAATAGCAGACCATGGAAAGTGACTCTCCTAAATAGGAAAAAGCAATGGCTTCCCTTATAAGCTCTTTTTTAGTTTCCTTTTCACTAAAAATAAAAAGCCTTATATTATAGTGATAGAGACTAACAAGGGAACTGGCAAATTTTAAAGGCAGATCAATCAGGTTGAAGTGTAGCATTTAAAGCTTATCTTTCTTTTGCACCCACCTACCCAACCCTGTACTACCAAATGTTTGCTAAAATTATAATTCTTTATAATATCATATAACCCAATTCAAGTAATTGAAACATAAGACCCTTTATAATATCTTAGCATAGGTGAGTCTCGAGCAAGTACTAGATAGAGAAAAAGGGGGATATTGAATTAGAGGAAAGGAATAACAGACCATGGAAAGCGACTCTCCTAAATAGGAAAAAGCAAGGGCTTCCCTTATAATTTTTTTTTAAGTTTCTTTTTCACTAAAAATAAAAAGCCTTATATTATAGTGATAGAGACTAACAAGGGAACTGCCCAATATTAAAGGCAGATCAATCGGGTTGAAGTGTAGCATTTAAAGCTTATCTTTCTTTTGCACCCACCTACCCAACCCTGTACTGCCAAATGTTTGCTACAATTATAATCCTTTATAATATCTTATAACCCAATTCAAGTAATTGAAACACAGGATCCTTTTCCACAGTTACATGACCATTGTGATAGTTGTTTATACTGAAACTATTTCCCTCGGACATCTCGACCAAGAAGACCTCTTACAAGAGTTGCTTGCCTTCTATCGATTGACTGCTTCTATTCCTATTATGTCTTTATTTAATTAACTACTTTCCCTATTTGCTTATGGACTTGCTTTAGGAATACTTCTCTCAAATATTTCTTGCCTGACAAAAGAAAAGGAAAAGGAAAGCACTTTCAGAAAAATTTTTACTAAAAATCACTTGAAGGGGTTTCCTATCTTTAAAAGGAAAGATGAAATGGGATTCCATTGAATGGAAAGCCTTATTAGTGAGAGTTTTGACTCGTAGTAGTACCTCCACGAGAGGAGCACTTTAACAGGACGTCCACTTTTAGAAAAGAGGCCTATGAAAGATAATAAAAAATCATACGGGGTTCACTCATAAGAGTAAGGATTACCCACCTATCATGCTAATAAGAAAAATGAGTGATTGATAGTCTTATTAGTTAGTCAAGTAATCAAGGTCAGTAAAGCAAAAAGAAATTATATTAGCAAAGGATATTAAACCCAATGAAGCAAACAATGACTACTAGAAGAGCGACATCTTTTTTCCCCAGGACAGTTGCGAGAAACCAATTCTCTATAGAAAAGAGTACAATAGAAGAGAAGACAGGGCCAGACGAGATATTGAAAGGCTTGAATGGACAGGTAAGGAATAAACTAATTGCACCTACCAGGCACAAGAATTATTTGCTTACGAAGCAAGCCAAAAAAAGAAGTGCTTACAAAAGTACTATCCATATTAAGAAGGGGGAATATATCTATTTGAAACAAGTCATGTAGGGAAATAAAAGTGATTAGAAAAAAACTGAGCTTGACAGCTAGGAATGAAGAAGTTATGAACAGATAGAGGAATTGTTTACCTTCTATATGATTTCCATTAATTGATTGCATACCTTCTTGCTCCTATTTACAGCACTATTAGCTATACTTCTTTCCAAATGGTTCATTCCTTACTCACTCTATTAGGGGCATACTCCATATATAGTTTTCTTTCCTTTTCCTGCACTATTACAATTTCCCTATTTGATCTAGTATGGAGAAGGACACATTGATTACCATAAACAAAAGACCTAACACCACCCTATTTGAGATACTGATTCAAGTTATAGTATTTTCTTAGAGAGATTAAACTAGCATTTTGATTAAATAGATATGAACATAGATAGGGAATCTTGAATTACAGAAAAAAAAGAAGATTTCCAGCAGAAGGAAGAAGCAAAAGATTTTGCATGTAGTCACTACAATTATATTTACTTTACCTCTTGTGGGTTTGTTAGTGCAACTCAGCTCAGTTGGAAAATATTTTTATTGAGAGGAAAACTAGAGCCACATCGAGTTAGTTCCCCTCAAAGCCTTCTTTCGAACTTGCCAAAAAGTGCTTATGAAAGTGGGCCGATCTTTCAATCAAGCGCTAGAGACCACAAGGGCTTGGGGCAGAAAGATTGATAGACATAGAATAGAAAGAGGATTTCAAAAAAGAGAAATGAAAGTCACTCACAGATGCTAAATTGGGGAGAAGAAGCCACTTACTTCACTAAGGGCTATGAGCAAAAACCACTCAATTCTTAGTGAAATTAAGGAGAGCAGCCAGACCTTTATTATTATTTATTAGAAATTTTATTTCTGAAGCATAGAAGAAATTAGAGATGAAAAAGATGCTAGCATTAACAGAAGATCTTTGATCATACTTTCTTGCCTTAGCCACTATTGAGTAAAAGTTAGAAATGAGTTGTATGCTAATCAAGAGATGTAGCAGATGAGTTGCAAAAGATCAGTTGTAGCATCTAAAGCCTAAACCATCACTCTGCTCAGCTACTCATACATGCCAAAGCCAAAGAAACTTCACTTACCCTTTCTTCTCTTCCAACCTGACTTACTCACACAAGTGATTAGTAGGTATGCTGGTTCTCCTAGAGCACACTTTGTTGCTTGGCCTCCTCTAAGGCTGTCTTTGGCTCTTCATTGGCTTTGTCTCATGTCCCTTATAGCCTATATTTTTAGTATGCTTTCACTAAAAATGAAATATCTCATACACTAGCACCAAGGCTATACTTTGAATCACTAACTGGTTTGCTTTAAGAACCTTCCTGGCAAGCTTACTACGACAACTACATAGCTAGAACTAGTGGGCTGAAATTAGTTTTCTTCTTTACTTTACTTTACTTTATCCCCTTGAATCATTGCATCAACTTTGGATTAAACAAGATAGGTGATAGATTCGAAGAAAGAATGGAGACATAGTGAGAGAGTCTCAATTCATTGCTCTACATTTTGAGAAAGTGAAATAATAAAGGCCATAGTACTCGTACTATAATGGAAGCTCAAAAATTATTGACCATCTCTTCTTTCACTGTGCTTATTCAGGACACATCTACCAGTAGGCTATATGATAAAGAAAAATTAAGAGATGCTTATGTTTGTTTTCTTTTTTAGAATAACTGGGAGTAAAAAAGGAGCTGCTCTCAAATATTCTTTCCTTTCCTAGTTGTCAATTACCTTCTAACTCTTTTGGGACTTAATGATGCTCATGCAATCCCATCTCGTGAGGGGTCTTAGAAATGGTATTACCGATTGAAAGAAAAAAAATGTTGAAGTATAAGGAGTGATATGATAACCACTTCTTTTTATTTAGAAGAAGGAAAATGCCCAATTAGCACTAAGACTGGAGCCAAAGGAGTAGGACTAGGATCAGGTCTAATTAATGAATTCAAGTAAGGAATTGATTTTTTCTAATGCTATAGTATAGAATAGGCTGCACCCTTAACTCAAGTTGCCATTAGGAGCTTGAACTATTGTTTGTTCTTCTCTTTTCTATAGACTACTATATAGAAAAGCTAATCAGGAATGAAGTAAGACATTCTTTGGCAGTACCCATTTGCAAGTAAGAAGGATAAGACCACTTTCCATCCGAAAAGACCCATCCCCAAAGAGTACTCATTTGATTGGAAAAGAAGGCCCATAGCTGGATAGTCTCACTATGCACTAGAGTAGAGGAGCAAGGTGAGGATTCAATAATGAGCTTTCTGCTATAGATGATCAAACTTATGCCACTGAGTCAATATCTAGTACCATTTCTTTAGTAGTAGAGTAGTAAATACTCAAATAGCTTTGACTTCATCAGATGTTGCATTACTTTCTGTTGCTCAATTATTTGCTATTACTTCATTGCCAGTTGTTGATGAGAAAGTGAAGCCATGTTCCATGCTCAGATCAAAAAAATGGCAAGATGAATAAGGACAAACTGAGTTAAAGCCCAGTCGCTCATACTCGAGAGCCTCTCATCTACCATGTAGCACTTACTGATCAAAATCTTGCTAGACAAGCTCCTGACATTGGGTGTGGGGGTATGAGAGGAAGTCTCTTGCATAGCATGCTCTCACTGTAAAATAACCTAGAACATATAAAAAACTATTTCTTCCTCTGGATGAGAGTGCCACTTGGAAGAAAAAGAAGAAGAGGATAGCAAGAAGTAAAATATCTGAAGACACCACCTAGAACCAATTGGGTAATTTGTCAAAGAAGGATAAAACTTTGCCTTTTTGATTTTTCGGAGCCATGGATTGAAGCTAGCGGGAACTGCATGCCAAGTTTTGAAATATTCTTTACATAAAAAGAAACCTGGGAGCTTGATGAGAGGAAAGCAAAAATGATCTACTAGTGGGAAGAACCAATGATCTTTACCTGGTATCTAGAGAAGAGAGAAGAAAAAGGCAATATAATCAGAGATTGAGGAAGTAGCTTCAACTTATGTTTACCCATGATGGTGCAGCAGGGAAACAAGAGAGGGTATCCATGATAATTTTGGACCTTGTGGCAAAAGACCCATCCATTCTCATCATCTCAGCCGATGGAGCACCATGCAATTGGTCTTCTTTTCCTCAACAAAAATATGTCAGTGTTCAATCTTAACTAGTCTTAGTCATGTATGTTTGAGTCCCTGTTTAATGTAACCTTTTCGAAGGATGATCTGAAGTCTATCCCAAATAATTCCCGTCAATGTCTATTATCATTTCTGAAGTCGAGTCAACCCTAGAGGCTAGAGAGTCTATAATAAAGGACCTAGTGGTTTGCAATGAAATAAAATCTAGGTTGCTCTATGATCTTAAGTTAAAAGGGCTGGTTGAAACAATCAAAATATTGGAATTCATAGGTGTTGCCCGTGTTTGGCCAGCCGGAAGCTAAACCAAGAAGAGAATGAAAAACTCGCAGATGAAGGAAGCTATTGAATGCGTTCTAGTTTTCCTTAATATAGTTGAAGTCGTAGACCTAACAACCAACAAGACCTTTATAAGCCCTTAGTTGCCAAAGATAATGAAGCTCTTTGTTATGAAGAAGCCACAAAGAAATAAGAGGAGATTCAAGGTCTAAAGCATATATGGTTTGGTTATGGGCTACCTAGCCCCCTATAGCTATGACATTATGCATGTGTAGATCCTTTAGAGGAAGTCAGAGTAAAGATGGCATAGCTTTGGCGATCATCACTTGTCCAACCAATCCAAATTTTGGATATAATTTAGGAACCAATATAGCATCATTGAGATGAAAAACATTGTCAGAACAAGATGATAAAGAGATCGTACCAATGTCTGAGATAAAGAGTGGGGTGTGGTCACCGGTGAAGATGAAACTTTTGCCTTGGTACGGTGAGGATGAGACAGATGCAGTCGGATTACTCCTCATACGATGGGTAGCCCCAGTGTAAATGCAAAAAAGTCAAGGAGAATGATGCTTAGAAGATGAATGCACAATACCCACATGATAAGTTGTTTAATGCAGAGCAAAACTCAAGTTGTAAAAACTGTGGACATATGATAGCCATGTGTCCAAAAAGAATCAAAAGTATACATACCAAAGTCAATCATAGATTAGAACCCAAAAGACTTCCATAGGATTGCTTCTGCTGCTAATAGTAGTAGCCCATGTAGTTCAGTCTCTCATAAAAGTTAGGTACGTATAAAGATGAATAAGGACTATCATCCTTTAATGAATTGGAGGGCAAGCCAAGAAGAAGAAAGAGAAATATGGGGTGTGAATCCAATAGATCTTGAGGAAGAAGAGGTCCTTTAGCTCAAGTAAAAGATAGAATCTTCACCTTCCTTTGTGCATTCGACTTCCAATTCCTTGGGCTCAAGTAATAGCTTATGGGTATAAACTACAAGGTTGAGCTTCCTCTTCTTGCAGTTATTTCAATATACGCTCAATCAACATCCTCCAATTTAACCTATGAACTAGCTGAAAGTCAAGATAATTCCTTTTATGGATAGTCATATGGAAGGTCAATCTCTTCTATGCCATCTCAAAGAGTAGTTATCTTAGCTGCCTAAGTCCATCGAGGAAGGAATTTCCAATTCAACTTCACCTTTAACCTATATAATGAATAAAGAAGTATGAGCTGAAAGAAGATCCAAATCTTTCTTTCTATTTTTTGATGGGCATGTAAATTCATTCCTTTTAGTAGCTCGAGTTCGATGGTCAGATTCAGCCCAAGAAGAAAGGCAAGCTATGTGTGGCCCCTTACAAAAGAGTAACATCCGAGAAAGGTTAGACAAAAGGTCTATTAGTCTCTGTCTCAAAATCATCAACTAAAGGTGAAAGGTCTAGGTAAAAGGGAATGCATACCATTGGATGTAGGAGCCCTATCTTTACCAGCATCTGAAAGGGTCTCCATGAGATGAAGAAATTCGTCTAAATTCAAGTACGACTTTAGCAGCTGGAAATGAGAGTTCTTTCTTACAACTCCCGATAAGCATCTACTAGTATCATGTGGGCACCTTGATGGTTCTTTTTTGTGGAAACTAGAAGAGCACTAGCTAAGAGAAAAGAAGTAGGAGTCAAATTAATATAATAGGCTAATTGTGGTCTCTAAAAGCCCAAAGAATGATTGATTAGTAGAGTAGGAGTCTCGAGTGTGAAAGAAAGGAAGGTTATTCAAAGTCAAGTGTTAGAAGATGGGTCTTATATTCAGTTGAGGGTAGGGAACTTTCTTCTATCAAGGAAGTTCTTCCTCGCTCCTAGAGGGACGATGTCATCCTAGACCACTTCATTAAAGAATAGCTCAAAGCGTAGATGAACTAGCAGAAAGAAAAGTCCTATCAATAGTAGGAGTCGTACTAAGACTACCTTTTCCTACTCTATTAGACTTAAAAAGGAAAGGAAATGACAGGTAAAGTAGGGTAGTCAATTACACTCATCAAAGAGGTGAAATAGTTGATGCTCGTGTTATTCCTTTTTCTCAGTAGCCTCAACTATATCTATCACAATTCAGTATTAGCAGATGCAAAAGCTTCCAATTCAACCTTTCATTTTGTCTTGGGATCACACTCATTCCTAGCTACTTTAGAAGGCCTTACAACGGACTCACAACCAATAAAAGAAGCAACTAATGAAAGCATGACATCTTTTTATTGACCAGCTCTATCAGAATCTGAAAGTACATCTGAAAGAAGTAGTTGCAAGTTCTCCTTACAGGCCTCTTTTCATCTTCTGGCAAGGAAGTAATGGAAATACCCTCTAAGAAATAGTTAAGAGGAAGTAGCAGATGCTTATAATGCTCAAGTTCGACAATCTCCATTAGTAGCTGGGAAAGTCATAATAGTGTTCATTACCACCCCATCATTCCAAAAGAGATTTTCCTTCTTCCGACAGTACTAAATCATGATCCAATTTGATTATTGGCATGGCAAGTATAAAATTCTGTTTATAGAATATGCTACTAATCTTTCTCTTTCACCTAACTATAGAACTAATCAATCAACCTTGACTTGGTGCCCCTTCTGTGTTATGGAAATTTCATATTTGTGGACTTAAAATATAGTACTGTTCAAGTGTGTGATCCTATAAAATATTGTTTTTAATAACTACTAGAAGTGTGATACCCTAGAATTGCAAGGGTCAAGATTGAATCTTGAAAGACTGAGCCCCCTGCTAGCAAGATCTAGGTTTAGCATCATTTTAATATATTACGATATAAGACCCTATCTTATAGGTGTTTCATAGGCTTCTAGTCAGAAGACATGTCTCGGTATCGAATGGGTCAACCTCGAACATGAGGAGAGCATACAATTGAATGTAACAATTCCTATTAGCCTAAGGCCCGCAGAGCGGTAAGGTAGAGAGTTTGATTTCTAATCCTACTTATTATTGACCTACAAATCAGCTATGGAGGTACTCACCCCCCTCTGCTAAACTCTTTCTGTTGTTGGATAAATAAACAACCTATCCCATCATAACTCTTTGTTTTCAAGGGTAGATCCTAGAGCTATGCTCGCGTCTTCAAAAATATTTCTGTAGTGAAGCCCCATATAGCTAACATCTCACCAAAGTCTAAACCCAATTACCATAGGAAAGACAGTAGATGAGATCGCTAAAACAGACTGAAGGTGAGTATGCACAAATAAAGGAAGAGGAAGAGAAAGTGGGTTATACAATATATTAGGTAGGAATAGTTGCCCTATCAGAGCAAGATGAATAAAAAGCTCTGTTAAAGGCCTTTTGATGTGCTTAAAGACACCAAAAAGGTATTTGCTAGCTGCAATCATACCCAAGATGGACAGTGGCCTCCTCATGATGAGAAGCTGCCTACTTATCGATATTTTGCGGAAAGTGAGGTAATGCGCTAACTTAGGATAAAAGATGGGAGGGTACGCACAAAGTATGGACATCATACTGAAGTGTTTAGAATACCAAGTGTGCACCTATAATATTTTATACAAACTCATATAGCTCATGAGTAGAGAACTGGTGGGTTAGGAGCTAACGCACCTGCCACCTGCGTGGCCTCATGTGATGAAGATCCAATTATAAAGAATGTCAATATTGCCAATAAATAATGTAATCATTGTTCCTTCACTTGGACTTGAATTAGGCCATCTTGGATGACACTAACTTGACCACCTAGAAAGGCACAGGAGTGTCACCGAGTCCAATATTTGTTTTTGAAGGTCTTCATTTCCATGTAGAAGCAAACTCTCCTAATTTGGAGACCAAGCAAGGTCATTGAGAACATTAACGAAACACCTTGTTATTCCCACTTTTGCTTGTATGCAATGAAGACCCATCAATGAGCTGAGCTACCTTATGACATAGCAGAGAGAGCGAAATTAAGTCTTTTTTGACCCCTCAAGAAATCCTTATTCTTGGTACCCCCTCTTAGTTTTGTGTTTTTAATAAGCATTTGGGATTGGGAATAAGTTGTTGTTTCAGTGCACTAATTAGAGCTCTTTGGGCCTGTCACTTTCTCAATCGAAAAATGGAAACTGTTAATATTTTTGTACGGAATGATTTAGATTATTATCTATGTAAATTAATTCTTTTTGTTGAATAGTTCTCTTTTTCCTTTCGTCACTCCAATTATCTAGTTGTCCCATCCATTGTTCAGTCCCTCACTTCGTTTGTTAGACTCCATTAGTAGTTCATACTGAGCAATCTTGCTGCAATCAAGTTAAAATTGAAATGAAAAGAGTAGAGTAAAAGTAGGACGAGGTTCGCCATTACCCTTCCTAATAGTAGGAGTGGATTAGTTAAAGTTGATCCATTCTATTGTTTCAGAAGCAAGGGCTAGGGTCAATCAAGCATGCCTCCATCCATTTATTCCATAACCTATTGAGCCAAGCCAGATCTACCGCCAATAACAATAACTAAGAAGTTAGTAGTTTTAGTAATTTATTGGGATGATCAACTAGATCCATAACACCATAATGAAAAATAGCCTTTCTTTTTCCATTCGATCCTGAACTACATTTAAAAATGAAGCAAGAACTTGGTTCTCTGATCAAAGTAATATAGTAATAACCGTTATAGTAAAAAAAGTCAAGAAAGAAATGATAGAAGGAGATAGTTTACTAGCTTGGCCAAAAGGTCATTTTGGTTGAGTGTCCTCAATAAAGCATTCATTCCATTATGAATGGAAAGAACTTCTAATATTTCTAACCCACTAGCACAATAAAAGAATGGAGTTATTGCGAAAAGGAACTGAGTCCGATCTTCTTCCACCTATGCTACGTCACCTAGACTTTTGTCAATATAGTAGTGAGTAGCTTGAATCTAGCAATAGAAAGGATATTTAGAAGGAAGATCTCCAGTTTGGCAATGACTACAAGAAACAAATCGAGTAGGGAAATTCCAATTTAATTTTCCAACAAAAAGAAAGTATGATTGTGCTTGAAGAAGGGCAGTAAGAAGAGGAGAAATCAGCTTGAGTTCAATTAGTCCCAGCATTAGCAGCACAAGTAGCCAGAAAAGTGTACCAAACAGTTCAGGAGGAAAGGTTGTTAATGAAGGAGCAGTCCCAGCATGACAAGCACAATAAAGAAGATTCGAGTGAAGCTGTTTTCCCAAAAAAAGTTGGAAAGACAACAAACACTTCATTTTCTACAATATTCTATTCGAGTTTCACCATCATCGAATTGTATGGATTTAACCTATCTTATGCATCTAGGTGAGCAGCATCCATGAGATTGCCCCATTTATGATTGATCACCTTCTTAACCGAAAGCCCTATAAGACCTTGAGGGAATAGAGTAGGGAGAGGGAAAGGATGTTAAATCATTCCACCATTTTAAATTAATTAACTGAGGTACCACCACCTGATTGTCCGCTAGAAATTAAATAAAGACAATCAATCTCTTTTGCCTTTATTTATGAGGAATGCATAAATAGAGGAGTCAAACAAAACACATAAATAGTGCACTCTAAGTAGGACTTCTTTCGACACGAACCTGAAATTATGTCTTATAACCTGAGATGAGGAGAATATGCAAAGGCCACTATCCAAAGAGGTGATGGAGTTGGGTTGGGGGATGATCAACCACTACCTTTTCTATGATCTTGTCCGATGATTTTTTTAATAAAAAATTCTTTTGTTCTATCTCCCACTAAGAGGTTTAAGTGCTAAAAGAGATGCCATTTTCAGGGATGCCAAAAGAAGTAGAGAGAAAAGGAGCCTTTCTTTAGGCCACTCCATTCCCAGCCATAGCACAACCATCAATGTAGAACAAAGCCCAATCTTATTGAGTAAGGAAAAAGGAAGGAAAACTATTACTACCAAGCGATCACCTACTAAGCTCAAACAATACAGCCTTGGCATACCGGACCACTTCAATGCATGAGGTAGGAGGGTAGAGAAGAGATCCAATTTGGCATGGTTCGGAATGCTCAAACTCAAGAAGGAAGGACAACTATTAGCTCTACACCTTCGAAGGTAGAAATGATTTTTAAAACTTTGGATTTTCCAACTATATGAGAAGGAAAGAAGAGAAAGGGACTAGTTTGAATTCACTCTTCAAGAATTGCTCTTTGGAATAGACTAAGGGCAAGAAAGAAAGGTGGAAGAGGAGTTCAACTCTAGAAGATGACAAACATCCGATTAGAAAGGAGTAGATTCTCTATTGTTGACTTGAAGCTTCTGGTTCAGGAGTTCAGTTCCATTCTTCAGGTTCGGGGGAAGCAACTTATCATATAGTAAGAAAAATATAATAGAAAGGGAGCTAGCTAAGGTAGCAAGCCAAGGTTGTTTAAACAGGCAAAGAAATGAAATAGCAAATCAGATTGACTTTGAGCAGATTTTCATTCCAGTTCCTCAAGTTCTTCTTTTCATAGTTAATGTAGCTGTTGAGTTATTCTTCTTATAGTACTTCCTCTTGTTATTAGTTCTAGAGTTCTAAGTTCGAGGGACAAATCTGATCCGGAGAACTCGCCTATTAGTCGTACCTCTAAACTGATTAGACTAAAAGAATAGATCTACTATCACAATTCATTTACATATATAATAAAATAGATCTACTAACTAGTCTTTATTTCCAGATTTATTGATGTTATCGCCTAAAAAGAAAAGATGTCGAGACATAACATCAGAAGTAGCGGCTCACTATTGATCCTAGGGCACGGCATAAATCTTTTCCAATCACAAAAAAAAAAGATTTGTTGAAGGCTTGTTTCAACAACCGATCATTGTTCGTGCATGGAAGGAGGAGAGTTGTAGTTGGATAAGGGCTTTAGCACCTTGCCCTAATGTGGTAAGGTTCTATCATTTCAGGCTTTTATAGCTGAATAAAACTCCCTTTACTGATTTCTTTAATTGGGTCACAGTCGAGACTTTGTATTTGTAATAGGGTGGGTCTCGTATCAGGAAGCTTTCCATGCATACAATAGTACTCCCCACCTCTTGGAAAGTTATCCCATGGTCGAGATTTCCAGGTTAAACTATAGCTGGATGATCATTGGATAAGTTTCCAATGGAATAGAAGTTGCCCATGGAATAGAAATTTTTGGGTCCGTCCTTACCCATCTTCAAAACATAAATATCGAGTACCTAAAGGCCCTTTCTGATTGACATCTTTTATAGGTCTATGACCAAGGTGGTAGAGCATTTCCAACCTATTTCTATAAATAGAGGTTCCTCCCTCCTATATCCCTTCAACCTTATAGAGACTTTTCTTCTTACTCATCACCTACTTTTCGAGCATAGTTTTTATTAGAAAAATAAATTCTCACAGAAAGTCACATACTCATCAACTTTCTTTCCTTTCATCTTGAATTGTTTGTCTAGCATATAGTACCTCAAAAGGATCAATTGAGTACTTATTTAAGTCGCTTATTCACGTATCAAATGGAAACAAGAGGGTCTTTACCACCATCCGTGGTGCTTGAGTGCAAAAGAACTGCTCGAGATGAGAGTGTAACATGGATCAGCTATGATAGGACCCCTTGAATCAAATGAAAGAGCCTCATTGGAGTAAAGGGAGTGATACGCCCTCATGCACATGGAGAATGAAATAACACAGCACACTTGCCTTTTAAAGAACTCTTTCATCACCCAACAACTTTTATTCCCTTTGAAGCATCCCCATTTTTGTCTTAGGCGAAATGATATTTGTATTTGACTACTATGATCTTTCACGACTTGACCCCTTTAAGTTTAAGAAACCCTTTATTTTCAATGGAATCTATGAGACTTATTTGTATCTTTTAAACTTATCCGACTCGAAAGCAACCTCCCTGTTTAGCAATCAAAACCATCTCATCAATGATAGTGCTCCCTAGACCTCATGCCTATAGGCCCCCCTTTCTCAATATCTCCTTGAATGTTCTAACATTATTATGAATATGAACGATGTGGTAAAAATTTTCACTCCATTCGAGATAGGGTCCATAGAATGTGGAACCCCTCCCCCCCCCCCCCCCACTTTCTTAAGTTAAGGCCTTTCCTTTGCTCTGTCGAGCCTAATGCTTCTTTTTTTCCTCCCTGTGGAAGCCTTCCTTTCAGAACAGGTGTTAAACTTTTTTAGAATCTTCATTCTATAAACTATAAATAAAAATTATTGTAGTTATTCTACTTAAGAAAAGACCTCTTTTCCAATAGCTTCGCTATAGCAAAAGAAAAGCCAAGCTATGGTTAGAAAGAAAAAGAAACGTCCGCCTCCTGTGAATCTTTTTGAAAGAAAAGGCTCAATCCCATTCTTTAATCTGAAACTACCCCTGACATATCTTAGTTCGATGGAATCAACTAGATTCAATTCATACCTTTCTTCCCAAACTCAATAGCTGGTGTCCTCTACTTATCTGACTCCGAGAGATTAAAATGTGCTAAGGCCTATAATGTTTAGCCATGAACTAGAATAACCAAAGCTAATTATTCAAGATATTTTTCTCAAAACCAAGGACCAGACTCATTCCATTAATGAGACCTAGAGGTTCTAACGTAACAAACCTATCACCATGAGCCTACAAATTCAAAAGTATAAAAGCAGTAACAACCAGGGAAAGCTAAGTAGCAAGAAGATTTTTATTCTCATGGAAAAAGAAAAAGAGCTTGAGCTTGATATCCTTGTTTCTATTGAAGAATAAAGAGGAGAAGAATAAATTATTTATTGAGAGAAGAAACACAAGAAATAAAACATTGAATTGAATATATGGAAATGAGCCCTTAGGGAATTTCATAAGAGATGCTCAAGTAAGGGCTTATATACTCATGCCCTTGAATGAAAATAAGGTCCTTTTCATTGACCATAAATCCAGTCTTCGAGAAGGATCTACTATGGAAGATAATATAGATGGAAGATGAAATATTTTCTATCTTAGTTGAAGTTTAGTGGTGCTTTGAAGCCGTGCAAGTGTAGTAGTATAGGAATAGGTGGGAGGAGTGAAGAATTCACATAGAGTGATCAGTAAGCTAACCCGTAAAGGGTCTTATTCCCATCTTAGCAAGCTCCCTACCCTAAAGAGCGAGATTTGATAGAAGGAAAAGAGAATGCTAGTCTAATGATTTTGATGCTACAAGAATAGTAAGCAGTATACTTGAAGATCCATGGTTCTGGATGGCAGATGAGTCCAAATGCTATTTTGAATGTGTGACCAACTTATCTTTCTTCAACCTATTCTTATTCTTTCTCTTCTTCTTCTTTTTTTCTTCTTATTCTTCTCCTTCCTCCTCTTCTTCTACTTCTCCCCTTTCTTATTATTCTTTCTCTTCATCTTCATCATCATCTTCTTCTTCTTACTCTTATTCACATTCTTTATCTTCTTCTTATTCCACTTGTTGTTGTTCTTCTTCCTTTTCTTATTCTTTTTTTTTATTCTAGTTCTTTTTCCTCCTCCTCATCATCATCATCATCATGATCTTGTTCTTCTTCCTATTCTTCTTCACATTTTTCTTCCTATTCTTCATCATCTTTCTTTTCTTCTTATTTTTCTTCCTCTTCTTGTTTTTCTTCCTCTTCCTTTTATTCTTCTTATTCATCTTCTTCTTTTCATCTTCCTCTTATTCTCCTACTTCAACTTCTTGTTCTTTTTTCTCTTCTTTTCTTATTGCTCATCTTCTTCTTCTTGCTATTCTTCATTTCCTTTCTCTTCTTCTTCTTCTTCTTCTTAATCTTCTTATTCTTCTATACCCCTACAATTTTCTTCTTGCTTTTTTTATTCTTCCTATTCTTATTATTATTATTCTCCTCTTATTTTTCTTCTTCCTCCTCCTTCTCCTCTTCTTCTTCCTCATCATCATTATCATCTTCTTATTCTTCTTCTTTTTCCTCTATTTCTTCTTCATCTTCTTCTTCATCTTCTTCTTCAACATCTTTTTCTTCTTCTAGTTCTTTTATTTCTTCCTCTTATTTGACATCTTTCTCTTCTTTTACTTGTCCTTCTTCCTTTTATTTTTGTTATTCTGCTTCTTCTCTTTCTTCCTTCTATTCTTCATTCTATTCTTCTTCTTCATATTCTTATTTTTCCTCTTATTTTTCTACTTTTTTATCTACTATTACTTCTACTACTACCACTTCTTTTTCTTATTCTTCCACTTCATTTTATTAATCATCATCATCATCTTTTTCTTATTCTTCCACTTCTCCTTCTTCTTCTCCTTTTTCTTTTTTTAAGGATGTTTATTAATTATAGCCCTCTCTTTTGGCGGAGGAATATCATTTTTACAAACTAGGGTCTACCCTTTAATCCCCTTACACCATTGACTCAATCCTAACTAACTTAACTTTAGCAATAAAATTTAAATCTAAAGAAATCTTATGTATACGGACACTTAATTAATTGTGTCTTTTTTTGGTTTAGATGTTCATTCTGTATTTGTCTCTTAATAGACATTTTTCCAGCCTTTACTTTGTTCCAGTAGTGCATCCAAGAGGCTTCTTTTGTGTGTTCTCTACCACGTAAAATTGTAAGATAGCTTTCACGTGCTCCTCCTTTTGTTTAACTTTAATCTCTCTAATATCCCTGCATCAAAAAAACATTCCAGCATAGTATATGTTTCCATCTATACCTGGAATTCATTGCTGTATCCCAGCAACTTTGTGCTCCATTTTTCTCCCATAGCCGCTTCATTTCTGTACCCTCATTGAACCTTAGCAAATCTGAAATTTGCTTCTTTAATGACAGCAAGACCTATTCTATACCCCAACATCTAATGTTCTAGCATCCTAACTAATTAATTAACACATGACCTTGCAACATTGTTCTCATAAGCATAAATAAAACTTTTAAACATACAATAAACAAAGAAATAAAGCTAATGAGGTTTAGACTGCATGTGCCGACAAATCTTGCCTCCCAATGAATGAAGCTTTGAGTGAACTGCGCTGCTAAGAAAAACAAATACATCTATACCATATTCCCCAAGAGAACCCCATTCTTTACCATTAACCTTTCCACTTCTATTATACCTATATAATCTATTAATATTTTAACTACCTCTCACTTTCTACCCTTTCTAACTCTTACATAGGGAATTACATTCTTGTCTAGTTCCACTATGCCTTTTATTTTTATCGGCAGAGTAACCTCATCATATTCTGCTTCTCCTTTTTGCGATCCTAACCTTGCAAGATTGTCTGCCGAGGTGTTTAGCTCCCTATATATATGTAATATTGATGCATTCAGTTCTTCTATGAGATTCAAAATAATTTCTAATTCCTCTTCATGTTTCCAAAGAGATATTTTCTTTGTTACTAAATTAACTAATAACAATGAATCTACCTATATTTGAATATTCTTATAGTCTAATTTTTTACAAACAGTTAAACCTATATTTAATGCTCTGATTTCTGAATGTAGAGCCGAGGCGTAGAGCCGAGGCATAGAGCCAAGGCGTAGAGCCGAGGCTGCTACACTAACTGTAGTAAAAGCTTTCATAACTGTCCCTGTAGAATCTCTTATTAACCCACCTTCCCCCGCTATACCTGTGTCACTATTCAAGCTTTCATCCATATTTAAGGAGAGTTTTCCTTCCGGAGGTTTGTGCCAAGAGATACTTTTCGCCCAATATTGTTTATTTATTTTTATATTTAGGAACCATTCCCATTCTGCTTTCTTTTCAGTGTCTATTTTATTTAAAATTACAGGATTAAAATTTGATATGTTACTTATTTCCTGCCTAATTTCTTGTGATATTTCATTTGTGTCCATTTTCTTTCCTTCAAATATACTCCTATTTCGAGCCTTCCATATACACCATATTATTACATGTGGTAAGTACATATTAAGCCAAATTCTAGTAAGATTAGTAGAAATTACTTTTTTCCATGTTTTAATTCGTTCCATTAAACCATCTTCTCTTTTAACGATTTGCTTTGTTTCATCAAATTTCTTCCAGACCTGTGTGGTGATTTTACCTTTCGAAAATAGGTGGTCCATAGATTCTTCTTCCTCTAAGCAGCATTCACATCTAGACACCATTTTAATGCCCTTTCTTTGAACATTAGTATCCACATGTATTGCATTTGCTGTTACTTTCCATGCTAGAGAGCACATTTTCTGTGGGATACCTGCCTTCCAGACCCATTTAGATATAGATTGAACAGGTTTTTTTTTCTAATTAATTCCTTTACCGATTTAAGTGTAAAATTACCTTGTGGTGTTAGGATCCATTTCCAGCCACTCTTTTTTAATATCGAATGAGATTCTACTTTTTCCTTTTGTTTTTCCAAGGCTTTCCAATTATTTGAAACTTTCTTAAGCCGCTTTTCTAAATATCTTGCCCTCATATAATTTGCCCAAAGACTATCATTTTCCTTCAACCTCCATCATCCTTTGCAATCCCATGCAGTGGCCATATCTTGTAGAGAGATTATTCCTAAACCTGCCTCTGCTTTTGGATAACAAATATCTCCCCAATTTTTCCAATGAATTTTATTCTTCCCATCTTTTTTACCCCATAGAAAATTTGTCATTTCCATTTCTATTTTATTTGTGAATTTCTTCGGAGGGTGTATAATGGATTGGATATGAACCAGCGTGCTTTGAAGCACGTGCAAAATTAATGTAATCCGTCCCCCAAATCCTAATAAGTCATCTTTCCAACCTGTTATTTTCTTTCTCATTTTTTCTTGTAGTGGTGCTAAATATTCCTCTCTCAATTTCCCTTCAAATATTGGGCAGCCTAAATAAATTAAAGCTCCCTTATTTTGAGTGAAATCAGTTAAATTTTTAATTTTGTTTATATCTTTCTCCGAAGCTTTTTTTCCCAGTATAAACTGGCACTTCTTTTTATTTACAACCTGACCTGTTTCTAATTCAAATAATTGTAGTAATTCTATAAGGTATATTATAGATCATTTACTTGCATTTGTGAAAATTATTAAATCATCAGCATAGGCCAAACAACCTATTCTCGGAGTGTTTTTAGGTTGTCTAAAAGGTCAAATTTTCCCTTCCGACATTCTTTTATTTAAATTAAGAATAAGCAATTCAAGATATATATCAAATAGTAAGGGGGATAAGGGGTCTCCCTACCTTAGACTTCTTTTTGGTTTGAATTCTTCATCTATATTTCCATTTATAATAATTCTAACCCAAACATTCGAAACACATCTATAAATTAAATCTATGCATAATTCGGAGAAACCATATTTTCTCAGTACAAAACAAAGTACTTCCCATTCAACCCTATCAAATGCTTTGGACAAATCCAGCTTAATAGCTAGATTGTGCCCTCTTGTTTTAGCTGAAATGTCTTTCATCATTTCTGATGCTAACCTAATATTTTCAATCATTAGTCTGTTTTTAACAAAACTTGTTTGTTCTTGTGAGATTATTAATGGCAAAATATTACTTAACCTGTTCTGAATTATTTTGGCTAAAATCTTATAAATCGCATTACACAAGCTTATTGGCCTGAAATCCTCACATATCTGTGGGGCGTCTTTTTTAGGAATAAGAGCTATGTATGAGTTTGCCCAGGCTTTAGGGATATTTGCACCGACAAAAAAGCTGGCAATTGCTAAAACTAGATCATGTTTAATAATGGGCCAATTTAACTGATAAAAATAGTTATTCCAGCCGTCTGGGCCCGCTGCACTGTCTTTATCAAGATTAAAAACCACATTTTTTACCTCTTCCTCCTCTGGTATATTTTTCATCATTTGATTCTGATCTTGTGTAATGGAAGCCCTGATCTCCTATATTAAGGAGTTCCCTTCGTGAGACACATGCCCACATAAGTGTGATTTAAAAAATCCTCAAATAGAGTTCCAATTTGCTTTTCTTCTTCTATCCATTTTCCTTCTGTGTTTTTTAAAGCTTTAATTCTATTTTTTTGAGTTTTTATTTTACTCATATTATGAAAAAATTTAGTGTTTCTATCGCCTTCTTTTAACCATTTAATTTTTGCTCGTTGTTTCCAGTATACCTCCTCCATGTGTAATTTTAAACTCAATTCAGCTTTAGCCTTATTTAATTCTTGTCTAATCTTATCATCATTTTTATTATCATATTCAATTTCTAATTTTTCTACCTTCTCTTCAGCTTGTTTTATTTTCAGATTTATATTCCCAAAAACTTCGTTATTCCATGATTTTAAATGTTTCTTAAGTCTATTTAACTTGGACATTAGAACCTGCATCGGTTTACCCTGTGCTGGCTCTGACCAAGATTTTTTCACCAATTTTTCAAATTCTGGATGTTTTCCCCACATATTTTGAAATTTAAAGCTTCTTGTTCTCCTTTTATTAT
>JAREIK010002060.1:167174-274674 GCA_029783825.1 Sapria himalayana | reverse complement strand
CTATCCCTTCTTAATTTTTTTCCTCTTATTCTTTTTTTTCCTGTTCTTCTACTTCTTTCTCTTCTTCTTCTTCCTCTTCATCATCATCTTCCTCTTATTCTTACTTTTCTACCTCTTATTCTCATTCTCCTTCATCTTCCTCTTCATTTTTTACATTCTCTTATTCTTCTTTTTATTCTTCTTCTTATTCCACTTCTTTTTTTTTCTTCTTCTTTTACTTCTTGTTGTTCCCCGTTTTCTTTTTCTTCTACCTATTCATTTACTTCCACTTTTTTTAATTAGTTTCTTCTTCTTTTTCCTCTTCTTATTCTTCTTCTTCTTCTTCTTTCTCCTCTTCTTTTTCTTTCTCCTCTTCTTCTTTCTCCTCTTCTTCTTCTTATTCCTCTTCTTCTTCTTTTTCTGCTTCTTCTCCTTCTTCTTCTTCCTTTTCTTCTACTTCTTCTTTCTCTTCTTCTTCTTCTAATTTTTCTTTTTCTTGTCCTTCTTTGTCTTCTTCTTCCAATTCTTCTTTTTCTTCATCATCGTCTTCTTCTTCTTCTTCATCTTCTTCCTCTTCTTCTTATTCTTATTCTTCTTCTTCCCCTTCTTCTTCTTATTCTTCTTATTCTCTTCATCTACCACTTCTTCTTCTTTTTATTATTATTCTTTTTATTCTTCTTCTTTTTCTTCCTCTTCTTAATCTTCTTCATCTTTTTCCTCTTCTTCCTCTTCTTAATCTTCTTCATCTTTTTCCTCTTCTTAATCTTCTTAATCTTCTTCATCTTTTTCCTCTTCTTCCTCTTCCTATTGTACTTCTTCTTTTGCTTCTTCTTCCCCCTACAATTCTTCTTCTTATTATTCTTTTTCTTTTACTTCATTTGCCTCTTCATTTTCTTCCTCTTTGTATTATTACTCATACTCTTCTTCTTCTTCCTCTTCGTATTTTTCCTCATACTCATCTTATTCTTGTTCTTCTTCTTCTTCTTATTCCACTATTTCTTTTTCTTTTTCTTCTTGTTCTTCTTCTTATTCTTCTTCCTCTTCTTATTCTTATTTTTTTTCTCATCATCTTCTTATTCTTCTTCCTCTTCTTATTCTTATTTTTCTTTCTCGTCTTCTTCTTATTCTTCTTCCTCTTCTTATTCTTCTCCCTCTTCTTCTTCTTCTTCTTTTATTTTTCTTCTTTCGATTCTTATTCTTATTCTTCTTTGTCTTATTATTATTATTATTATTATTCTTCTTCTTCCTATACTTTTTCCTCTTCCTCTTCTTTTTATCTTTCTTCTTCTTCTAATTCATCGTCTTCATCTTCTTCCTTTTCTTTTTTATCTTCTTCTTCTTTTTATTCATCATCATCATCCTCTTCTTTTTCTTTTTCTTCATCATCATCATCATCTTTATTTTCTTCTTTTTTTCGACTACTACTTCTTCTTCTTCTTCCTCTTCTTCTTATTCTTCTACAATATCTTCATTTTCCTATTCTACTTCTTCTTCCTCTTCTAATTTTTCATACTCATCTTTTTCTTCTTCATTTTCTTCTTCTTCTTATACTTATACATCTTTTTCTTCTTCTTCTACATCTTCTTCATATTCTTCAAATTCTTCTTCTTCTTCCTTTTCTTATTATTATTATTCTTCTATTACTTTTTATTATTTTTCTAATTCTTCTACGTCTTTTACTTCTTCTTCTTCTACTTTCCTATATTCTTCTTCTTCTTAATCATCATCTTCTTCTTCCACTTCTTTTCTTCTACCTTTACTTCATCTTCTTACACTTATTATTAATTCTCTTCTTCTTCATGTTATTCATCTTCTTCTTCTTCTTCTTCTTCTTCTTCTTCTTCTTTTTCTTCATCTTCTCCTTGTTCTTACTTTTCCACAACGTGTTGTTCTTACTCTTCTTCTTCTTATTCCTCTTATTATTATTATTCTTCTTCCTTTTATTAAGCTTCTTCCTTGACTTTTCTTTCTTCTCCCTATTCTTCTTCTTCTTCCTCTTTTTCTTCATCATCTTCTTTATATTATTATTATTATTATTATTCTTCCTCCTATTCTTATTTTTCTTCTTGTTATTCTTTTTCTTTTTATTCCTCTTTTGCTTCTTCTTTCTATTATTCATCTTCTTCCTGATATTTCTCTTATTGTTTTTCTTCATGTTCATTTTCTTTTTCCTCATTATCAATTTCTAATTCCTCTTCTTCTTCTTCTTCATTCTCTTCCTAATCTTTTTCTTACTCTTCTTCTTTTACTTCTTCATCGTAATCTTTTTTTCTTCTTCCTCCTACTCTTCTTTTTTCACATTTTTTATTCTTCTTTTTATTGTTATTCCTCTTCTTCTTCTTCTTCTTTTTCTTCTTCTTTCTCTTCGTCTACTTCATCATTATATTCTTCTTCTTTTCTTCTTCCTTTTCCCCATCTTTATCTTCTTCTTTTTATTTTTTTTCTTCTTTTTATTCTTCCTCTTCTTCTGATTCTTTTCCCTCATCATCTTCTTCTTACTTTACATCTTCTTCTTCCACTTTTATTCTTCATCCACATCATTTACTTCTTCTTCTTCTTCATTTTCCTCGTCTTCTTCATGTTCCATTTCTATTTCTTCTTTCTCTTATTCTTTTCTCTCTCTTCATCTTCTTATTATTCTTCTTCTTTCTCTTCTCCTCATTTTCCTCTTCTTCTACTTTATCCTCTTCTTCTTCTTCTTCCTCTTCCTTTTTTCCTATTATTCTTTTTATTCCTCTTCTTCTTCCTCTTCTTCTTTCTCTTTTTATTATTCTTTCTCTTTTTATTATTCTTTCTATTTTTATTATTCTCTCTTATTCATCTTTCTATTCTTCTTCTTCTTCTTCCTCTTCTTTGTCTTCTTCCTATTTTTCTTATTCTACTTTTTATTTATGTCTTCTTCTTCTTCCTCTTCCTCTTATTATTATTATTATTATTATTATTCTTCTTCTTTTTTCTTACTCTTCTTCTTATTCTTTATCTTATTATTCTTTTTATTCTTCTTTATCTTCATCATCTTCTTCTTTTTCTTTTTCTTATTCTTCTTCTTCATCTTCTTCTTTTTATACTCTTGTTATTCTTCTTATTTTTCTTCTTCTCTTTATTATTCTTTTTCTTTTATTCTTTTTATTTTTGTTCTTATTCTTTCTATTCTTATTATTCTTCCACTTCTTCTTCATCTTCTTCTTCTTCTTCCTATTCCTCCTATTTTTCTTATTCATCCTCTTCTTCTTCTTCTTCTTCTACGCCTTCTTCTTATTCTTCTTCCTTTTTTTATTCTTTTTATTCTTACTCCTCCTTTTCTTCTTCCTCTTATTCTTCTTCCACTTCATTTTTTTAGCCATATTCTTCTTCTTATTTTTCCTGCTCCTTTTCTTTTTACTATTCTTCTTATTCTTGTTCTTCTTTTCTTATTCTTTTTCCTCTTATTCTTCTTCATCTTCTAATTCTTCTTCCACTTCTTTTTCTTCTTCCTCTTTTTCTTCTTCCTCTTTTTCTTCTTCTTCCTCTTTTTCTTCTTCTTCCTCTTTTTCCAATTCTTTCTCTTTTTTCTTTTCTACTTCTTCCTCTCTTCTTCCTCCTCCTCTTCTTTTTATTCTTCTTTCTCTTCATATTCTTTATCTTTATCATCTTCTTCCTCATTTTTTTCAGCTTCTTCATATTCATCTTCTTCTTCCGCTTCTTCTACTTCTTCCTCTTTTTCATCTTCTTTTTTTTTCTTCTTCTTCTTCTTCATATTCCTGTTCTTCTTCTTATTCCTCTTTTTCTTCTTATTCCCCTTCTTCTTCTTCATCTTATTCTTCCTTTTCTTCTTCTTCTTCCATATTTTTTTTCGCTTCTTCTTTTTTTATTCCTATTATTCTTATTATTTTTTGTCTTCTTTTTTTTTCATTTTCATCATCTTTTTCTTCTTCTTCCTACTCTTCTTCTTCATCCACTTTATCTTCTTCTTATTCTTCTTCCTCTACTTCTTTTTCTTATTATTATTATTCTTCTTTCTCTTCTTCTTTTTATTCATCCTCCTCCTCCTCTTCCTCTTATTTTTCTTCCTCAAATTCTTAATCCTCTTCTACTTATCTTTTTCGTTCTTCTTTTTTCACTTCTTTATATTCATCCTTATTTTCATTTTCTTCTTTTTTATTTCTTCTTTTTCTTCTTCCTCATCTTCTTATTCTCCCTCTTATTCTTATTCTTCTTCTGCTTCTTCTTCATCTTTCTCTACCTCTTATTCTTCAGGTTGTTCTTCTTCTTCTTCCTCTTTATCTTTTTCTTCTTCCTCTTCTTGTTCTTCTTACTCTTCTACTTCTCCTTATACAACTTCTTCTTCTTTTTCTTCTTCCTATTCTTATGCTTCATTTTCTTCTTATTTATCTTCTTCTTCATCTTCTTCTTCTTCCTATTCTATTTCTTAATTTTTTTTATTGTTCTTCTTCTTCTTCTTCTTCTTCTTCTTCTTCTACTTCCACAACCTCTTCTACTTTGTGTTCCTCTTCTTCTTATTATTCTTCTTCTTTTTTCACTTCTTCTTCTTCTTACTTTTCTTCTTCATCTTCTTCTTCATCTTCTTCCTATTATTCTTTTTTTTTTCTTATTATTATTCTTCTTCCTTTCCTTCTACTTATTATTATTATTATTCTTCTTCTTCTTCTTCTTTTTTCTTTTTTGTCCTATTATTTTTTTACCTCTTCTTCTACATCTACTTTTTATTTAAATTCTTTTTTTTCTTCTTCCTCTTATTCATTTTCTTCCTCTAATTCTTGTTTTTCTTCTTCTTGTTTTTCTTCTTCTTCCTCATATTATTATTCTTTTTTTTTATTCTTCAACCACTTCTTCTAATTCTACTTCTTATTCTTTGTTTTATTCTACTAATACTTCTTCTTCAACTTCTACCCCTTCTTAATTTTTTTTCCTCTTATTTTTTTTTTCCTGTTCTTCTACTTTTTTCTCTTCTCTTCTTCCTCTTCATCTTCTTCTTCCTTTTATTCTTACTTTTCTACCTCTTATTCTTGTCCTCCTTCATCTTCTTCTTCATTTTTTACATTCTCTTATTCTTCTTTTTATTCTTCTTCTTATTCCACTTCTTTTTTTCTTCTTCTTTTACTTCTTATTGTTCCTCGTTTTCTTTTTCTTCTTCCTCTTCTTTTACTTCCACTTTTTTTATTTTTTTTTTTCTTCTTTTTCCTCTTCTTCTTCTTCTTCTTCTTCTAATTTTTATTTTTCTTGTTCTTCTTGTTCTTCTTCTTCCTATTCTTCTTTTTCTTCGTCATCTTCTTCTTCTTCTTCTTCTTCCTCTTCTTCTTATTTTTATTCTTCTTCTTCCTCCGCTTATTCTTATTCTTCTTATTCTATTCATCTACCACTTATTCTTCTTTTTATTCTTCTTCTTTTTCTTCCTCTTCTTCCTCTTCTTAATCTTCTTCCTCTTCTTTCTCTTCTTCCTCTTCTTCCTCTTCCTATTATTCTTCTTCTTTTGCTTCTTCTTCCCCCTATAATTCTTCTTCTTATTTATTCTTTTTCTTTTACTTCATTTGCCTCTTCTTTTTCTTCCTCTTCGTATTATCGCTCATACTCTTCTTCTTCTTCCTCTTCGTATTTTTCCTCATACTCTTCTTCTTCTTCTTCTTCTTCCACTACTTCTTATTTTTCTTTTTCTTCTTGTTCTTCTTCCTCTTCTTCTTATTCTTCTTCCTCTTCTTATTCTTATTTTTCTTTTTCTTCTTCTTCTTATTCTTCTTCCTCTTCTTATTCTTCTCCCTCTTCTTATTCTTCTATTTTTATTCTTTTTGATTCTTATTCTTATTCTTCTTTGTCTTATTATTATTATCATTATTATTATTATTATTATTCTTCCTATACTTTTTCTTCTTCCTCTTCATTTTATCTGTCTTCTTCTTCTAATTCATCATCTTCATCTTCTTCCTTTTCTTTTTCTTCTTTTTTTAAGGGTTATTTTATTATTAATTATCACCCTCTCTTTTGGCGGAGGAATACCATTTTTACAAACTAGTTCTACCCTTATCCCTTTTACACCCACTTTAAACCTAATCTAGAATACTAAATTAAAATGTAATTCATATCCTTCTACTAACGGTCTCTTGGCCGATCAATAACAGTCTCTTGATAAAAGAAAAATGCGTAAGAAATAATTCAACAATGTGTAAGTAAGAGCAGTCTCTTGGCCAAATCAATGCGTAAGAAATAATTCAACACACTGCCTCCAGGTCGGCTCCTTTAACCATCCATTTCCTTCCCTCTCTAGCTTTGTCCAGCCTGCTTTCCTTTTAGTTAACCTATGCTGAGAACCTCCTTGCTACAGCTTGACTTAACCTGAAAAGAAATCCAACCAAAAAGAAGCCTACCAAACAATAAAAATTACAAGCTCTCTTTTTATCCAACTTCCCTCAGGACTGGGAAGCTAACTATTTCTTCTCTTATCCCCCTGCCGACTGCAAGAGAAAAAACTAACAAACACTAAAAAATAATTCCTTAGTTAATAATTTTCAGCCCTTTCTAGGGCTTACTCAGCCCTTTATCGGGCTTGTAGTCTCTTGGCCGATCGTGCTCTTTTATGGGTACTCCCATCTTCATACATGCTGGTTTCCATACTTAATCAAGACTTGAGTCAGCAGTGACTCAAGGCTTGAGTCGGTATTGACTCAAGATTGAAAATCAAAACTGAATGCGACTGAGTGCCAGCTCCCATGAGATAAACTCAGCACTGACTCTGATAATCTCTTGGCTAATCAATGCACTTGCTCAACAGTAACTGGAATAACTACGAGATAGTTATTACAGTCGTAGCTGACATTATTGCACATAACAGATTCCAGTGAAAAACGATAGTTCTAAAACACTATCTCCAAGCCAGCTCCTCCAACCAATCATTTCCTTCCCACCTAGCTTTGTCCAGCCTGCTTTTCTTATAGTTAACCTTTGCAAAAGCCTTGTTATAGCCTAACTTAGCCTAAAAAATCCAACCAAAGCCAAAACCAAACAATAAATTACAAAATCTCTTCTTATCCGGCTTCCCTCGGAGCCGGGAAGCTATCTCTTTCTACTCTTATCTCCTGCCAACTGCAAAAAAGACAAACAATAACAACAATTCATTAGATTAATAATTTTCAGCCCTTTCTAGGGCTTACTCAGCCCTTTATCGAGCTTAAACAAAAACCTCCATCCCCCCCCCCCCCCCCCCCCCCTCCCCCCCTTCTTTCAAATTAATTCATGTTTTTTGAAGCCTAATATACGGAAATGCAATTTTATCTAATCTTATTAGTCCTTTGAATTTTCCAGGCATATTCTCCCCTCTAAATTCTTGTGATCCTTTTCTCATTCATTCTTCCGCTAATCTATCTGCAATCATGTTTGCTTCCCTATAAATATGCTTAATTTCTCCTTTTATTTCTCTTAGAATGCTTCTAATATTATAAATCTCTTCTTCAAATTGCCATAAATATATCTTTCCCTGTACTAGGTCCACTAGTATTTTTGAATCCACCTGTGCTTGAACCTTTTGGTAATTATTAGATTTACAAATTTGCAAACCCTTTTGTAGGGCTATAATTTCTGCTTGCAAGGCAGAAGATGCTATATCTCTTGATGTGAACGCTTTCAGTACCTCTCCTTCCGCATTTCTTATTAAACCTCCTCCACCAGCTTCTCCCATTTCTCTTTTAAAGCTTCCGTCAGTATTTAGTGTTAGACTGCCCTGCTCATGTTTATTCCAGTTAACTATTTTAATAATTGGCATTTTTCTTGCTATTGTTGCAAGGTGCCATTCTTTTATTCTATCTTCCTCTTTTTTCCTGTTTTCCACTTTTATTGGATTACAAGCCGTAATGAATGCACTCTCTTTTTTTATTTCTTCCAAAATGACATTATGTTCTATTTTTACATTATCATATCTACTTCTGTTTCTAGCTTTCCATATGCACCATAGCACTATATGCGGAATATAACTTCTAATCTATTTTAAGATATTATTCTTTGTTTGTTTTTTTTGACCAGTTTTCTAGCCTATTTCTTAAATTAACTGTACTTCTTTCAATATTAGTTTCAATTTCTAATTTATTCCACACTTTTATAGCTATTTTACCCTTAGAAAATAGGTGATCCGAGCTCTCTATATCTTGATGGCAGCATTCACATCTTGATGCTAATTTTATGCCCTTTTTCTGAATGTTCGCATCTAGAGGGACAATGTTTGACATGATTTTCCACGATAAAACATTAACTTTTTGAGGCAAGTCTTTTTTCCAGAGTAATTTAAATTGTAAGGGTTTTCTGCTTCTTACTAACTCCTTGGCACTTTTTAATGTGAAGTTTCTGTTTGGATTTAAAGTCCATTTCCACCCACTTTTCGTTAGTATTGTATGCTTTTCCACGCTACTTTGTTGTTCGCGCATTATTTTCCAGCTTCTAGATACTTTTTTATATTTTTAAAAGCATTGTTTCCTAACCCATATTTAGCTTTTACGAATGCCACCCAAATGTTTTTATCTGATTTTATTCCCCACCAATTCTTACATGCCCACGCTTTGGATATATCTTTTAGGCTGATCAAGCCTAATCCTCCCTCCTCTTTTGGGCAACATAAATCTCTCCATTTTTCCAGTGCAGCTTATTCTTCCCTTCTCTTTTACCCCATAAAAAATTAGCCATTTCTATTTCTAGTTTTTTAATAATTATATTTGGAGGTTGTGCCGTCATTAGTATATGTATTAATGAACTATGTAGCACATGGGTAATTAGTGTAGTTCTTCCTGCCATATTTAATAAGTTTTCTTTCCAGCCGGCAATTTTATTCTTTATTTTATCCAGTAAAAATGCAAAATATTCCTCCTTTACTCTTCCTTCATAAATTGGGCATCCCAGATACATTAATGCTCCTTTACACTGTGCAAAACCTGTGACGCTTTTAATTTTGAGAGCAATGTTTTCTGGTGCTTTGGCTGCTATCACAAATTGACATTTATTCTTATTAAGCTTTTGGTCTGTTTCTTCTTCTAGTGTTTGTATAAGCTCCATCAAGTTTTCCATTGATTTGCTGCTGGCATTTGTAAATATGATCACGTCATCAGCATATGCCAAGCAGCATATTAATGGCGTATCTTTGGGCTGTCTGTAGGCTAAGATGTTGCCATTTCTAACCTTCTCTTTTAAGTTTACTATAAAAAGATCTAAATAAATATTAAATAAAGAAGGGGACAATGGGTCCCCTTGCCTGAGACCTCTGGTTGGTTTAAATTCTTCACCTGCCTGGCCATTTATAAGAATTTTAATCCAAGCACTAGATATACATCTATATATAATATCTATCCAAAATTCTGAAAACCCCATTTTTCTCATTATATAGCAAAGTATATTCCATTCTACTTTATCAAATGACTTAGCTAAATCTAGTTTCATGATTACATTATGACCCCTGACCTTAGTCCCTATATCTTTTATCATTTCCGATGTTAAATTAATGTTTTCAGTTATCAGCCTATTTTTAACAAAACCTGCTTGTTCCGGCTCTATTATGTTTGGTAATATTTTGCTCAATCATTCCTGTAACAATTTGGCTAATATTTTATATATGGTATTACATAAACTAATTGGCCTGTAATCTTCTCCTTTTTGAGGATTTGTTTTCTTAGGTATCAAAACTATGTATGAGCTGGACCATGTTTTTGAGATTTCCACACCCGTGAATATCCAGTTGATAGCTTCTAAAACATCTTTTTTGATTATATTCCAGCTTCGTTGGAAAAATGCATTATTCCAGCCATCTGGTCCTGCTGCACTGTCTTTATTTGCATTAAAAACTGCATTCTTCACTTCTTCTTCCGTAGGAAATTCTGCTAGCATTTTGTTGTCTTCTTGCGTGACTTTTCTTTTAATTTTCTCCATTAGTGTAAGGTTTCTATTTGTATTTATCCCACTTAGATGCTTTTTAAAAAATTCTTCTAATTCAATTTTAATATCTTCCTCCTTTTCAACCCACTCTCCGTTAGCTCTTTTAAGACCTTTTATTCCTAATCTTTGCGACTTAATTTTTGCCATTGTATAGAAAAATTTCGTATTTTTATCTCCATCCTTCAACCATTTAACTTTCGCTCTCTGTTTCCAGTAAATTTCTTCCATATGCATTCTTAGCTTTAATTCAGCTTTAGCTTTATTAACTTCTGTTCTGGTTTTTATATTTTGTATATTTTCATATTCTTTCTCTGTTGTTATGGCTTTCTATTCTGCCTCTTGAATTTTCATGGCCACATTGCCAAAAACTTCTTTATTCCACTTATTGAGAGCAGATCGTAATGCTCTCAGTTTTTGTCCCAATCTCTGCATGGGGTTACCCAGAATCAGTTTTTCCCATGTATTTTTGACTATAGATTCAAAATCCTTGTGTAAGCCCCACATATTTTGGTATATGAAGGCCTTCTGGCTTACCTTCTTTTTTCGAAGGCTTACTAGGAGCGGGCTATGATCTGAACAAGTTCTGCTTAAATGCTGTACTTTAACTCCCCCCATAACATCTAACCATTTTGTATTAAGTAACACTCGATCAAGTCTAGACCAGATCATTTTCTTATTCTTCCAGTTATTACACCATGTGTAATTTACCTAGGTATTCAAGCTCCATTAAACTTGCATTTGCAATCGCCTCATTGAATTGAGTCATTGCTACCGGATTTGGTGTCCTGCCTCCCTTTTTTTCTGATGGGCTTCTAATTATGTTGAAATCTCCTCCTATAATCCATGGGGATTTCGTGAGTGCTATTTTCCCCATTTCATGCCAGAGCATTTTCCTTTTTTCTTTTGCATTACTTGCATAAACCGCTGAAAAAATAATCTCTGGTTGCTTAGCCATTTTAAAGTTTATTATTTGATCATTTTCTAATAAAATTTCAATGTCTATGGGGCTATTCCACATGATCCATAATTTACTATTGTGATTCGAGAAGGCCTTTTGCATGTCTATCTTCATCCTATATTTCTCTATCTGGTCTTTAGTTACCATTGGTTCAGCTAAAATTATTATTTTTAGTTTATATATTTTAATTAAATTTCTAATTCTATTTATTGTAGGAGCGTTCGCTACTCCTCTTATATTCCAATATAAACTATTCATAATAAAGTGTACTTGGCTTGCGCTCTAGTAGTACATTTCGATTCATATTTCGAGTTAGTATATTTTTTCATATTTCTTATAGTTTTACTAGTACTCGGTGGGGCTTGCTCTATCTTCTTTATTTTATTTATCTTTTCCAAGCTCATATTTAATTCCATGATTTCTTCTAAGGCTTTTTTCCTATCTTTTGGTGCATGTCTGATTTTCTGCTTTTTTAGCCATAAGTCATCCTTTGGTGCTTTCAGATCTAGATTTTTCTCTTCATCAGTGTTGCTGGACAGTGGCCAGCTTTTAGCTTCTATTTCCTCTTCAGAAAGCAAGTCATCCTCATCCCAATCATGCTGGTCTATATGTTTTAATAACTGATCTTTCTTCCTTTTAAACATTGTTTTTTTCCTCTCTAGCCTTTCTACTCCTTCCACCTCCCTTGGTATTTTTTCTAACCATTTTCTGATCTCCTCCATATTGTTATTATTATCTCTCAGCTCTATCCTTCTCTCCTCTCTTCCTAGCTCTTCTCTATTCCTCAACTCATCTCTATCCTTACTCTTTATTTTTTCATTTTCTCTCCCCTCGACAGATTTCTCATTTGCCCGTTCTCCCTCTTTCTCCTCTTGTTCTGGCTTTTTTCCTCCCTCTCGGCTCTCCTCTACCTCGCCCTTCCTGTCGTCTTTTCTTACCCATTCCTTCGCCTTGATTTTCCTCATGTCTGTTAGCATACAAGCCTCCTCTACATGACCCATTTTAAGGCAATTCAAACAATAAAATGGCATGTTTTCTGGAACTATATTCTGCCAGAAACCTTGTTGTAAATCATTGCCAACCCATATTTTTTTTGGAGGAGATTTTTTGCAGTTAACCTCGATGAGAATTCTAGCTGCACTTGGTCTTGTCATGTAAGCCGTGGCCTCATCAATCAGCCACGGTTTACCCACGCATAATGCTATAGAATACAGAAAATGTTTACTAAATAAATGTAATGGGAGCTTAGGCAGTGTGAACCAAACCAGGGCATTTGCAGGCTCCACGGATGGTGAGAAATCAGGCGACCATTTGAGGATGCGCATGGGGTATCCAGCCACGCTCCACTGCCCTCTAATCCATAACCTCAGGAAGTCATCTTCTTCCTTGAGTTGAAAAATGACGTGCTTCCCGTCGTATATGGCTATTTTCACAACTTGCCGTAGCTTCAGTGAAGCGATAAAAGCATAAATTTCTTCATGTTCTTTTTCTTTTTCTTCTTCTTTTTATTCATCATTTTCTTCTTTTTCTTTTTCTTTTTCTTCATCATCATCATCCTCATCTTTATCTTCTTCTTTTTTTTCCACTTTTTTAAAAGGTTTTTATTATTAATAATACCCCTCTCTTTTGGCGGAGGAATACCATTTGTACAAGCTAGCATCTACTCAATTCCCTCTTACACCCTTATCCAAGAAAAAAGAAAGTTTCAAGTCTAAATGAGCTTATGTGTTTCTATACTTTAACACTTTAGGTCCTACTTTATAATCCTTTTTGTATTAACTTTTATGCCTCCTTTCTGCCCTTTATCCTTTATACCATATCTTTCCTTGCTACCTAGGCATATTTGAAGCTTTCCTATGCCTCCATTCGTTGAATACTCCAATTGTCACTATAATTTCCTGCAAAAAAGATACAGAATTTGTGTAAAAATTAACTCTATCTATTTACTTACCTTTGATTGATCCGGCTGAATATATTCTGGATAGTTGTATAGAACTTCTGCTGGATGTTCTTTCCATAGCTTTTTAGCCCTCCCCTTCTCCTTCCTTTATCCTCTAACCTTTTGTATCTCTTGCCTTTAATCCTTCCAAATCTGAATTGCACCTTACCTCGCTCCTAGTTTAATCTATTCCAGATTCTATATTCTAGATTCTATTGACCTTCCCTTCTACCTCTTGTTGAATCACCTGATTATGTGTATTTGGCTTCTTCCCGCATAGCCATATCCTGCAAAGAAAACTACACACCGCGCTACTTCTTTAAATAATATTCCTATCTATTTTTACTTATTCTTAGGTAAGAGAATGTAATTTTATCTAATCTTGCTAATCCTTTCAATTTTATCGGTAAAGATTCCTCATCATACTCCGCCGCCCCTTCTAACAATCCTATTTTAGCAAGCTTGTCTGCCAATGCATTTGCTTCCCTGTATACATGTAATATTGATGCATTTAATTCTTTAGCAAGACTCACTATTATTTCTATCTCCTCCTCATGCCGCCACAGTACTAGTTTTTTATTAAATAACTCAACCAATAATGTTGAGTCGACCTGTATTTTCAAATTTCTATACCCTAGCTTATTACAGACATATTATCCTTCCTTTAGTGCCCTAATTTCTGAGTGCAGTGCAGAGTAGGATTTTCCTACTAGTGTGAAAGCTTTCCTAATTCTACCTTCAGAGTCTCTTATTACTCCTCCACCTCCTGCAATTCCTAAATCTCTATTGAAACTATCATCTATATTCAACGATAGTTTCCCTTCTGGGGGCCTATTCCAGCTTATACTTTTAACCCAATGAATCCTTTTAATCTTAGTGGAGAGATTCCATGTTTTCCTGGCTTCTTTATCTATTTCAGAATTATCTAATATGATAGGTTTTGTACAGGATATATTACTAATTTCCAACTTAATGTCTTTTAGGATATCATCTACATTCATTTTTATGCCCTCGAATCTACTTTTATTCCTTGCTTTCCATATACACCAAATTACTACGAGTGGTAAATTATGGTTTAGCTATTTTTTGGTCGGTGTATTAGGGGGGTGCCTCCTCCACCTCTTAATCCTATCTATTAAAGTTTCCTCGTTGATATTTATATTATTAAATATTTCTAACTTTTTCCATATTTCAAATGCAATTTTACCTTCTGAAAATAGATGATCTATAGATTCTGTTGCTTGATGACAGCAATCGCATCTGGAAACTATTATTATACCTTTTTTTGAATATTTGTATCTACCTGTAATGCATTCACAAGAGCTTTGCCTACAAGAGAGCACATTTTTTGTGGGCTTCCAACTTTCCATACCCATTTAAAGATTGGGTTTATCATATTTTTCTTTCGAATCAAATTCTTGACCGTTTTGAGCGTGAAGTTACCTTGCGGAGTAAGGGTCCATTTCCATCCGCTCTTCTCCTCTTTAGAATGAGATTCAACTATTTCTTTCTATTTTTCTAGAGATTTCCAGGAATTCAAGCATTTTTTCTATTCACCTTTTCATGTTCTACATATTTCACTCTCATAAAGCTCGCCCAGAGGCTATCATTTTTTAGCCTCCACCAACCTTTAAAGTCCCAATAGTCTGCCATGTCCTGTAAAGATATTAATCCTAATCTGGCTTCCTCTTTTGGGTAGCAAATATCCTCTCATCTTTTCTAGTGAATTTTATTCTTTCCGTCTTTTTTTCCCCATAAAAAGTTAGCCATTGTTGATTCTAATTTGTTTGTAAATTTTTTTTGGAGGATGAATAATTGATAGAATATGCACTAATGTGCTTTGAAGGACATGAGTGATTAATGTGATCCTGCTCCCAAAGCCCAATCGCTCTTCTTTCCAACCTACTATTTTTGTATTCATTTTATCCTGTAGTGATATTAAATAATCTTCTTTCAGTCTGCCTTCATATATAGGATATCCTAGATACATTAGCGCTCCTTTATTCTGGATAAATCCTGTGATGTTCTTTACTTTATTACTCACCATTTTTGTTACTTTCTTTGCCAGCATAAACTGACACTTTTTTATATTTATCGCCTGCCCTGTCTCAGATTCAAATGTATGTAAAAGATCCATAAGGTATATCAAAGATCTTTTACTCGTATTTGTAAAAATTATAAGATCATCGGCATATGCCAAGCAGCCTATTCTTGGAGTGTTTTTTGGTTGTCTGAATGAAATGATCTTTCCTTCAAACATTCTTTTCTTTAAATTTAGAATCAACAGTTCTAAATATATATCAAATAATAAAGGAGATAACGGGTCTCCTTGCCGAAAGCTTCTTTTGGGCTTAAATTCTTCTCCTTCCATCCCATTTACAATGACTTTAACCCATACACTAGACACACATTTATATATCATATCAATGCATAACTCTGAGAAGCCAAATTTTCTCATAGTATAGCAAAGTATGTCCCATTCTACCCTGTCAAATGCTTTCGATAAGTCTAACTTTACTACTAAATTCTCCCCTCTTGTTTTAACTGTTATGTCTTTCATCATTTCAGATGCTAATCTTATGTTTTCCGATATTAACCTATTTTTAACGAAGCCCGTTTGCTCCTGTGATATAATATATGGCAAAATATCACTTAATCTATTTTGTAAAATTTTTGCTAAAATCTTATATATCACATTACATAAACTTATAGGTCTGAAGTCCTCACATTTTTGTGGGGATTTGTTTTTTGATATCAAGACACTGAGAGAATTCGCCAATGTTTTAGGAATATCCGCCCCTGCAAAAAAACTAGAAATAGCAAGTACAAGATCTTTTTCAATAATTTCCCAGCATACCTGGAAGAAATTACTATTCCATCCATCTGGTCCTGCTGCACTATCTTTGTCCAGGCTGGATACTGAATTTTTAATCTCATCCCTATCCGGGATTTTTTCCATCATTTAATTTTGCTCCTTAGTGATATTTAATTTGACTTCATCTATTAGTTTATCCCCTTCATGGATGTGCTGTCCGCATAGATATTTTTTAAAAAAGTCCTCAAATAGGGATCTTATTTTATTATCTCCTTCCACCCATTTTCCTTCATCATTTTTTATACCTTTTATTTTATTCTTGTTTATTTTTATCTTACTCATATTATCGAAAAATTTAGTATTCCTATCTCCTTCTTTCAGCCATTTAACTTTTGCTCGCTGTTTCCAGTATATTTCTTCCATGTATAGCTTAAGCCTCAATTTACCTTTTGCCTTACTAAGTTCACTTCTATCTTCTTCCTTGTTCGTAGTGTCATATATTATTTCTAACTTTGCTACTTCTTCCTCCGCTTGTTTTATTTGTAGGTTTATATTTCCAAAAACTTCTCTATTCCATGTTTTAATGCATCTTTTTAACCTGAATAATTTAGCCGAAAAAGCCTGCATGGCTGCATGGGCTTTACCGATGCTGGCTCTTCCCAAGATTCTCGGACCATTCTATCGAAATCCGTGTGTTTAACCCACATATTTTGAAATTTAAAATCGCCTTTTATTGGTTGGCTTTTATGAATTTTTATGAGCAATGGGTTATGATCCGAACATGTCCTGCTTAAATGTCTTAGGCCCGTAACTCCATGAGTCGCTGCCCATTTAGCATTAAACATGACCCTGTCCAGTCTTGCCCAAATTGCTCCTCTTTTACACCAGTTATTACACCAGGTGTAGTTTGAGCCAATATACTCCACCTCCAATAAGGTGGCACTGGCGATACAATCGTTGAATTGTGACATCGCCAGTGCATTTGGGGTTTTTCTACATTTCTTTTCTTGTGCATTTCTTATAACATTAAAATCTCCTCCTATAATCCATGGAATATTTTTATTGCAATGTTCTGCATTTCTTTCCATAGATCTAGTCTATCTTTTTTATTATTTTTTGCATAAACCACTGATATTATTTCTTCTGTATTCGAGTTAGTTTTAAAATTAACTATTTGTTCTGTGTCTTTTAATATAATAATGTCCATATAGTTATGCCACATAATCCAGAGTTTGCTATTCAAGTTTGCATACGCATTTTTAAATCCTAATTTTTCACTATATTTTATTATTTGATCTTTCTCGACCATAGGTTTTGCTATAATTATTAAAGAAATTTTATGTATTTTTATTAATTGTTCCAATCTATTAATTGAAGGGGTATTTGCTACCCCTCTAATATTCCAGTAAAGACAGCTATCCATTAATTATTGACTTTGCTTGTAATCTTGTAGTGCATTTAGACTCGTATGTCTTGTTCAAATATTTCTTCTTATTTCTTAGTGTTTTAGTTGAGCTAGAAAAAATATATATTATTTCATTATATTTTACCTGCTGCCCAAGATGCATAGCCATCCTCTTTATGGTTTCCATTGCTTGTTCTCTGGAGAGGTTATCCCATTCCTCCTCATAAATATCCAAATCATCTTTTACCTTTTCTAGGGAGCTTTCACCCTTAACTTCTTCTTCACTTAATGAAGGGCAGCTGAAAACCTCCGCATCCTCATCTGGAAAATCCAGAAGGTCTTCATCCATCCAGCTGTAGTCCTCCAGCATTTCCTTTAATACTCACTGAGCTTTAAGTTTCTTCCCTCTTTTTCTTCTAGTTTTCACCCTCTCCCACCCTTCTTCCATATCTTTCCCCTCATCTCCTACATTAGTTTCCTCTATTTGTCTTATTTCTATGCTACCCTCTTTTTCAATCCTATTTCTCTTTTCCACTCTTACTCCCTCTCCTTCCCTTTCACTTGAAAAAACAACAATTGAAACCCCCCCCCCCCCCCCCCCCCCCCCCCCATCTAGCTTTTCCATTTGCTCTTTCGGTATACTCTCCTCCCTCTTAACCCACTTTTCTGCCCACCTACCTCTACCCTCCTGCCTCCTCCCTATTTCCTTCTCATGTTTTCCCACTCTACATACATCTAAGTTGTGTCCTAACCTTCTATAGCCAAGGCAGTATGAAGGTAAATTTTCTGGAATGGTAGTTTGCCAAAATCCTTCTTCTTCCTCTTCACTGCCTATCCATATTCTGTTAGGTGGCTACTTGAGGAGATTATACTCTACACATACTCGGGCAGCACCTGTTCTTGTCATTGAGGTGGTAGCTTCATCCCGAAGCATGGGTTTACCCAGGCAACTCGAGATAGCATGAAGGGCCTGCACATTATATAGAAACAATGGTAAGTTGGGCAGAGAAAACCATACCGGAGTAATGGGGGCTTCCTCGAGTGGGCTAAAGCTTTTCGTCCACTTCAGTATTCGCATGGGGAAGCCTTCGACATGCCAAAGACCCCTCTGCCACAGTCGGTAGTAGTCTTCTACCAAGCAGTAGTGTAAAAATATTCTTTTTTTCCACTTCTTATTATTATTATTATTCTTCTTCTTCTTCTTCTTCCTCTTCTTCTTATTCTTCTTCAACATCTTCATCTTCCTCTTCTACTTCTTCTTCCTCTTCTAATTCTTCATCCTCATCTTTTTCTTATTCATTTTTTTTCTTCTTCTTCTACCTCTTCTTCATATTCTTCAAATTTTTTTTCTTCTTCCTTTTCTTATTATTATTCTTCTTCTATTACTTCTTATTATTTTTCTAATTCTTTTACGTCTTTTATTTCTTCTTCTTCTACATCCCTATATTCTTCTTCTTCTTAATCATCATCATCTTCTTCCACGTCTTTTCTTCTACCTTTACTTTATCTTCTTACACTTATTCTTAATTCTCTTATTCTTCTTCTTCATGTTATTCCTCTTCTTTCTCTTCTTCTTATTCTTTTTCTTCCTCTTCTCCTTGTTCTTATTTTTTCCACAACGTGTTGTTCTTCCTCTTCCTCTTCTTATTCCTATTATTATTATTCTTCCTTTTATTATGCTTCTTCCTCGACTTCTCTTTCTTCTCCCTATTCTTCTTCTTCTTCTTTTTCCTCTTTTTCTTCATCATCTTCTTCTTTATCTTATTATTATTATTATTCTTCTTCCTATTATTCTTCTTTTTCTTCTTCTTATTCTTTTTCTTCTTTTTATTCCTCTTCTGTTTCTTCTTTCTCTTCTTCCTCTTCTTCGTCTTCTTTCTCTTCTTTTTTTTCTTCCTGTTCTTCTTTTTCTTTTTCCTCATCATCAATTTCTAATTCCTCTTCCTCTTCTTCCTCTTCTTCTTCTTCTTCTTCTTTCTCTTCCTCATCTTCTTCTTACTCTTCTTCTTTTACTTCTTCTTCATCATATTCTTTTTTTCTTCTTCCTCCTCTTACTCTTCTTTTTTTCACATTTTTTATTCTTCTTTTTATTGTTTTTTTTCTTCGTCTTATTCTTCTTCTTTCTCTTCGTCTACTTCTTCACCATATTCTTCTTCTTTTCTTCTTCTTTTTCCCCATCTTTATCTTCTTCATCTTTTTATTTTTATTCTTCCACTTCTTCTGATTCTTTTTCTTCATCATCATCTTCTTACTTTACTTCTTCTTCTTCCACTTGTATTCTTCATCCACATCATTTACTTCTTCTTCTTCTTCCTTTTCCTCTTCTTCTTCATGTTCCATTTCTTTTTCTTCTTTCTCTTATTCTTTTTTCTCTCTTCATCTTCTTATTATTCTTCTTTTTTCTCTACTCCTCCTTTTTCCTCTTCTTCTACTTTATCCTCTTCTTTTTCTTCTTCCAATTCTTCTTCTTCTTCTTCTTCCTCTTCTTTTTTTCCTATTATTCTTTTTATTCCTCTTCTTCTTCCCCTTCTTCTTTCTCTTTTTATTATTCTTTCTATTTTTATTATTCTTTCTCTTATCCATCTTCATATTCTTCTTCTTTTTCTTCTTCTTCCTCTTCTTTTTCTTCTTCCTATTTTTCTTATTCTACTTTTTATTTATTTGTTCTTCTTCTTCTTCCTCTTCCTCTTCCTCTTATTATTATTATTATTATTATTATTATTATTCTTCTTCTTCTTCTTCTTCTTACTCTTCTACTACTTCCTTTTCTTCTTATTTTTTATATTTTTCTTCTTCTTCCTCTTGTTTTTATTCTTCCTCTACTTTTTGTTCTTCCTCTTCTTCTTCTTATTCATCATCATCACCTTCTTCTTCTATATCTGCTACTTTATCTTCTTCTTCTTCTTTTTCTTTTTTCTTTTTCTTCTTCTTTACCTTTGTCTTTTTTTTCTTCTACTTATTCTTATACTTATTCTTCTTCTTTTTCTTGTTCTTTTTCTTAATAATAATAATAATATTATTATTATTATTATTATTTCATTTTCTTCTTCTTCTTTTTCTTTTATTCCTCTTCTGCTTATTCCTTTTAATTTATTTCATATTCCTCTTCTTCCTTTTCATCTTCGCCATCATCATCATCATGATCTTTTTTTTCTTCCACCACTACTTCTTTTTCTAATTCTTCTTATTTCGCCTATTCATCTTCAACTTCTTTTTCTTCTTCCTCTTCATCCTTCTCCTCTTCTTCTTATTCTTTCTCTTCTTTTTATTCATCTTTTTCTTCTTTTCATCGTCTTCTTCTTCTTATTCTTCTTTTTATTCCTCCTCCTTTTCTTCTTGTTATTCCTCTTGATCTTTTTCTTCCTCTACTTCTTTTTCTTCCTCTCCTACATTATTATAATATTCTTCTTCTTCTTCTTCTTGTTTTTATTTCTCTTCTTTTTCTTCTTCTTCAACTTATTTTTTTTTCTTTCTCTTCCTCTTATTCTTCTTCTTCCTCTTCTTCTTTTTCATTTCATATTCTTCTTTTTTAACATCCTCTATTTTTTTTCTTCTTCCACTTCTTCTTCTTCCACTTATTCTTCTTCTTCTTTGTCTTCATCACCATCATCTTCTACTTCTTCTTTTTCCTTTTCCTCCTCCTCCTCTTTTTCTTCATATTCTTTTTCTTCTTCTTCCTCTTATTCTTATTCTTCTTCTTCCTCTTCTTCTTGTTCCTCTTCTTCTTCTTCTTCTTCCATTCATCAACATCATCATCATCATTATCATCATCATCTTCTTCTTATTCCTCTTCTACTTCTACTTCCTCTTTTACCACTTCTACAACTTCTGCTTCCTCTTCTATTTTGTCTTACTCTTCTTCCATTTCTCCCTCTTTTATCCTCTTTTTGTTCTTATTTCCTTCTCCTTCTTCTTCCTCTCCTTCTTCTTCATCCTCTTCTTTTTCTTCTTCCTCTTCTTCTTCTTATTTTTCTTTTTCTTCTTCTTCCTTCGTTCTTCTTCTTCCTTTTCTTCTTCTTTTTCTTCTTATTCTATTTCTTCTCCCTCTTCTTCTTCTTATTCATCATCATCATCATTTTATTCATCATCTTCTTCTTCTTCTTTTCTTCTTCTTTTTTTCTTCTTCTTTTTATTTTATTTCTTCTTTTTATTGATGTACTTCTTCTTTTTATTGTTGTTCTTCTTTTTTTATTCTTCTTTTCTTTTTCTTTTTATCCGTCTTATTCTTCTTTTTATTCTTTTTCTTATTCTTCCTACTCCACCCACACTTCTTCTTCTTCTTCTTCTTCTACTTCTTCTACTTCTTCTACTTCTTCTTCTTTTTCCTGTTTTTATTATTCAACTTCTTCTTCATCCTCTTACGCTTCCTCTTCTTCTTCCTATTTTGATTTTTAGTCTTTCTTTTCTTCTTCTTTATTTTTTTTCTTCTTATTTCTTTTATTCTTCTTCTTTCTCTTCTACTTATTCTTCCACTTCATCATCATCATCTTCTTCTTCTTCTTCTTCTTCTTATTCCTCTTACTTCTACTTCTACTTCCTCTTTTACCACTTCTACAACTTCTACTTCCTCTTCTATTTTTTCTTACTCTTCTTCCATTTCTCCCTCTTTATCCTCTATTTTGTTCTTATTCCCTTCTCCTTCTTCTTTCTCTCCTTCTTCTTCATCCTCTTCTTTTTGTTCTTCTTCTTCTTCTTCTTATTTTTCTTTTTCTTATTCTTCCTTTGTTCTTCTTCTTCCTTTTCTTCTTCTTTTTCTTCTTATTCTATTTATTCTCCCTCTTCCTCTTCTTCTTCCTCTTCTTCTTCCTCTTCTTCTTCTTATTCATCATCATCATCTTCTTCTTTTCTTCTTCTTTTTTTCTTCTTCTTTTTTCTTCTTCTTTTTATTTTATTTCTTCTTTTTATTATCGTTCTTCTTCTTTTTATTGTTGTTCTTCTTCTTTTTTTATTCTTCTTTTCTTTTTCTTTTTATTCGTCTTATTCTTTGTTTTATTCTTTTTCTTATTCTTCCTCCTCCACCTACTCTTCTTCTTCTTCTTCATGTTCTTATTATTCCACTTCTTCTTCATCCTCTTATGCTTCCTCTTCTTCTTCCTATTTTGATTCTTAGTATTTCTTTTCTTCTTTTTATTTTATTCTTCTTCTTTCTTTTGTTTTTCTTCTTTCTCTTTTACTTATTCTTCCTATTCTTCTTCTACTTATTCCTCCTCCTTCTCTTCTTCTTCTTCTTCATCTACTTCTTAGTCATCCACTTCTTTTTATAATTTTTATACTACTTCCCCTTCTTCTATTTTCTCTTCATTATTTTCTTTTTCCTCTTATTTTTTTCCTCATATTCTTTTTCTTCTTTCTTTTCTTCATCTTCTTCCTCTTCCTCTTCTTCTTCTTCTTAATTTTTATTCTTCTTTTTATTATTATTCTTACTCATCTTTTCTTTTTCTTCTTCTTCTTCCTCTTTTTATTTTTTTTCTTTTCTTCTTTTTCTTCTTCTTCTTCCTCATGAAGTTCTTCTACTACTACTTCTTCTACTTATTCTTCCTCATTTTATTCTTCTACCTCTTATTCTTATTTCTCTTCTTCTTATTCTTCCTTTTCTTCTTATTCTTCCGCCTATTCCTCTTCTTCTTCCTCTTCTTTCTCTTCTTCTATTTTATTTTCTTCTTCTTCCTCTTCTTTCTCTTCTTCTTCTTTATTTTCTTCTTCTTCTTCTTCTTCTTTCTCTTCTTCTTCTTCTTCCGCTTCTTCTTCTTCTTCATCTTCTTTTTTTCTTTTATACTTTTTCTTCTTCTTTTTATTACTCTTCTTCATAATCGTTCACTTAAAATTCTTCTTCAGCTTCTTCTTCTTCCTCATCTTCTTTTTCATACAATTCTTCTTCTTATTCTTCTCCCTCTCATTCTCCCTCTCCTTCTCCTTCTTCTTTTTCTTCTTCTTTCTCTTCTTATTCTTTTTCTTCTTCTTTCTCTTCTTGTTCTTTTTCTTCTTCTTCCTCTTTTTATTATTATTATTCTTCTTCCTCTTCTTCTTCTTCTTCTTCTTTTTGCTATTCTTCTTTTTCCTTTTTATCATCATCATCTTTATCATCATCTTCTTCTTCTTCTTCTTCATTTTCTTTCATTGCCTATTCTTGAAATTTTATTCCTCGTCATCTTCTTCTTCTCTACATCATCTTCTTTCTTTTGTTCTTCTTTTCTTGTTCTACTTCTGTATCATTATCATCATTTTCTATTCTTCTTTTTCTTCTTCATCTTCATCTACTTATTCTACATAAAAATTTTACTTCTTCTTACTCTTCTTCTTCATGTTCTTCTTTTATTCATCTTCCTCTTTTTCTTCTTCTTCCACTTATTATTTTTCTTCTTCTTTGTATTCTTCTTCCACTTCATCTTTCTATTCCTCATCTTCTTATTCATATTTCTCATCTTTTTCTTGTTCCTTTTCTTTCATTGCTTCCTTTCTTCTTTTTCTTCCTCGAATTCTTCTACTTCTTGCTCTTATTCTTCTACTTATTCAACTTCTTATTCTTCTTCTTCTTCTTCTTATTCTTCCTCCTCTTCTTCTACTTATTCCTCCTATTCATCTTCTTCCTCTATTACTTAATCTTCCTCTTCTTATTATAATTTTTCACCTTCTTCTATTTCTTCATCTTCTTCTTCTTCCACTTTTTTTATTCATCTTCTTCTTATTCTTCCTCTTTTTTTCTTCCTATTCTTCTTCTTCTTCTTCTTCTTCTTTTTCTTCTTCTCATTTCTTTTCATTATCTTCTTCCTCTTCTTCTTCTTCTTCCTATTTTTATTATTCTTCTTGTTCTTCTTCTTTTCCACCTCATCAGCATCGTCATCTTCCTCTTTTTCTTCTTCTTTCGCTTTTCTTCTTCTTTTTCTTCTTCATATTCTTCTTCTTCTTCTTCTTCCTTATTTTATTCTTCTACCTCTTCTTCTACTTTCTCTTATTCGTATTCTTCCTCTTTTTTTTTCTTCTTCCGCTTCTTCTTCTTCTTTTTCTTTTCTTCTTCTTCGAATTTTTGTTCTTCTTCTTCTTTCGCTTCTTCTTCTTCTATCACTTTTTATTCATTTTTTCTTCTTCTTTCTTTAATTCGTTTTCTTCTTATTTCTATTCTTTTTATTACACGTCTTCTTCTTCCTATTCTTTTTATTACACTTCTTTTTCTTCTTCCTATTCATTTTGTTCTTCAACTTCATCTTCATATTCTTCTTCCTCTTTTTCTTTTTTTACACTTCTTCAGGGTCGTCTTCTTCCTCTTTTTTTTCTTCTTCTTTCTCTTCTTTTTCTTCTCTCTTCTTCATCTTGTCTTATTTTTCTTCTTTCTCTTCTTCTTCTTCCTCTTCATCTTCCTTTTTCTCTTCTTCTTATTCATCTTTCTCATCTTTTTCTTGTACCTTTTCTTTTTTTTTCATCTTCTTCTTTTTCTTCCTCATATTCTTCTACTTCTTACTCTTATTCTTCTACTTATTCAACTTCTTCTTCTTCCTCTTCTTCTTCCTCTTTTTCTTTTTCTTCATCCTCTTCTTCTACTTATTACTCCTATTCATATTCTTCCTCTACTTCTTAGTTTTCCTCTTCTTAATATAATTTTTCTTCTTCTTCCCCTTCTTCTATTTCTTCCACTTATTTTTCTTTTTTCTCTTTTTTTCTTCCTCCTCCTCCTCCTCCTCTTCTTCTTCTTCTTCTATCTTTTCATTATTTCTTCCTCTTATTATTCATCTTCTACCTCTTTTTATTCTTCTTCATGTTCTTCTTATTTTCTACCTCAACGACATCATCATCTTTTTCTTACTCTTTTTCTTCTTCTTCTTTTTCTTACTCTTTTTCTTCTTCTTCTTTTTCTTCCTCATAAAGTTCTTCTTCCTTATTTTATTCTTCTACCTCTTCTTCTTCTTTCTATTCTTCTTCTTCTTCCCCGTCTTCTTCTTCTTCTTCTTCTTCCTCTTCTTCTTCTTCTTCTACGTCTTCTTCTTTTATTCTTCTTCTAATTGTTTATCTTCTTCTTCTTCTTCTTCTTCTTCTTCTTTCTTTCTTTCTTTCTTTCTTTTATTCTTCTTTTTATTCTTCATATTCTTCTTATTACACTTCTTCTTCTTCCTATTCTTTTTATTACACTTCTTCTACTTCTTCATCTTCCTTTTCTTCTTCAACTTCCTCTTCTTCAACTTCTTCCTCCTCTTCTTTTTCTTACACTTCTTTAGGCTCTTCTTCTTCTTCTTCTTCTTCTTTCTCTTCTTTTTCTTCTTTCTCTTCTTTTTCTTCTTTTTCTTCTTTCTCTTCTTTTTCTTCTTTGTCTTCTTTTTCTACTTTCTCTTCTTCTTTCTCTTATAATTTTTCTTCTTTCTCTTCTTCTTTGTCTATCTCTCTATCTTGGTAGCTTTCTATCTATCTAGTTTTCTTTGTTTCAATCTATTTATTTTTTTAGCAATATATATTTGTATATATATATATATATATGTCTATGTTCTATCTATCTATCTATTTATCTATCTTTCTATATATCTATATGTCTATCTGTTTATATGTATATCTATCTATCTCTTTATCTTTTTTTCTATCTTTTTGTTTATCTGTCTAAATATCTATATGTCTATCTTTTTATCTCCCTATTTGTATTTGTCTATATGTTAGCTTTCTATCTATTTAGTTGTCTTTCTATTATCTATCTATGTATTTATCTTTATATTTGTCTATCTATCTATTTGTGGTTGTATGTATGTGTGTATATATATATATATATGTATGTATGTATGTATCTATTTATCTATCTATTTGTGTCTGTCTATTTGTCAATCTATCTATATGTGTATCTATTAATCTAGTTTTCTTTATTTCTACATTTATATCTATATATCCATCCTTTTCTATATCTGTCTATCTGTCTATCTATATCATATCTATCCATATGTGTATTAGTCTATTAGTCTATTTGTAAATTTTTTATCTTTTTATCTGACTATAAGTCTATATGTCTATTAATCAAATTGTTAATATATAAATGTTTCAATCTTTATATCTATCTATCTTTTAATCTGTCTATCTATCTCTCTTCCTATATGTAAATATATTGATCTATTTATCTGTATGTATATCTATCTATTTTTATATTTATCTCTCTATCTATATATTTGTTTATCTATCTTTCTACATATATATATATATATATATATATATATATATCTATTTTTATGTCTGTCTATCTATCTATTTCTCTATTTGTAAATCTATTAATCTATTTATCTATCTGTCTGTCTGTATATCTATTTTTATATTCATATATCTATCTATATATCTATTTATCTATCTTTCTGCACACACACACATATATATATATATATCTATCTATCTATTTTTCTATCTATCTATTTATCTATCAATTTCTCTATCTATATTTCTATCAATATAACTATCTATTTATATATTTGTCTATCTATCTATAATATATGTCTATCTATCTAAGTATTTATCTATTTTTCTATGTGTATATCTATCTATTTGTTTACCTATCTATTTGTCTATTTATTTATCTATCTTTTTATCTATCTTATTATCTATCTATCTATTTTTTTTCTCTCTCTATTTATTTTTATATCTATTTGTCTATCTTTCTATGTCAATATCAGCCAATTATTCTATTTGTCTATCTCTCTATCTATTTATCTATCAATCAATTTATATTTATATCATTCTATTTATATAACTCAATCTATCCTTTTATCATGTTAATCTTCATTCCTTCTATCCATCAATCTATTTATATATTTATCTATCTATCTAGCTTTCTATCAATCTAGCTATCTATATGTCTATATGTCTAAATATCTATGTATCAATATATATATATATATATATATATATCTATCTATCTATCTATCAATCTATCTATCAATCTATCTATCATTTTATCTGTCAATCTATCTATCTATTTATTAGTCAATCTGACAATCACTCAATCTATAAATCAATCTATCTATCATTCTATATATTTGTCTGTCTATCTATATATCTAACTAGCTGTATATCTATCTATCTTTATATATGCTTATCTAATTATCTGTATATATATCTAACTGTCTAACTATCTATTTATCAACTTGTCTATCTATCTATCGATTTTTCTATCAGTCTATCATTCTATATTTCTATATGTCTATATATCTATTTTTTATTTATCTTTCTTTCTATTTGTCTGTGTCTATATCACTATTTTTCTATCTCATTATTTATTTATCTATCAATCTATCTATCAATCTATCTGTTTATCTATCTATCTATCGATCTATTTGTCTATCTATAAATCTATCTATATTTCTATCTCACTATCTATTTATTTGTATATCTCTCTATGTGCCTATTTTACTATATATCTTTTTGTCTGTCTATCTATTTATGTATCTTCTATTTGTATATCTATTATCTATATATCTATTTATCAATCTATTTGTGCATATATCTATTTGTTTAGTCATCTATTTGTCTAATTGTCCATTTGTTTATTTGTCAATATATCTATCTATTTTTAATCTATGTATTTGTCTCACTTTATCTCACTATCTTTTTATCTCTCTTTCTATCTCTCTAACTATCTATTATTCTATCTATCTAGATATCTATCTAACTATCTATCTATTATTATATCTATATAGATATCCATCTAACTATATATCTATCTATTTTTTGTCTATCTATCTATATTCCTATCTATCAATTTGTCTATATGACTACATTTATTAATCTATCTATATTGATGTCTATTTATTTGTGTATCTATCTTTCTATTTTGTTTATCGTTCTATCCTTATTTTCTTCTATCCTTCTATTATTCAATTTTCTATCTGTCTATTTATCTATTTATCTATCTGTCTATCTATCTATATGTTTATTTGTCTCTCTATCTATTTGTCTATCTCTATATAAGTCTAATTGTCAATCTGTGTATTTTTCTATATATCTATTTGTTTATTTATCAATTTGTGTATTTTTCTATCTATCTTTCTATATTTGTATCTATATATTTATTTATTTATTTATATATCTATCTATAAATTTGGCTTTCCTTCTATCCTTGTATACTCTATCCTTGAATTTACCTATCTATCTATCTATCTGTCTAAAAATCAATTTGTTTAGTTGTCTATATGTCTATTTATCTATCTATCTAGTTATTTATTTGTCTAGCTGTCTATATATCTATTTATCTACTTGTCTATGTGTCTATATGTATATATGATATCTATTTATCTCTCTAATTGTCTATCTATCTATCTGTGTATCTGTCTTTCTATTTATCAGTATATCTGTTTATCCATCTATCTATATATCTTTTTGTATATCTGTCTATTAATTAATTTGTAAATCTATCTATCTATCTGACTAGTTGTCTTTATTGTCTATATATCTTTCTATCATTTATCTCTATATCCATATTTTTGGCAATCACTATATCAATCTTTCTATCTATAAATCTACCTATCTAATTAATTTTCTATCTATTTGTCTATGTATTTATATTTCTATATGTCTATCTATCTATAAATCAATTTATGAATATATTAATCTGTCAATCTATCTATCTATTTATTTGACTTTGTGTCTAATTATTTATCTTTCTATCACTTTATCAATCAATCTATCTATCTTTCGTTCTTTCTAACTATCTATAAATCATGTTTATCTATCTATCTATCTATGTTTAAATTTGTATATATGTCTATTTGTCTATTAGTCTATCTATCTATCTCCTTATTTGTCTATCTGTCTATATGTCTAGTTGTCTATCTAATATTAGTCTATCTATTTATATAACTATCTATCTATATATCTATCTCTTTATTTGTGTATCTATCTATAAGCCTTTCTATTTTTATATCTATCTATCTATCTATTTATTTTTTTATCTATCTATATATCTATCTGTCTAGCTCTCAATCTTTTAATTTTTCTAACTCTCTATCTATTTATCTATCTATTTGTTTATCACTCTATCTCTCTTTCTATCTTTGTGACTATCTTTCTATTTGTCTATCTATCTATCTCAATATTTTTCCATGTATTTAACTTTTTATCTATTTATCTAACTATCTATTTGCCTTTCTGTTTATCTTTCTATCTGTCTATCTGTGTATCTGTAAATTTATTTATCAATCTGTCTATTTCTATATATTTGTATCTCTCAATCAATATATCTGTTTAGCTATCTACCTGTCTATCTATCTATCTTTGTATCACTGTATCCTTCTATCATTCAATTAATCTATCTATCTATATATTTACTTATGTATGTGTCAGACAATCTATATGTCTATTTATCTATATATTTTACTAAATGTCTATCTATCTATCCTTTTATCATGTTAATCTTCTAACCTTCTATCCATCAATCTATTTATATATCTATCTATCTAGCTATCTATCAATCTAGTTATCTATATGTCTATATGACTAAATGTCGATATCAATTTATATATCTATCTATTTATCTACCTGTCTATCTATCTGTTTGTCTGTCTATCTATCTATCAATCTATTGATCTATTTATCAGTTAATCTATCTATCTATTTATTTATCAGTCAATCTAAGAATCACTCAATCAAGAAATCAATCAATCTATCATCCTATAAATTTGTCTATCTATCTATCTTTCTTTCTTTCTAGCTATATATTTATTTATCATTATATCTGCTTATCTAATTATCTGTCTATTTATCTATCTGTCTAACTATCTATTTATAAACTTGTTTATCTATCTATCCATCTATTTTTCTAACAGTCTATCATTCTAGATGTCTATATTTCTATCTCTCTTTTTTATCTATCTATCTATCTATTTGTCTATGTGTCTATATCTTTATTTTTCTATCTCATTATCTATCTATATGTCAATCAATTAATCAATCTATTTATCTATCTATCTATCGATCTACTTGTTTATCTATAAATCTATCTATCTTTCTATCTGACTATCTATTTATTTGTCTATGTCCCTATGTGCCTATTTTGATATATATCATTTTGTCTATCTATCAATCTGTGTATCCTCTATTTGTATATTTATTTATCTATCTATCTATTTATCAGTCTATTTGTGAATATATTTATTTGTCTAGTTGTCTATTTGTCTATTTGTCCATTTGTTTATTTGTGAATCTTTCTATCTATTTTTCAATTATATATTTGTCTCACTTTGTCTCTTTATATTTCTATCTTTCAATCATTCTCTCTAACTATCTATTATTCTATCTATCTAGATATCTATCTAACTATCTATTTTTCTATCTATCTAGATATCTATCTAAGTATCTATATATCTAAAATTCTATAATATAGATATCTATCTACCTATCTATTTATCTATTTTTTTGTCTATCTATCTAGATTCCTATCTATCAATTTTTCTATTTGACTACTTTTATTAATCTATCCATATTGATGTCTATTTGTCTGTGTATCTATCTTCTTATTTGTATATCCTTTTATCCATTTTTTTCTATCATTCTATTATTCAATTTTCTATCTGTCAATTATTTATCAGTCTATCTATCTATATGTTTATTTGTCTCTCTATCAATTTCTCTATCTCTATATAACTCTATTTGTCTATCTCTATATAACTCTATTTGTTTATCTGTTTGTCTATCTATCTATCTATATTTTTATTCTATCTATCTATCTTTATATCTCTATATATTTGTATCTATATATATATATATATACATTTGGCTTTCCTTCTATCCTTGTATACATCTATCCTTGAATCTATCTATCTACCTATCTATCTACTTATCCATTTGTTTAGCTGTCTATATGTCAATTTATCAATCTATCTACTTATCTATTTGTCTAGCTATCTATATATCTATCTGTCTGTATCTCTATTTATCTATATATCTGTCTATCTATATATCTATCTATCTATATATCTATATATCCTTTTGTACATCTGTCTATTAATCAATTTGTAAATTTATCTATCTGTCTATCTGACTTGTTGTCTTTTTTTGGCTATAAATCATTCTATCTATTTATCTCTATATCCATATTTTTGTCAATTTCCGTATAAAAATTTCTATATATCTATCTACCTGACTATCTATCTTTCTGTCTATTTTTCTATGTATTTATTTATTTATTTGTCTATCTATCTATTAATCAATATAAAAATATATCAATCTGTCAATCTATCTATCTATTTTTTTGTTTGTGTCTAATTATTTATCTATCTATCATTTTTTAATTAATCAATCTTTCTTTCTAATTATCTATAAATCATATTTAACTATATATCTATCTATATATCTATCTATCAGTAAATTTGTATATATGTCTATTTTATATATTATTCTATATATCTATTTATCTCTTTATTTGTCTATCTGTCTATATGTCTAGTTGTCTATCTAATATCAGTCTATCTATTTATCTATCTATCTATCTATGAATTTATATATCTCTTTATTTGTCTATCTATCTATATGCCTTTCTATTTGTATATCTATCTTTCTATCTATTTATTAATCTATTTATCTTTTTATCCATCTATCTATCTATCTAGTTATCTATCTTTTAATTTATATAACTCATTATCTATTTATCTATCAATCAATCAATCTCTCATTCTATCTTTGTGACTACTTTCGATTTGTCTATCTATCTATCTCTATATTTGTCCATCTTTCTAACTTTTTATCTATCTATCTCTATATTTGTCCATCTTTCTAACTTTTTATCTATCTATCTATCTATTTGTCTTTCTATCTTTCAATCTGTCTATCTGTCTATCTATCTATCTGTCTATTTGTAAATTTATTAATTAAATTCTGTCTATTTCTATATCTTTGTACCTTTCTATAACTCTATTTGTTTAACTATCAATCTGTCTATCTGTCTATCCTTCTATCCTGTATTATTCTATCAATCAATAAATTTAGCTATCTATATATTTACTTATGTATTTGTCAAGCTATCTATATCTTTATTTATCTATCTTTTTATCTATCTATTTCACTATATGTCTATCTATCTATTTATCTATCAAACTATTTTTCTATCTAGCAATCACTCTATCTATCTATCTAATTATATATCTACCTGTCTATCTATCTATATATCTATCTGTGTGTCTATATTTTTATCTATCTATTTGCCTATTAATCTTAATATCAATCTATCTATCTATGTATCTATCTATCTAATTATCTTTCTATCTATCTAAATTTCTATTTGTCTATATGTTTATCTATTTATTTGTCTATCTATTAGTCAAAATATCAATTTATCAGTCTATCAGTCTGTCTATCAATCTATTTGTTTATCTGTTTATCAATCTATCTATCTATCTGCCTATCTATTTATCTGTTTACAAAAAATCTAAAATATTAATTAAACAAGTAAAAATTTATTTTAATAAAACTTAAAAAAATATTTGTATTATTATAAGAATCTTTTAAAAAATATTTACAAAAAGATTTTAATTATTAAAAGAACACTTCTAGTAATTATAACAAAAAATATCTCCAAGTAATTATTAAAAGAATACTTCAAGTATTTTTTTAGAGTTTCAAAAAAAAATTTAAAAATATAACTAATGATATTTTTTTAAAAAACACTTAAAATAATTTTTTATTTTATTAACATTTTTGAAAAGTACTACCAAACTAACCTTAAGTTGATTTGAATTAAAGTTTTATTTTTACCCCTATTGAAATTTATGAGAATTAAACCATTACGTAAGATCTTTAATATTAATTTTTTATATTCCATTCTTATTAAAATAATAAATATATCTTTTTTATCATTTTCTTCTCACTTTAAGTTAATTTAGAATTTTTATATATTATAAAATATATCAAATAGTATGAAATTTTATGCATATAAATTTATTTCATATTATATTCATAAAATTATATTGAATTCATAAAAATTTATAACAATAATATATGTGTGCGTGTGTGTGTGTGGTTATAAATAAAAACCTAAAACTCGCCTATGTTCATCATAGTTCCTTTCGAAAGAGGAACTCGGAAATAGTTTCATGCACCTAGTTGTGAGCAAATCGTGAGCATAAAAACTTAAAACTCACCAAGGATTTTTTTCATATGCTAGGTCATGAGCATTGTCGGTTGCCACTGCCAGCTTGATAGAGATAACAACTAATCCGGAGGTGAGGATGAGTGCTTCCATAATCTTCAACCCCATTCTATGTCTGTATGTCTTAATCCATGATTCCATGCTTGACTATCATAATTTTTTATATTGCTATATGGCATGCCAATAGATGAATTCATAGCTAGAAAGATGTAAACACGACCTTTACATCTTCATTTAATTGTTCACACAACATTTTTCATCCAATCAGCATTTATTACATGTGTATTGGAATAATTTTAAGGATCATCAGAATGAATCATATTAGCTTATTGAGTAAATTTTTTTATTTGATATTCTTACATAAATAATAACCAATTCACAATTAATGATGCTTTTAAGCAAAACATTTGGCAGGATATAAATATATTATTTATTAAATATATTTTTGTTAGTTTTAAAATTTTGTTAGAAATAATATTTTGGCACGAGATTGTTCACTGCTCACTACTCACTATTCACTATTTGACCTTGTAGAATAGCTTATGACAGCTCCCTTCTTGTGGATTGTGTCACGGGTGCTTGTTATTTTATTAGGGGTAGGTGAAAATCACTTTGCCCACATTGGAAATATGTTTGGAGATTTCCAAAATTTTTCCTATAAAATGACTTTTTCTATTCCTTTGAAATTCATTTCTCATGTATTTCTAATTTCTCATTTTCTTTTGAATGTATTTTATTTCATGATGTAATTTATTGCTTTAGCTCTGAATTTTCTATCTTTCAAATTATTGCGGGTTTAGTTAATGCATTTTATAACAGTGGTATCAGAGGATGTTAGTTAGTAACTTTTTTAGTTAATGCATTTTAGAAAAGTTCTGTCAAAAGGGCGATAAGAGCCTCAAAGTTTGTGGTTTTTAAGAGGGTAATTGCGCCCACCCACTTACATGGGAACTTTTTTAGTGTAATAACACAAATTGTTATTATTATTCTCGGTTACTGTTCACTATGAAAGTGAAACATGGCAGCAAAATTTGAAATAGAAAAATTCAATGGAAGTAATTTTTCATTGTGGAAAATGAAAATTAAGGCAATTTTTAGGAATGATAATTGCTTAGATACAATTGGAAAAAAGCTCACCATAATTCTTGATGAAAAGTGGAATGAGATGGATAGTAATGCAGTAGCTGACCTACATTTGACACTTGTTGATGGAGTATTGTTGAGTGTGGTGGAAAAGAATACGGAAAAAGAAATTTGGGATACTCTCATAAGGTTGTACGAGGCAAAGTTACTTCACAACAAGCTCTTAAAAAAACACTTTACATTTTGCAAATGATGGAATCTATTATGGTAACTGATCATATCAACACTCTGAATACTTTATTTTCGCAATTTACTACGTTAGGTCATAAGATAGAAGAAATTGAACGTGCTAAGATTTTACTTCAGAGTTTACCTGACTCGTATGATCAAATCGTCATCAATCTAACAAATGGTACATTGACTGATAGTTTAATTTTTAATTATATTTTTTATGTCATCTTAGAAGAAGAAAATAGACGGAAAAATAAACAGGATAGATATATAAATGCACAACAAATAGATGCTTGGATGATGATACGAGAGAGATCAACGGAGCGTGGCCCCAGTGGGAGTCAGAATTATGGTATATCAAAATCTCGAATTAAGAAAAATATTAAATGGTATAACTATGGTAAGAAATGGCACTTAAAAAGAGATTATTGGTTAAAGAAAAGAAATATAGATGATGAGTTATCTAAGACACAAGTGATTGATAAAGGTAATATTTTATACAATAAAGTAACAATAATGGTTGAAATTAAAAAATAGTTTAGTGATGTATGGTTGCTAGACATGATAATGATGACCACAAAAAAAGTAAGGAAGAGAGAAAATAAAGATGGCTATGAAGAACAACTTCAAAATCAATAAAAAGAGAATGGAAAAAGTAAAAGAAGTTTTAAAACTTAAGACAGAAAAAGATGAAGATGAAGAATACGATAATGATGATGAATAATTATAAGGATGAGAACAACAAGAATAAGATTAATAAAAAATGATGATTAAGAAGAAGATTAAAATAAAAAAATGAGATATTTAAAAAAGATAATTAGGAAAAAAAAGAAGAATTTGACAAAGCATATAATAAGAAATTGAAGAAAAGGAAAAAAAGTAGAAAGAGAAAAAAAGATAAAGATGAAAAGGATAAACAAAAGAAAAACATGATGAAGACAAAATACAAAGAAGAGAAATAAGTTGGAGAATAAAATCAAGAGAAAAAAAAGATCATGCAGAACAACAAAAAGAAGTCAAATAAAAAAAATTGATGATTATGATGAATAGTTTTAAAAGGAGGAGAATTAGAAAATGATTAAGAAGAAAATTTAGAAGATGATTAAGAATAAGAATTAGAATACAAAGTTAAAGAAGAAGTAGTAGATGATAAAAAAGAAATAATAGTAGTAAATGATGATGATGAAGTAAGTGATGATGATTAATAAAAATATGATGATGAATCAGTAAATAATGATGATGATATTGAAGATGAATAAGAATGAAAAGAAGAAGAAATAGATGATAAAAAAGAAGGATGAGAATGAAAAGAAGAAAAAAAAAGATAAGAAAAAAATACGAAATTGGAGATGATGATGGTGACTATGAAAAATATGAATATAAAAAAGAAAAATAAAAATAAAAAGTCAAAAAAAACAAGAATAAAAAGTTAAAGACAGAAGAAAAAAAATAATAAAAATCATGAGGATGAAGACAATGATTAAGAAAAAGAAGTAGAAGATAGAAGAAAAAGAAAAAAATTGATGATAATGATTATGAAAAAGAAGGTGATGCTTAATATTTAAAATAAAAATGTGAAGAAAGAGAAAAATAAATAAAATAGGATGACAAAGAAACAATAATAATGACGATAAATAACATGATGACAAAGTGAACAAAGAAGAGAATGAAAAAGAATAATACTACTTTGACGAAGATGAAGATGAAGACCTTGATAATGAAGAAAAAAAATTGGGGTGATAGAAAAAAAAATAAAAGATGAAGATGAAAATGGACAAAAAGAAGATGATGATGACTATGATTATAATGTTGAAGATGAAGAAATAGTAGTAATAGTAGTAGTAGTAGAAAAATATAATGAAAAAGAAGAAGTAGAAGTATATAATGAAGAAAATGAAGTATAAGAATATAATGAAGATAAAGAAGTAGAAGAATATATTGAAGAAGAAGAAGTAGTAGAAAAATATATTGAAGAATTAGAAGAAGTAGAAGAAGTAGAAGAATATATTGAAGAAGAAGTAGTAGAAGAATATAATGAAGAATAAGAAGTAGAAAGATATAATGAGGAAAAAGAAGTAGAAGAATATAAAGAAGAAGAAGACACAAAAATAAAGAAGTTGAAAAAGATAAAGAATAAGAACACAGAGATAAAGAAGTAGAAGAAAAAATAGAAAAAAAAAGAAAAATTAAAGAAAAACAAGAAGATGATGAGCATGAATAAGAAAACATAAAGATGGTAAAAAAAAGTATATGATAAAGATGATATTGAGAATAATAAAAATATAATGATAAATAAGAAAAATAGGAAGACAAAGATAATGAAGAAGTTGAAAAAGATAACTACTATGATGAAGAAGTTGAAACAGAAAAACAAGAGGAATGAAGAAGAAGAAGATAATAAAAGCAAAGAAAACAAAGAAAGAAAAATTGAAGAAAAAGAAGATGAAGACTTTAGACAAACAAGAACATAATAGTGATGAAAATGAAGATGAATATTATAATGATGAATAATTATAAAAAAGAAGAAAAGAAAAATAAGATTAAGTAGAAGATGAATAATGAAAATGAAAATGAAGAAAAAAAAAACTCATGAAGAATAAGAAGATGATGATGAACAAGACAAAATACAAGATAAGAAATAGATAAGAAAAAATAGAAATAAAAAAAAGTTGGTGAAAAAGATAAAATATAAGAAAAAAAATAAAAAGAAAATGACTAAGAATAAGAATAAATCTAATAAACAGAAGAAGAAGAAGATGATGATGATGATGATGAAGAAGAAAAAGAAAAAGAAAACAAATTTAAGAGAAGAAAGAAAAAGAAAATGATGATGAAAACAAAAGACAAAAGACAAAGAAGAAAAAGAAAAACGTGAAGATGAAAAAGAAAAAATATAATGATCATTATGAAGAAGTAAAAGAAGAAAAATAATTAAATTTATGAATAATTATAGAAGAAGTTGAAGAAGTAGAAGATGAGAAAAAAAAGAATATTAATAAAAATAATAATTAGAATAAATTAAAGAAAAAAGATAATTAAGAAGATCAAGAAGAAGAAGAAAATAAAAAAAATGATCAAGAAGAAGTACAAAAAAATTAATTGTAGTAGTACTATTTAAAAAAAAGATGATGGAATATGAAAAAGAAGATAATGAAAATTATGAAGAAATGAATAAGATGAAGTAGAAATGAATAAGATGAAGAAGAAATTAATAAGATGAAGAAGAAATTAATAAGATGAAGAAGAAATTAATAAGATGAAGAAGAAATGAAGAATAAGAGGAATAAGAAGAATAAGTAAAATAAAAAAAATAAGAAGAAAAATAAAAATAAGAAATAGTAATAGTAGTAGAAAAAGAAGATGAAGATTAAAATAAATAAGATGATGATGATGAACAAGAAAATTAAAAAAAAATAAATAAATAAGATTAAAAAGAAGAAAATGATTAAGATGGAATAGAAAAAATAAAGACGAAAAATAAAAGTAAAAATATGATGACTGTGAAGAAGATGAAAATGAAGCATAACAAGTAATAAACAAAGAATTATAAGAAAAGCATGAAAAACTAGACCAAGACAAAAAAGAAAAAGAAAAATAACAAGAAAATTATGAAGATAAAAGTAAGCATGAATAAGAAAATGTAGAGGAGAAAGAACAAGAGAAGACAAAAAATAAGAAAATAATGAAAGAAATAAAAGAAAAATAAAAATTCAAAAAAGAATAAAATGAAATTAAAGAAGAAGATTATGAAGACCAAATGATGATGATGATGATTATGATGAATGATGATGAATGATGATGATGATGATGATGAACAAGATGATAGGGTAAAAAAAAGATGAAAATGAAGGGGAAGAAAAATAAGAAAAAAAAAAGATATATAATAAAAGATTAAGAATAAAAATAAGAACAAGAAAAAAGAAAAAAAAAGATTGGGAAGATAAAAAAGGCAAAAAGAAGAAAAAAATAAAAATGAAAAAGAAGAAAATAAAGATAAAGAAGAAAATAAAGATAAAGAAGAAAATAAAGATAAAAAAGAAAAATATGATTAAAAAAAAAGAGAAAGAAGATGATAAAAATGAAGATGATAGTGATATTAAATAAAATAAAAAAATGTTGATAATGGTGAAGAAGTCAAAGATGATGCTGATGAAGAACATAAAAAAGGAAATGAAGAGAGGAAAAAAAAAGATAACTATGAAGAACAAATTGAAAATCAAGAAAAAGAAGATGAAAGAAGTCAAAGAAGAAAAATAAAATAAAGAATATAAAAACTTAAGATAAAGAAAAAGATTAAGATAAAGATACAGATGAAAAATAAAAAGGGAGAATTATGTTTTGGGGTGTTCCCAATAAACGTTTAAGATTTAAAAACTAAAATTTTTATATTTTTAAAAAGTCACAAAACTAAATATAAATTAAAAATAAGCTCACCCAAATTCGTAAGTACCAAGCTACCCTAGCCCATGTCCATCGACCTAGCCCCTCGCTCGAAGCCGAGCTCCTGGAGCTAGACCAAGACCTCCATTGAGCTCGTCGTCAAGCTTCTGGAGCTCGATGGAACTCAACACCGAGCTCCTGGATCTCGACCGAGAGCTCCATCGAGCTTTAGGAGCTCGACGCTACTCTCGGCCGAGCTCCAGGAGCTCGGCATCGAGCTCCAGGAGCTTGGCATCGAGCTCCTTCGAGCACCAGGAGCTCGGCATCAAGCTCCTTCGAGCACCAGGAGCTCGGCATCAAGCTCCTTCGAGCACCAGGAGCTCGACGTCAAGATCCTTCGAGCATCAGGATCTCGGCGTCGAGCTCCTTCGAGCTCTAGGAGCTCGGTGTCAATGGAGGGCGAGGGCATGGGCGAGGGGCAAGGGCGTGGGCGAGGGCGTGGGCGAGGGCATGGGCGAGGGCGTGGGCGAGGGTAGTTTGGTACTTATGAATTTGTGTACACTTATTTTTAATTTATTTTTAGTTTTTGACTTTTTAAAAATATAAAACTTTTAGTTTCTAAATCTTAAAAATTTCTTGGGAAATACCCCAAAACATAATTCTCCCAAATAAAAAAATGATGATAGATAATTATAAGTTGGGGAAGAATAAAAAGATTAATAAAAAGATGATAATTAAGTATAAGAAAATGAGAAGAATAAGATATTAAAGGAAGTCCATAATGAAGAAGAAGAAAAAGAATTAAACAAAGGACAAAATAAGAAACTGAAAAAGAAAAAAAAAGATAAATAAAAAAAATAAATAAAAGAAGTAAAAAAATAAAAAGAAATAGAAGATAAATATAAAGAAAAGAGAAATGAATAAGAACATGATAATGAAGACAAAAAACAAAGAAGAAAATGAAATCAAAAAATAAGATGAAAAGGACAATAAAAGAAAATGATGATCATATAGAAGAAAAAGAAAAAGAATGTGTCAAATAAGAATAAAAATATGATAATTATGATGAATAATTATAGAAGAAGTAGAAGATTATTAAGAAGTAGAAATAGAAGATGAAGGATAAGATGATTAAGAAGAAGAATAAGTAGTAATAGTAGTAGTAGATAAAGAAGAAATAAGTGATGATAATCAAAAAGAAAAATATATTGATAATGAAGTAGAAAAAAAAGTTGATTATTGAATGTTGAACATCAAGAAGATAAAAGATAAGAAATAATGATGTTGAAAAAGGAGGAGAAAAAAAGAAAGAAAAAGAAAATAAAAAAAATATGAAGTAGTAGAAGATAATGATGACTGAAAAAAAATGAATATAAAAATAGAAAGTTAAATAAGAACACGAATAAAAAACTATAGACAAAGAAGAATAAGAGGAGATAATAATAAAGAAAACGAAATAGAAAATAGAGATGAAAAAAAAAACAAGATGATGATAATGATCATGAAGAAAAAGGTGATGACAAATAATTATAGGAAAATAGTGAAGAAAAAGAGGATGAAAAAAAAGTTAAAGAAGAATATGAAAAAAAAAATCATTATTACAAAATATAGTAACGAATTGAATATAAAAAAGAAAAAAAAGAAGAGAATGAATAAAAAAAATGATGATGATGATTAAATGAAAAAGAAGTTGTAGAAGATGTACTAGTAATAGTAGAAGAGGAACATGAATAAAAAGAAGAAAAAGATAATGATGACGTTAATAAAGAACAAAAAAAAAGAATAGAAAAAAGATGAAGATGAATAAGACAAAGGAGGAGAATGAAGAAAATAAAAAATGAGAAAAAGATAAAAAAGAAGAAGAATGAGATAATTATGAAAAAAAATTAAAATAAAGATAACACAAAAAAATAAGAAAAAGAATAAAATAAATATGAATGCAAAGATATATATGAAGAAAAAAAATTAGAAAATAATAAAAAAGATAAATAAAAAGATAATAATGAAAATAAAAAATGATGATATTGATTTTGATGATAATATTATAAGATAGTGATGTAGAACAAAATTAAAAAGATGATCAAGAAGAAAAAGAAAATAAATAAGAATAACAAGATAAAGATGAAGATGAAGATGATGATGATAATGATAATGATGATGATATAGATAATGAAAAAAACAAAAAAAAATAAAAAATTGAAGATGAATAAGTTGAAGAAGAAGATAATAATGATAATGAAAAAGATGAAGAAGACAAAAAAAATTAAAGATGAAAACTACAATGATAATGATAATGATGATGATAATGAATACAATAATGCTGATGAGTGTGAAGAAAAAAAATCAAAGATGAAATAGATGACAAAGATAAAAAAATTGTAGATAAAAAAAATAATACAAATAAATGCGTATAAGAAGATATTTAAGAATAAGAAAAAGAAGATAAAGAAAAAAAATAAATAAAAATAAGAAAAAACAAAAGATGAAAAATAGGTAAAAAAATAGAAGAAAAAATAATGAAAAAGAAAAAAAGAAGTTTATGAAGAAGAGAAAAAAAGATAAAAAATAAGAAAAGGAAGATTAAGAACAAAAAAATGAAGAGTAATAATAAAAATAAAAATCAAGATTAAGAATAAGAACAAGTACAAGAACAAAATTCAAAAAGAAAATAAAAAAATAATAATGATGATGGAGCAAAACATGAAGATGAAAAATAAGAAGAAAATATAGAATTAAAAGTGATGAAGAAAAAAAAAGAAAAAAATAAAGAATAATAAAAAGAAAAAGAAGAAGAAAAAAGATGAAGAAGAAAAAAAAAGAATATGAAGAAGAAGACAAATAAGAATAAGAACAGAAAAATAAAATAAGAAAGTGATGCCAAAGAAGAAAAACAAGTAGAATAAGATGAAGAAAAATTAGTTGATAAAAAAAAGAAGAACAAGAAGTTAGAGAAAATAAAGAAGAATAATAACAAATAGAAAAAGGCAGACAATGAAGAAAAAGCAGACAATGAATTGGGAGAAAAAATGAAAATGCAGATAAATAAGGATAATAATAATAAGAAAAAAGAAAAAAAAGAAAAAAAAAGAATAGGAACATGAAGAAGAAGAAAAAGAATAAGATAAAGAAGAAATGAAGAATAATAAAAGAAAAAAAACATGATGAACAAAAATAAGATGATAAAGTATTAGTAGTAAAAGTAAAAGATGTTGTAGAAGTTGTTATTTTTGTTGTTAGTAGTAGTGGCAGTGGCAGTGCCAGTAGTAGTGGCGGTGGCAATGGCAGTGCCAGTGGTAGTGGTAATGGTAGTGGTTGTGGTAGTGGTTGTGGTAGTTTTAGTAAAGTAAGAATAAATAGATAAAGAAAAAGAAAAAGAAGAATGTGAAGATAAAAATAAGAAGATAAAAAATAAGAAAAAGAAGAAAATAAAAAAAAATAGAAAAAGATAAACAAGATGATGATGGTGTGAAAAAAAAGATGAAGAAAAATATGAATAATAATAATAATATAAAGAAGTAGAAGAAGAACATGAACAAAAAAAAGAAGAAATACATGAACAAGAAGAAGAAAATGAATAAGATAAAGTTAAATAATATAATAATGATAATCATTTAGAAAAATAAGAACAAGAAGAAGAATAAGTCAAAGAAGAAGAAAATGATAATGAATAATTATAGAAAAAATTAAGAAAAAAAAAAAGAAAGAGAAGAAGAAATGAATATGTAATAGATGGTGATGATGATGATGATGATGATGATGATGAAAAAGAAAAATTAAAGATAAAGAATAAAAAGAATAAAAAAAATAAAAGGAAAAAAAAATGAAAAAAATATATTGAAGAATAAGATGTTGTAGAGGGAAATGTAGTAGTATAAAAAATAGATAAAAGTGAAGAAGAAAAATAAAAAAAGGTAATGATAATGGTGAATAACAACAAGAAGAATTAAAAAATGAAGACGAAAATGAAGAACAAAAGAAAGAATAAAAATAATAGGCAAAGAATAAGAAAATAATAAAGAAAAGAAGACAAAAAAGGAGAAAAAGATTATGAGGATAAAAAGGAGATGTAGAATAATATGATAAAGAAGAATATTATGAAGAAATAAAATAATAAGTAGAAAAGGAAGGTGTAGTAAACAAGCATAGAAGAAACATAATGATGATGAAAAAAAAGAATATGATGAAGATAATAATGATAAGCAAGATGATAGTGATTATTAAAAAGAAGAATAAGATATGATACTATTGATGATTAATAAAAAATATTAGAAGAAAATGATGATGATGATGATGATGATGACAAAATAGAAAAAGAAAAATAATATGATGATGATGATAATAAAAAATATGAAGAAAGAGGAAGAATATGAAAAAAAATTAAGAAAAAAAAAAGTCAAAAAAAAAGTAGAAGAAAAAAAGTATACGAAGACTATGGATAAGAATATAAAAATAAATAAGAAAGAGAAAAAATATAAGTTGAATAAAAATAAAAAAATGATAGTGAAGAACAAGAAGAAAATATAGAAAAAGATGAAGAGGAGAAAGAATTTGATAATAATAATAATAATAATAATGAAGAACAAATAGATGATGATTTTTATTAATTATAAGAATGTGAGGGATAAGATGATAAAGAAGAAAAACTAGAAATTGAATAAGAATTAAAAGTTGAAGAAAAATATTTCGATGAAAAAGAAGAAAATGACAGAATGAATTAAGAATTTAAGAGGATGAAAATGTTGAAGTGAGAAGAAGTTTGAAGAAAAAGAAAATAATGTAAAAAATTAAAAAAAAAGAAGATAAAGAAAAAATTAAAGTAGAACTAGTTGATGATGAAAATGAATATGATGAAGAACATAATAATAAAGAAGAAGAATAAAAAAATGAAAACAGAGAAGAAATGAATAAGAATAATAAAAAATAATTTAAAAAAAGAAGATAATGTTGATGATGATGATGGCCAAGATGATAATGAAAAAAAAAGAAGTAAAAGAAGAAAAATATGAAGATAAAGAAAATAAAGAAGAAAAAAATAAAGATGAAGAAGACAAAGTTAAATAAGAAGAAGATGAAGATAATAATGAAGAAAATAATGATCAATAAAAAATATGATAATAATGATGAACATGGTGGAAAATATAGAAAATGAAGATATAAAAGATGAAGATTAAGATAAAAATGAAAAAGAAGAAGAAACAAAATAAAAAGGAATATAATAATGATAATGATGAATTTGAAAATAAAAGGATAAAGAATAAGAATATGGATACAAATAAGTATATAAAAAAAAAGAAGATATAGTTGAAGAATAAATAGATGGTTAATAAAAAAATAAATAGATGGTTAATAAAAAAATAAATAGATATAGTATATGAAAACAAAGAAGAAGAAGAAAAAGTGGTTGAAAAAAATAAAGAGAAAAGAGAAGAAGAAGAAGATGATGATGATGACGATGATGATGATGATGATGATGAAAATGATGAATAATTATAAAAAGAAGTAAAAAAAGAATAAACAATAAAAAAAAACAAAAAAAAAAACAAAAAAGAATAACAAATTTAAATAGAATAAAAATAAAAAGAACAGGACAAGAAGAGAAAAAGGAAAATAAAGAAAAAGAAAAGTAAAAAAAATTGAAAAAAAAAATAAGAAGAAAGAGATATAATATAAGTAGAAAAAGAATTAAAATAATGAGAAATAAAAGAATTTGAAGAAGAATTAGAATGAGAGGTGAAGAGAAAGAGAAGATTAATGAAAAGAAAAGGATAAAAAAAGGAAAATAAAAAAAAGAATGAGATGAAGAAAAAAGGAAGATGAGAAAAAAGATAAGATGAGAAAGAAGAAAGATAATGATGATTATGATGATGAAATGAAAATTAAGATGAAGAGGAAAATGAGAAAGAAAAAAAAAGAAGGAAAAAGTAAATATGATAAAGAAAAAAATGAAAAAAAAAATGAAAAAAAAAATGAAAAAAAAATGAAAAAAAAAATGAAAAAAAAATGAAACAAAATTAATGTAGAAAAAGAAAAAAAGAAAAAGTCCAAAATAATGAGAAAAAAGAAAAAGGTAACACAAGGAAATAGAAGATAAAGAATACGTTGAAAAAAAAAGATAAAGAAGAAGCATACATGTATAATAACAATTAATAAAAAAGATTATAAATAAGAAAAAAAAGAAGAGAATAAAGAAAGAAAAAAGAAGATGGTGAAGAGAACAATGACAATGAAAAAAAAGAAAAAAAATGAAGATGAAAAAAAATAAGAATAAAAAATAAAAAAATAAGAATAATAAAATAAGAACAATAAGTAAGAGAGAAGATGATGATGATAAAAGTGAAAAAATATATATAATTTAAAAACAATGATGAAAAAGATGAACAGAAACAAATTGAAGTAGATGGAGATGAATAAATTGTAGAATACAAAAAAGAACAACAATAATAAGAAGATGAATGTGAAAAAAAAATTGCAAATAGAAGATGACCAAGAAAAGGATTAAGATGAAAAAAAATAAGAAAATAGAGATAAAGAAAAAATGAAGATGAAAAATAAAATATAAAAATAATAATAACAAAAAAAAATAAATATAAAGAAGACAACAAAAAAGAAGATGAAGATAAAGATAATGACAAATAAAATAAAGAAGATGAAGAATGAAAAGAAGAATCAAAAGATGATGAAAGAAATGAAGAATCAAAAGATGGAGAAGAGATTAAAAATAAGTAGATGAAGATGAAGATAAAAAAGAAAAAAAAAAGATGAAAATGAAAATGAAGAAAGAAACAAAACATGAAGAAAAAGAATATGAAGAATATAAAAAAAATAATGAAAAGAGATTAATAAGATAATAAAGAATGAGAATATGAAAATTATGAAGAAAATAATGAATATATAAAATTAGAATCGAAAAAAAATAAAGAAGTAGAAAAAAAATAAAAAAATGAAGAAGAAATTAATAATAAAGATTAAGAAGAAAAAAAATATGAAGATAATTATGATAATGATGATAAAGTTGATGAAAAAGAAGATGCAAAAGAAGATGAAAAAGAATATAAAAAAAAGGAAGAAGAAGATGATGATGATGAAAAAGATGAAGATAAAGGTAAAAGAAAAATATGAAAAAAATAAAAAAGAAAGTGAATAAGATAAAGAATAAGAAGAACAAGATTAGGGTGGGGTTGGTGAAGAAATAAATGAAGAAGATAAAGACAAAAAAAAAAGAAAATGAAGAGGATGAAAGATAACAATATGAAAAAGAAGATAAAAAAGATGTTGAAAATTAATAAGAAGACAACAATAAAGAAGAAAAAAAAAGAGAAAATTTAAGATAAAGAAGAAGAATAAATATAAGATATAGGTGTCAAACGTGTCGGGCCGGCCCGGCCCGGCACGTTCTTAAACCCTGCCCGGGTTAAGAACTTCCCGTGCCGTGCCGTGCCTTGGCACGGCACGCCGGCACGGGTCCATCCTATACCGGTTCACGCATGCACGCGTGGCACTGGCGGCGTGTCACATGTGGCGTGGCGTGAGTCGTGACTCGTCCGGCCATCCCCTGCCCCCCCAGTAAAAAGACCACGGGTCGGGTCTGATTGGACCCGACCCACGGTCCCGACTGGCGATACCGATACCCGACTCCTATTACGGATTTACGGCATTACCCATTCATTATAGAACCGATCCGAGCAATTCCAACGGAAAAAAAAAATTCAAACTTCACCGATTTTCAGCCCTTGGATTCACCTCCAACGGCTAGGGGGCAGAATCCAACGGTCCTCATGATTCTGCCCCTTAAAAATATTAAAAAAATTCAAAAAAATAATAAAAAAAAACATTCTTTAGCCTATAAATTCTACTCCCCTCCATATAACATTTATGTTTTTCAAAAACATAAAACCTCTCAATACTTTCTCTCTCTTACATAAACCGTGCATCGCTCTCTCGGGCCTCGTGATTTTGATTTCGGCTTCGATTTTCGTGAAACTCAACTTGAGTTTTGAACATCAGAGCTTCCTGCGGTGCACCTTACACGTGACTGACCTCATTGTTTTTACCAGGTAATATATTTTACGTTTTTTGTACTTTCTCTCTCTAAAGCTTCTCTCTCTAGAAAAACTTACGAAAAATAAAAAATGACAAATACACCTAACACGTATTTAAATTTGGAAAATGAAAATGTTAGTGTAACACAGACGTCTGTGGCTCTTGAAACTTTGGTTTCTCCTGTCGTCTCAACCCAATGTTCTAAAAAACAAAAAACTATGAGGACTTCTGTAGTTTGGACACATTTTAAAATCATAACACAAGTAGATGTTAGGGGTGAGGAACTTGAAATGGCACAGTGCAAATATTGTATGAGACTTTTAACATACAAGAGTACATGTGGGACTGGGCACCTCAAGAGGCATGCTGAAATATGCTCCAAAAAACATGGACCCTTAGATCCTAGGCAAACCCAACTTGGCACTACATTTTTTGAGACTGGATCGAGTTCAGTCTCAAAGTTTACTCCCTTCGTATACTCCAGCGAGTTGGGTAGGGACGGCATGGCCAGGCTCATCACATTGATGGGTCTTCCGATCAGATTTTCGGAAGATCCGAGGGTAGTGCGCATCATGCAGACTTATTTTCAGTCATCCTATCGTAGGATTCCATGGTCCACATCTAGGAGTGACATACTAAAGATATATAAGTTAGAAAAACAAAAAATAATTAAGGAATTTTTGGCATTTAGTGGAGTGGTGTCCGTGACGTCCGATATATGGACATGTCACGATGATTCTTCTTATGCATGTCTCACGAGTCATTATATAGATTCTAACTGGACAATCAATAAAAAAATATTAGGATTCACTGAGATTCTTCATCCTCATGATGGCCCGGCCATTTTTGAGTGTCTGATGAAAATATTTAGGGAATATAAAATTCAAAATAAAATTTTTAGTGTCACTTTCGATAATGCTGCGAATAATGGAGTAGCGATCAATATGTTTGTTAGGAATATTAGAGACGCACCATTAGGAGAGATCTTTCATGTCAGATGCATGTGTCATGTTATTAACCTGATAGTTCAAGCGGGTATGAAGGTCTGTTCCCCCGCGTTGGAAAATATACGCAATGCACTCAAGTATATCCGCTCGCAGACTACAAGAGTTTGGTAATCTCTGTTTGTCTGCGAATCTTAAGAAGAAGAAATTCCAATCAGATGTGAGACATCGTTGGAATTACACGTACCTGATGTTGGAATCATGTGTTGGATACGGACACGTGATATCCGACTACGTCAATAGTAAGAGTGGCGAACTTATTATTGACGACAATGAAATTCCTGAAGATATTTTATGACACGACAAACATGTGTTCGTCAGTTTATACGCCCACCACTTGCATTGCACTCCGTTGCATATGCAACATTAGCAGCATATTTAGGAAGTATCGAGCGGACCCGACGCTTAGCCATATGGTTGCAGAAATAGAGACCAAGTACCAGAAGTACTGGTCCACTATTCCATCTCTTTATTGCCTCGCAGCATGCATGGACCCTAGGGATAAGGTGGAAGGGGTTGAAAACACCCTGACTTTCATTTCCTCGTGCATGAACCTGGAAGAGCCACCTGAAGAGTTCATTTACGAGAAGTTGACAGACCTGTTCACATACTACGATACTAGGTATGGTGGTGGTGGTGGTGAGACTGTGAGTACGGACACTGATACCTTGTTCGGAGATGACGATTATTCCATTAACCTAGCGAGGGAGAAACGTAGGGGTGGACTATCACATAGGAGCGAGCTGTCTCGGTACTTAGATACCGATTACTGCTCAATCCTATCACCTTCTGATAATAAGAATCTTGATTTATTATAGTGGTGGAAATCATATGAGTCCGCCTATCCCGTGCTATCTAGGATGACACGGGATCTACTGACTCCTCCGGTGTCGAGCGTAGCATCGGAGTCTGCTTTTTCTGTTGCAGTGAACGTGATTTCGGATAGGAGATCGAGATTACGTCCAGATATGGTTGAGGCCTTGGCATGTTTGAAGGATTGGGAGGAATCGAGATTTAGCATAAGTGATCGTGCTGAAGCTGGGACTGTGACAGACACTGCAGTCACATCCACATCCACTTCGATGGCGGAGGAGCTGATTGCCGATGATGATGATCCATATGATACTGATCTTGATGTTGCGGCTGATGATTCTCATGATATGCCGCTTGACGATTGATGCTCATCTGCTCTTTTTTTTCGATGTTTTTTTATTTATTTTATTTATATGCTTTGTTTGTACTTTGTACCATACGTTGTGTTGAAACTTATACTTGTTTTGTTCGGACTATTGGTTTCAAAAGCATGATTGGTAATTTTTCATTTGTGTAGTTTAATTTTTTTTTTATTTTAATTTTTACTAACTTAATGTATTTATTTATTATTTTATGATTTAAATTTTATTTTAAAAATTAATAACTTTAAATTTTAATATATAATTAATAAATTATAATAATAAAAAAAGTTAAACTTAATTGAATAAAAAAAAAAAAAATTTTCTAATATTTGTTTGTTTTATTTAATTTTAAATTTTATAATTTTTACAAAAAATTATATTTTTTAATTATTACTAATACTCTATAGTCTATACGGTTACTTCATCAAAAAATTTACAATAAAAAAAATTCTAATCTGCCATTTTCAGCCCGTGCGGCCTCCCGTACCCCGGTTGACACGGTTCCTCGTTGCGGCTCCCGCCTGCCCGGCCGTGCCACCTGGCCTGTATGGCCAAGGCGTGCCCGAGCAGGCCCGGCACGGCACGGCCTTGCCGTGCCTGCCTATATACTAACCGTGCCGTGCCGGGCACGGCACGGTACAGGAACCATGTCGTGCCCGGCACGGTAGCACAACCGTGCTCGTGAAAAACGGGCCGTGCCATGCTGGGGCGACCCGTTTGACACCTCTAATATAAGATAAAGAATAAGAATAAGAATAAAAAAAAGAAATTTAAGAAGTAAATAGGAAAAAAAGATGAAAATGAAGAAAATGATCATGATATACTAAGAAAAAGATGAATAAAAAAAGAGAATATAAATAAAAATAAGAAGAAGATGTTGAAGAAAAAAGAAGATAAAAAAAGATGAAGATAAAGAAAATGAAGCAAAAAAATAAAAATATGATATAAAAGAAGTACTAGAAAAAAAATAAAGAAGATAAAGATAAAGTTAATGGTGTTAACAAAGAAAATAAAAGAAGAAAATTTTGAAATAGAAGAACATTTTGAAGAATAAAAAAATTGAAGGTAGAAAAGAAGATGATAAAAAAGATGATAAAGAAAAATATGGTGATGATGATAAATATGAAGAAGAAAAATTAGAATAAAAAATAAAAAAAATATGAAGAAGAATAATAGCAAAACTAACAAGAAGAAAAAGAAAAAAATATTTACATTTAATAAAGATAAAGAAGAATAAAAATATGAAGATAATGAAGAAGGATAAGTATAAAAATGATATAAAAAAAGAAGAATAATAATTATAATAATTATAATAATAAAAGGAAAAAAATAACAAACAAGATGAATTGGAAGAAGAAAAAAAAACAAACCAAGATTAAGATGAAATAGAATTTAAAAGTAAAAAAATAAAGAAGAAAAAGAAGATATAGATTTAAAAAATGAAGAAAAAGATGTAGATAATAAAGATTAAGAAGAGAAAGAATATAAAAAACAAGATAAAAAGAGAAGAATGAGAAAACAAGGAGGAAGAAGAAAAAAGATGAGGAAAATATAGACAGAATATAAAGAAGAAAAGAAATACAATTAAAAGTTAAAAAGGTTAAGCCGAAAAAATTAAAGAAGAAGAATATGATGATATTGATAATGAAAATAATAATGAGAAAAGTAGATGAATATGATGAATATGTTGGTGAAATTGTATAAGAATAAGAAATAAAAAATAAGATGAAGGCTATGATTAAAAAAAAGAAGAATAAGTTTTTTATGAATTTATTATGCTGCCCAATTTTATTAACTAGATAGTATTCCAAAAAATAATTGGCAATAATACCTCATTAACAAAATTCACAAGTATATCACTTATAATAGTAGCAAAGAGAATTTTTATCTAGATATCGATTCCATAAAAATTATATTAATAGTTTAATCAACCAATAGTGATATAACACAATTTTAGTATATAATATATTTTAGAATTTTGATATGACTCTTAGATCAAAGGATTTGTCAACTTAATTTGTATGATTCGTATTCAAATAATTTAATTAATGTTGGATTTGGATATAGAATTAAAGTTAGATTATTATTAGAATGTTCATTTGCCCTAATGGCATACAAGGTAATTATCATTATTGAGCTCATCCCAATAAAATCTCTCTCGTAGTTGTCTCTCTATACTTTATCATCAAGATAATAAATCAACTCTACTCAAAGTTTATTTATAAGTTCATAATTTTTATGCAACTGATTAACTACCTTTAAGAATTTCTTCATATATACATTTTTATTCTCTAGTTTCAAATGTCTTAAAAACTAAGAACTGATATGACTTATAAATATTTATACATTTGACTTCAAAAGTATTATACTTGAATAATTAACATATATTTTTCTCAAATCTCATCAATGAGAATTTTACGAGTGAAAGTAACTCAAAAAGTTAATACCATCTTGCAAGTCAAAAATACTCACACATGTCTTGCGAATTATCTATCATCATTCACCAAATGATGATGCTATTCTCATACTAAAAGTAAAATCCTTAGAAGAATATTTTATTAAAAGTCTATATCATATTTGTCTTGTGGATTACATGTGATTGTCCTCTATAGTAAGAAAATTACTTACATACAAAAGGTGCAATTATTAGAAGAATATTTTATAAAATATTCATATCAATCAAGGATAAGTTCTTCTAAAACATGTACAATAAAGTGACATGCAGAATCATTCATACTTTCAAATTCAAAAGTGTCATACTTGTAATGATTAATATATCTCAATTCTAGGTTTTAACATATAGGTTAGTCTCATGCATCATAGTCAGAAGAGGTATCACTTTTTACTTACTATATGTATAAGTTAGCCTCATGATTTATCTATTATATTCCACCATCACAACACGGACAAACTCACTAATAATTAAATTCTTAATTCAAGTTCTTATAATCATCATTTCTATCAATTTTTATTCCACAACATAAAACAAGCATATTAATTACTCATAAAACTAATAATACATTATATAAATCATAATTATATAAATTTTAGATCTCAATTTAGCCTGGAATTGGGGAGAGATTCAATAAGATACAAATGAATAATTATGGTAATTCTTGAGTTCTCAATGATAATCATCACAAGAGTCTATGATACAAACCCTGATCACATATTATTTTAGTTGATTTTCTAAATTCATCCTAGAGATGGATGGTTAGAGAGTCTTGCCTCCCAAACTCTAGGATTTAATAGTTTGCATCACTTACTTATATTTGAATCCTTTAAAGAGTGTAAAAATCCCCACTAGGATTGTTGTTTTGCTTTACTTTGGTCTTGATGCATGAAGAAAAAAAATTGAATAATTCAAAGATTTATCCTCTCTTCTCTTTTATGCTCGACAATTCTAGCAGCTGTAAGTATAAATTCATAAATTTAAGAAGATGTCATGACATTGGACTTGGTCTCTCAATCATGAGGTCATGACTCTAAGAAGTGATTGTAACTTAAGAATATCTCTTAATCTTTCTATAAAATAAAGTGATAACACTAGGAAGTATCTGTGACTTATGTATATTGTCTCTATAATACAAATTATGAAACTGAGAATGATCATGACTTTGACTTTGATCTTTCTTTTGAATCAAATAGACAAGGCACGATGAATATTCACAACTTTGATTTTGATCTTTCTTTTACATCAAATGGATAAGACACTATAAATAATCATGGCTATGAGTTTGATCTTTCTCATGTATTATATAGATACAATACTAGGAATAGCCATGGATTTGACAATTAGATTGTACATCCAAGTTGTAGTTTTATCTTTTCTTAAGGACAAGAGTAGCAGCATTGTGAAATGGCCACACTCAAGTAATTGCTATTTGTATTATTACGCCTACAAAAGTCATGGTACTTGATAATTAACGTAACTTTGGTCTAAATTAATATCATGAATAAGAAGTAAAAAATAAAAGTAAATAAAAGATGAAGACAAATGTGAAGTAATTCAATAATGATTATGTAAAATAAGGAAGAATAAAAAGATCATGATTGAGATGAGGTAAATAAAAAAGAAGAAGAAATAGAAGATAAAGAGGAAAAACAAAAATGAGACAAAGTAAAACAAGAAAAAGAATAACTCAATCATGATTTAAATGTGAAGAAAATAATAAAATTGTAACATAGCTTCATATTCACATGAGTTTTGGTATCGCAACATGTATTGTAAGTTTACAACTCAGCCGAAATTGTAACATATACTTTGAAGTCACAATATATATTATGTAATCATAACTCAACTAAAGTTGTAACATATGTATTGGTATCATGACATTATTCTATGGTGTTGTGATTTGAATGAAATCATGAATCTATTTTGTAATGTCACAATGTCATTGTAGTCACAACTTATCTTGTATTGTTACGACTAATCTACTTAAAGATTCAAGTCATTACTATATCATTTGATGACTTGACATGAATGAAGTCTGACAAGAGATTTCATATCATGACTTGGGTCTTAAGTTTAAAGGTAATTTTTATTTCTATTTAAGTATTTTATAAATATAATAGAAAGAAAATAAAAAAGATGAAACACAAGAAAGATATGCTATAAAAATCTGAGATTATTGTAAAAATGCTCCTCTTGCAATTGTATGTTCTCTCTTTTCTCCCTATGTGATTCTTATGCATGTGTACATATGATATCCCCTGGGTGAGAGTTTCTAATCCCTTACCTTTTTGAGGCATTAAATTATCATCTTGGACACTTGAGCCCCTAGAATTGATATCAAGGTATCCTTGATATCAAACACGACTTAATACATGGTATCCAAGGAGATCTACGACACCATATTTGGTATCAAAACCAAATCACATAAGTGAGCAGATCTGATTCTGTTCCCCAATATGTTTTCATGCCATAAATTATATAAAGATTTAAGAATACCTTTTAGTAAAATTATGTTAAGAAATTGTGTAAAGATTTGAAAAAATTGACAAAACTCAAAAAATCATATTTTGGTGTAGTAAATATAAAAATCCAAAAAAAAAACGTATCCATATGACATGTCAACATGTCACATCTTACAAAAAATAAAAAACATAATTTTTAAAATAAGTATAGAAATGTACTTTTTGAAAAAAAATTATTTATATTTATACGTATATAAACATTTATATATAAATTATATATATATAAATATTCTAACTTTATTTATGTGAACTATGCTTGTATCGTCAGTCCCAAATCAAGATAAAGGAGGGTGTGTGTGTGTGTGTGTGTGCGCGCGCGCGCGTGCATGTGTGTATAAATTAATACTTCACTTGTAAGAGCTATGTTTGTATTGTCAATATCAAGCTCTAATAAAGAAAGAGGATGACGTCGGGTGGACAACATACCTTAATAAATTTGTTATAAATTTTCTATGAAACATTAATTACTAATATACATTAATGCTATGAAGTTATCTACTTTAAGCAATATGTGGCACCACATACTTTGAATGTAGTAGTATAGCAAGAACGATAAAGAATTTAGTCCAGGTTGGTAGGATTATGATAGATTCTTGAAATATTGAGTCTTTGGGTGTTGAGCACTTATAGTTAATTGATACTCTAAAGCATAGAAATATTAATATAAGAAAGTAATAAAAGAAGTGAAATTGTAAGAAATCTCGAAAGAATGATAGTTATAAACTCTAGTATATGGCCAATGAGACAAATAAGAATGGTACATAGATAATTATGGGCAAAGACTTAAAAGATAAAATTAAAGAGATTAAAAGAACTAATGATAAACTGGTAACATCCAAACTAATAGTGGGTCAATAGATCCTAAATGTGATTAATACATATGCTCCACATGTAGAACTCATTGAAAAAATAAATAAATTTTTTTTGGCAAAATACAAATTAATTAGTGCAAGGCATACTAAGGGTATGCGTTTGAAGAAAGGAAAAAAATGAGAAAGTCAATCTTAGATTTTATTTTAGATTTTAATTTTTTTATAGTTAATACCTACTTTAAGAATAAATAGGAATGATTGATGATCACTAAAAATGAATCTAACAAAAGTCATTAAAATTTGTTCACACTAAAAAATGATAAAATATTATATAAATATCATAAAATAATACCAAGTATGAAAAAAAAATCAGAAAATGAGAGAACCTACTATGTTGAATAAAAGTATTTAACATAGACAAATTGTAATTGATTTGTATCTTAGAAAATATAATCATATAGATAATTCAAATAAATGTATAAAAATAAAATTGTGAAACTTAAAAGATGAAATGATAAGTATTTTCATGAACAAGTTAGATAATGAAGCTAATTAATCTATAGACATAAACGTGAATAATATGTGAAATAATATGACAACATATAAAAAATATCTATAGAAATATTAGGCATGTCGAACAAAATATTTACTCGTATAGAAAAATCTAGAGGTAGAAACATAAAATTCAACAAACTATTAATGAGAAATTAGCTTATTTTTTTAAAAAAAAAATCAAAATAATGAAAATAAAGACCTTTTGAAATTGTAAAACAAGGAAGAAAAAAAAAAGAAAAGTCATGAATTATATGATAGATTACAAAGTAAATAAAAAAATGATATTTATAAGTTGACTAGAATAAATGAGAAGAAAAAAAGAGATATTAGTCAGATAAAGTATAGTAAGAATAAAAATAATTAAATTCTAATATAAGATAAAGAAAAAAAAAAGATGTATGTTATATTTTAAGTAACTTTTAAATAAATTCATGAATTCAAATTTAAATATTAAGAATGATAGAGGACTAAATAGTTTACATATGTTGCCAAGATAAAACTAATGAGAGTTTGAGAATCTCTCAAGAAAATGAATACCAAAAAATCTCTTTGATATAATGATATCCCTATTAAAGTTTGGAGGGCCGTATGAAAAAAAAAGCATGTTATAGTTGACTAGATTATTTAGCAAGATTATGAAGACCAAGAAATTTTCAGATGAATGAAGACAATATATTTTAATTCTCATTTATAAAAATAAAAGAAACATTCAATAAAAGAGACATTCCGAATTAATCAAAGTATTAAAATCATGAGTCAAGAATCATACTATAAAACTTTATAAAATAATGGTTGAAAATATACTAAAAAGTGAAATTATGATTTTAGAGAGGCGGTTTAAATTTATGTCAGCTATATTTACTATTAATATTATCGACTTAGTCAAATAATTAATCAATAAGTATAAGAAAAATAAGAAAAAATTATATGTATTATTTATTGATATGGATAAAATTTATAATAGAGTATCAAAAAAAGTAATTTGATAAGTATTGTGTAATAAAAGGATAACGAGTATTTATAATGAACTAATCAAGGATATATATGAGTGAGTCATATTTATATTTAGATCGGTTCAAGGCATCTAACTCAAGTTTTCAATAGTTGTGAGACAATACCAAAGATTATCACTAAGTCTATATATTTTTATAAATTATGAATGAATTGATAAGAAACATTTATTAAGATATCCTTTGGTATATATCATTTGTAAATGACATATAATTATTAAATAACTAACAAAATATTAAATAGGAAATTAAAAATTTGGAGGATTACACTAAAGGCTAAGGGGCTTGAAATATGAGTTATATCATATTAAAAATGATAATAATGTGAAAATAAAAAAATTAAAAATATCAAATATCAATCATTTCAAGTACCTAGGCTAAATATTAAGTAAAAACGAAGATATTGATAATGATATATTTCATAATATTAAAGTTAGATAAACCAAATATATAGCTCAGATATTTTTTATGATGAATGAATACTAAATAGGTAAAAGATAAAATTTTATAAAATGACTATAAGATTGGTTATGTTATATGAAAGTGACTATTAGGTAACCAATAAGTAACAAATTCAAAGAATAAGAACAAAAAAAATGTGGATTGTAATATAAATGTGTGGTAAGATTATGAATGATAAATTTAGAAATGAAATTTATAGAAAAAATTTTAAAATAACTCCTATAGATGATTTAGTCATGTACAATGTAGAGCTCCTAGTCATAGACCTAGGAGAAATAAGGTAAAAATTTATAAACAAAAATATAATAACTAACATATTGTGAGTTGACATAATTTTTAATAGAGTTGATTTTAAAAAAAATATTTATACAATTGACTTCAAATAGTTGGGATAAAACGTAATATGAAGAAAATATATATATATATTATACATTTATAATGTTAGCATATAATAATTATAAATAATATGTGTGTGTGTGTGTGTGTGTGTGTGTGTGTGTGTGTGTGTGTGTGTGTGTGTGTGTGTGTATACTTTTATAAGGTTTATATATAAACATTTATATGTGTTTATGTAAATAAACAATTATATATTTATACATTTATATATATATATGTTTATAATGTTTATTTATCTTATGAACAATATTATAGTTGTCCATAAGCTCTCAATTAATCTCTTGACTATTGATATTCTTATGACTCTTATTATTCATAGATTAATATGTATTAATTAGCATAGATTAATATGTATTCATTAGTACATTATTTGTATATTGATGTATATATTCATTGACGTATTTATATACACATTAATGTATTCATGTATTAAACCATATAAATAGGAAGCCTTTGTATGAGTCAGTAGATACTTGAAGGAATAAAAAATTTCTCCATTGTTTCTCCTATATATCTCGCTCTCTCGTCCTTATATTTCATAATACATTATCAGCACGAAGCTCTGTTGGATTTTCAAGAGATATATTGAAGAATATAGAAACTCATATGGTGGAATCTTCAATCGGTGACAATGATATGTGTCTCGCAGATAGTGTATCAACGCATACTATACTTAAGGATAAAAAATTCTTTTTCTTTTTAATAATGCAAAGATCAGATGTGAATATATCTGGTAGTGGAAAATTGATTGAGAGCTCTAGATGAGCTAATATATTGTTACCTAGAGGAACAAAAAAGTATATTGATGATGCATTATATTCTACAAAATCTCAAAAAAATTTATTGAGTTTTAAAGATATTCGACAAAATAGATATCATATTGAGACTATAAATGAAGACAACACTGAGTATTTATATATTACCAACATTGTATAGAGTAAAAATATATATATTAGAAAAATTAGCCATTTTTTCCTATGGTTTGTACTGCACAAACATAAGCACAATTGAGGTACATGACATAGTAAACCAAAAATTTACTGATAAAAATAATTTTATTGTTTGGCATGAACGATTGGGACATCATGGGTCTATAATGATGTGGGGGATCATTAAAAATTTAAGTAGACATTCACTAAAAAAGCAAAAGATTTTTCTGTCTAATGAATTTTCATGTGCTACTTGTTCTAAAGAAAAGTTAATTATAAAGCCATCACCAATAAAAATAAGGACAAAACCCCTTGGATTTTTGCAACGTATACAAGGTGATATATGTGAGCATATTAATCCCTCATGTTGACCATTTCGATATTTTATGATTCTAATTGATGCATCAACAAGATGGCCACATGTCTGTTTATTATCAGCATGTAACCAAGTATTTGCTAGATTGATTACTCAAATAATTTGGTTACGAGCTCATTTTCCAAATTATCTAATTAAGTCAATTCATCTTGAAAATGCTAAAGAATTTACTTTCCAAGCTTTTAATGATTATTGTTTATCTATTGGAATAACTGTTAAACATCCTATAGCATATGCTCATATATAAAATGGTCTTGTAGAACCATTTATTAAACACCTTCAATTGATTGCAAGGTCATTATTAATGAGGACAAAGCTCACAACTTCTACTTGGGGCCATGTTATTTTACATGCAATTGCACTATTTTGTATTAGACCAACAAATTATCTTGAGTTCTCTCCTTTACAAATAATTTTTGATAGAGAACCAAATATTTCTAATCTAAGAATTTTTGAGTGTGTGGTATATGTTCTGATTACTCCACCACAATACTAAGATGGGTCCCCAAATAAGAGTGAGAATACATGTTAGATATGAATATTTATCGATAATCAAATATTTAGAGTCATCAACTGAAGATTTATTTACGACTCATTTTGCTGATTGTCATTTTGATGAATTAGTTTTTCCAACTTTAAAGAAAGAAAATAAATAGTTGGAAAAAACTATTAGTTAGAATCAATTATCATTCTCTCATCTTGACCCTCATACAAAAAATATGAACTGAAAGTTCAAAAGATTATTCATTAGAAAAATTTAGCAAATCAATTGGCAGATGCATTTACTAATCTAAAGAAAATAACTACATCTTACATACCAGATGTTAATGCTCTAGTTAGAATTAATGTCCCTGTAGGATAATCTGTTGTTAATGAACCTAAGTATAGGTGAAACATAGTCGACCAATTGGTTCCAAAGATAAAATCCTCAGAAAAGAAAAGGATCAAAAAATCAAGTTGAGGAATTGATGGCTCTAGAAGAGTCCCCAGTTATAATTCTAGAAGAAATTTAAGTACATGAAACTTATGACAATCAATAGATCTCGATAAACTATGTCACAACTGACCAAAGGTGGAATCAGAATAAAACCGATGTCGATGAAAAATTTACCTATAATGTGGCACTTAATATTATTAATGACAATAAGGACCTTGAGCCAAAGGCTATCGAGGAACGTAGACAGGGAGATGATTGGCCAAAAAAGAAAAATGCAATTGAAACATAATTGAATTCTCTTTCAAAATACAAAGTTTTTGGTCCTATTGTATGTACATATGATAATGTCAAACCTATAGGATACAAATGAGTATTTGTATGAAAATAAAATATGACAAATAAAGTTGTCAAATATAAAGCATGATTAGTTACACAAAGATTCTCTCAAAGACCTGCATTGATTATGAATAAACATATTCCCATGTAGTAGATGTAACAACTTTTCAATATATAATTAGCCTAGCAATATATGAAAAACTTGGTATATGTTTAATGAATATAGTTATGACTTATTTATATGGACCACGTGACAGTGATATTTAATTAAAAATCCTAGAAGGATTAAAATTGCCTACAACACATAATTTAGGTTCTCGAGAACTTTACTTAATAAAATTATGAAGATCTCTATATGGGTTGAAACAATCTGGATGCATGTGGTATAATTGTCTTAGTGAATATTTATTACAAAAATGATATAAGAATTATCCCCTTTGCCTATGTGTATTTATTAAGGGGGTTGGATCTAAGTTTGTTATAATTGCAGTTTATGTTGATGACCTAAATATTATTGGAACTATGAATGAGCTTTCAGAAGTAGTAGGCAACTTAAAAAAGGAATTTGAGATGAAAAATCGTAGAAAAACAAAACTTTACCTTGATTTACAGATTGAAGACTTAGAGAATAGAATTTTTGTTTATCAATCACCTTATATATCAATGGTGTTGAAACGATTCTATATGAATAATGCTCATCTATTAAGCACTCCAATAGCTGTAAGGTCATTATATGTGAATAAAGATTCTTTCTAACCTCGGATTGATGATGAATAGCTTCTTGGTCCTGAAGTACCATATCTTAGTGCTATTAAAGCACTAATATATCATGCAAGTCACACACGACCTGATATATTATTTTCTATCAATTTGTTAGCAAGATATAGTTCTTGTCCAATAAGAAAATATTTGAATGGATTTAAATATATAGTGAGGTATCTTTAAGGTATGATGGATATGTGCCTATATTATTCTAATGTACCCAAATCAGAATTAATTGGTTATGCATATGCGGGATATATGGCTGATCCTCATAATACTCGATCACAAATGGGCTATTGTTCACATGTAGTGATAAAACCATTTCATGGAGTTCTACGAAACAAAAAATATCTGCCACATCTTCTAATCATGCAGAGATCTTAGCAATTCATGAAGCAAATCAAAAATATTTTTGGTCAAGATCAATAATACATCATATTCGGGGGTCATATGGTTTGTCTTTTAGCAAGGAGGTCTGTCGACCTTGTATGGAGATAATGTTGCATACATTGTTCAATTATAAAATAGGTACATTAAAGGAGATATAACAAAACATATATCACACAAATTCTTTTTCACTCATGATCTACAAAAAAAGGGTAATATTGATGTTCAATCAATTCGTTCAACTAATAATCTAGCAGATTTTTTCACCAGGGCTCTATCTATTATAACATTTGAAAGGCTAGTTTATAGCATTGGAATGTGAATGCTCATAGATTTATAGTGATGTTTTATATTGTACTATTTTTTTCTTCACCATGGTTTTGTCCCATTGGGTTTTCCTGGTAAGATTTTTAATGAGGCAGTATCATGAATACCCAATGGGGGTTATTATGAATAATATTATGGATGTCCATAAACTCTCCATTAATCTCTTAACTATTAATATTCTTGTGACTCTTATTATTCATAGATTAATGTGCATTAATTAGCAAAGATTAATATGTATTCATTAGTATATTTATCTATGTATTGATGTATATATTCATTGACATATTTATATACACATTAATATATTCACGTATTAAACCCTATAAATAGGGAGTATTTGTATGAGTCATAGATACTTGAAAGAAAAAGAAAGCTCTCCATTTTTTCTCTTATATTTATCGCTCTCTTGTTCTTCTATTTCATAATAATTTACACATTTATAATGTTTACAAATAAATATATATGTATATAAATGCTTATAATGTTTATTTATACACATTTATATGTATCTGTGTGTGTGTGTGTGTGTGTGTGTGTGTGTGTGTGTGTATTATTTATTTATTTAATTATTTATTTATTTATTTATAAACATTTATATGTTTATAGAAATAAATATTTATAACATCTATATATTTATGTATAAATATCTATATGTTTATGTAACACCATATAATTTGAGTATCCATTGACAAATCGTCAACCCATAAAAAATTGGTGGATGTCAGACAACTTGATGCCACCCAAGTACTTATAAATATATGCTCCAATATCGAGTTGTGATGCCCCTTGCACTAGATTTCTATCCTCAATCCATATTTTCATAAAAATTATCACTTTTATAAGTAAAAGTCGTCAATCATCTCATTCATCCTTACTCAATAAACCGAATGATTTATCAAAAGTATTTAATAGTTTAAAGTTCTATCATAATATTTCACAATTTTTAAATGAAAAATAGTATCATTCCAATTGTTGTACATAAAAAACCCAACAAGCCATAGTCCAGTTTTCTTCAAAACTACAATCTCGAATGGTTGTCATTCACTAGTATCTATCTTGCACCTAAAAAATTTCTCATTGGTGACCCATGCTCAGTAAAGAATATTCCTACAAGGATAGTTCTTTCCTAAGTGTACATACAATGGCCACAATAAGCAATCAATGACCATTATTTCAATTACAATTCCCAAAACCAAAAAAGCTATTTATATTCAATAAGTTGAGACTCAAATGTAATTCATGCTTTGAGCCTTCACCGACTTCCACCATACCATACACATGCCAATGTCTGATAAAAACATCATTGATATTTACATCTAATGAGTTCTGTTATAAAATATTTTATGAATGTTACTATTTTACAATTATTTTTAATTCAAATATCATGTGCTTGTTGGTTAGTGGATCTTTTTGGGGTATCACCATGGGAACACTACATGTCTACCAATATCTTATAGCTTTTATCATCGAAATGTCTAACTACTATGAGCCATTTTCCCAAGAGAAAATTAGCCCTATTTTTTATTACTCACATACATATTCTTTTTCCGTGCTATGCAATGTTGTGCTGCTCTATTAGTCATCATCCCATGATATCATGCCCATCCATCCATGATAATGAACTCACACTGATGTAAATGCATATGTAATACAATATGCTAATTAATATCAATGTAATTTTGAATAAGAATAAAAATCATAAACCTCAATCACATCATGCACATTACCATGCACATTACCATGCACAATGAGTAACCATGCCACAAATAATTAATTTCCAACTCATATTCAATCTCAATATACATCACAAGTCAATTCACATAACTACAATCACTTCATGCATATAAAGATATTTATTTAGCATATTCATTATGTGATGGGGCATGGAGTAGGCCCTTATATGGGCCTAAACGAGAGAGGAAGCCCAAGTCCAATGATGAATTTTATTACTATTAAAATTTATTTAATTTTATTTTTGGATTTATCCTTTAGTGCTTTTGGATTTATCTATTAAGATATTTGGATTTATCCGTTTGGATTTATCTATTAGGATTTTATTTGTGCTTATAAATAGCACCTTATGTTATTGTTTTTGAGAAAAAGACTTGATTATTATTGAAAACTTGTGAATTTCATTCAATTTCTTTTATTTTCATTCTTTTTGTTTTATTTTATTATTCTTCGTAGCCGAGCTACGTCAGTTTGGTATCAGAGGCTAACTTCGATCCGAGATCGAGTTATCTCTATTTGTTTCAATTTCACATCCACACCCGCCTAACCACCCGGAAATCCATCGCTGCCGCCACAGATCTCTCACCAACCACCCTATTGGTAGCTCATTACGACAACAACAAAACCCAAAATCCTGATAAGGGATTCCCTTGCCACCACGCTAAGGAATTGTAGGCGTTCTAAAGGTTCTTCAACGGGTATATTTTCTTTTACTTTGAAAACTCAGTTACTATTCGTATATTTAAGCATATTTTGTTTGATTGTTTTAGGTCTCAGTTTCTTTGATAGAGCATAAAGAGTCTTTTAAAAAAAAATTATTATTATTATTATTATTTTTAGTTATTCTTGCGTGACTCGTGCACTCTGTGATATATAATCACATTACATTTTTGATTTGTGTTTGATGCATTAACATATAGTTTATAAATTTCTTTACTAAGTGGAAATTTAGATTCTGTCTCAGCATGTCAGCCACCAAAAGTGATTTTGTTGCATCTTCTTCTTCACCTAACCCAAATGATCCAATTGAGAAACTCAACAATTTTGATTTAAGACTACAAGCCTTATCTCAAGATCTGAATGATAGTCTAGTTTGTATTACCCGTCATCATGATGCCAACAACGCACAATTTGATTCTGTCACTGCATCGGTAGGTAATTTAAATTCCATGTGTGGTCAATTGACTCAACGTCAATCGGCCCTCGAACAACAAACTCATGCAATAAATAAAAAAATGGACTTGCTTTTAACACATCTGGGTAAACATGAGATAGGTGACTATGTCGATGAAACTGTTAGGAAACACGTTGGGTCACCACACACTAGGGGTTTAAGTCCTTCTAGAGGTTCACATCAATCTGTTGAATTCGTAAATGGTTTGCATGACAATTTGGGTAAAATGAACTTGAGTAGTCATCCAATTGCTCAACCTCACACAAGGTTACCTACAACAGGAGACCCTCAGTTTAACTTAGGTGATCGATTTCAACCTGCTAATGTCAACTTCCCATTAGATTACCAACCACCAAGGCAAACTTACCCACCAAATCCAGTGAGAGAAGATGTCGCTCCTCAGTGATACCAGCCTAGGATTAATGGTGTTTGGGGTAGAGATCAGGATAGACAGGGTAGACAACCTCCAAGGGACATCACAAAAAAAGTTAAGGTTAGTGCTCCTGAATTTGATGGTAGGATGGATCTTAATGTTTTCTCTGATTGGTTAGTTACTATTGAGGAATATTTTAATTGGTATGAAATGATTGATAGTGAACGGGTTCGGTTTGCTAAAATGAAATTAACCAATTCAGCTAAGATGTACTGGCAGAATGTGTTGCAAGACATGCTTCGTCTGGGTAAACCACCTATCACCCAGTGGACTGTTATGAAAGCAAAGTTGCAAGACAAGTACATTCCTCCATCATATAAGAGTCAATTGTTCTCCACCATGATTAATCTAAAACAAATGACTCTTAGTGTAGCTGAATATTCTGCTAAATTTGAGGAAGCTAGACTTAGGTGTAGTGAGTTCCATGCTGAGGACCACTTTGCTATCTGTACTCGCTTTGTTAATGGTCTCCGGTTTGACATTCAACGAGTGGTTAGATTGCATGCTCCACACACTGTAGAGGATGCATACCAAAAAACCTTAGAAGTCGAGAAGTTCAATAGACCTTACTCATTTGCACACCTAGGTCAGTCACAGTCCAAGTCATCAACCGGTAATACTATGCCTAATAACCTTAGGAACAAAGAGTCTAGTTTACATAACTCTCTTCCTGTTACTTCTCCTATTGAGTCTAAGGCTAGTAATTCATCGATTGTCTGTCATAAGTGTCATCATAAGGGTCATATTGCGTCTCGTTGTCCCCAACGTGCATTAGCATTAGATGTTGAGCAGAGTATTTTGGAAAATGAGGAAGACCAAATTATTGATCCTTTAGATTATTCTGGTGATGAAGATGATCCTCATAAAAATTGTGATGAAGATGATCCTCATAAAAATTGTGATGAAGATGCATGTGTTAATGTGGTTCGATGTGTGTTATCCACAACTGTAGATAATGATCATTGGAAGCGCACTAGTATTTTTCACACAGTCATACAGAGTGGAGATAACAAATGTAAGTTAGTGATTGATGGGGGTAGTTCAATGAATGTGGTTTCTAAGGATGCTGTTAAATTATTAAACCTGAAAGTAGAACCACATCCAAATCCATTTAGAGTAGCTTGGGTGAATGACCATACTTTGCCTGTCACTCATAGGTGTCTAGTCTCTATTCAAATGGGGGATTATAATGATGAAATCTATTGTGAGGTGCTACCCATGGATGTTGCCCATGTTCTTTTAGGCCGCCCTTGGCTTTATGATCTTAATGTTACCAATTTTGGTAAAGATAACATTTATTCCTTTAAGTACAAGGGTAAGAACATTATTTTGAGACCTGCTAGGCCTAAAGTTTGCATTGGTAAACGTGACATCTCTAAACTTCCTAAAAGGAATTTGCATATTTTAAAATGTAGGCAGTTTGGAAGAGAGGGATTGGAGACTGGTATGTGCTTAGCATTAGTGGCAAAAGAAGTTCCATCTGATTCTTCGATTGTCGATGTTCCTTTGAAAGTGAAGAATTTGCTAGATGATTTTGTTGATATGGTGTCTGATGAGCTACCTAGTGAACTACCACCTCTAAGAGACATCCAACATGCTATAGATTTAGTTCCAGGTTCTCAATTGCCTAACCTTCCACATTATAGGATGAATCCTAAAGAGAGAGATGAGCTGAATAGGCAAGTCGAAGGACTTTTAGAACGAGGGTTTGTTAGGCATAGCCTTAGTCCTTGCGCAGTGTCAACTTTGTTGACACCTAAGAAAGATGGATCTTGGAGAATGTGTGTGGACAGTAGAGCCATCAATAAGATCACAGTTAAATATCGGTTTCCCATCCCTCGCCTTGAGGATATGTTGGACCTATTAGTTGGTTCTAGTTGGTTCTCTAAGATAGATTTGCGTAGTGGTTATCATCAAATTCGTGTTAGACCAGGAGATGAGTGGAAAACTGCATTTAAAACACAAGATGGTTTGTTTGAGTGGTTAGTCATGCCTTTTGGTTTGTCTAATGCTCCTAGTACTTTCATGAGAGTTATGACCCATGTCCTACAACATCTCATTGGTAAATTTTTGGTGGTCTACTTTGATGACATATTGATCTATAGTCAATCCAAAGAAGAGCACTTGGCACACCTAAGACAGGTTTTACTCACTCTTCGCGAGGCCAAGCTTTATGTTAACCTTAAGAAGTGTTCTTTTATGCAACCACATGTGCTTTTCTTAGGCTTTATTGTGTCAGAACATGGCATTTCAGCTGATCCCGAAAAGGTTAGGGTTATTAGAGAGTGGCCTGAACCACAATCTATCACTGAGACTCGTAGTTTTCATGGTTTAGCTTCTTTTTATAGGAGATTTATAAGGGGATTTAGCACTATTATGGCTCCTATCACTGAATGTTTAAAAAATAAAGAGTTTCAATGGTCTAATGCTGCTAGCCAGGCATTTAGAGAAATCAAGGTCAGAATGACTAAGGCACCAGTTTTGAGCTATCCTGATTTTACTTAAGTTTTTGAGGTTGCTTGTGATGCATCAGGTGTAGGTATTGGTGGTGTCTTGAGTCAAGAAGGTCACCCTATAGCTTTCTTTAGTGAAAAACTAAATGATGCTAAAAGATGATATTCTACATATGATAAAGAGTTTTATGCTATAGTGCAGAGTCTGCGTTTTTGGAGGTTTTATTTGTTGCCGACTGAATTTGTGTTGTTTTCTGACCATCAAGCTCTAAGATATTTAAACTCACAAAAGAAATTGAATGCTCGACATGCTAAGTGGGTTGAATTTTTGAATGAATATTCTTTTGTGATTAATCATCGTTCTGGTATTGAAAACAAAGCTGCTGATGCACTTAGTCGATTAACTGTTACACTTCATCGTATGAGTGCTCATGTCATTGGGTTTGATAGATTGAAAAATGAGTATTCTGCATGTCCTGACTTTGGTATTATTTATAATGAGGTTAGTAATGGTAACCGTCAAGGGTATCTGGACTTCCTTGTTGAAAATGGGTATTTGTTTAAAGTGACTAAATTGTGCGTACCTCGAACATCATTTAGGGATTTATTAGTTTGAGAGATGCATGCAGGTGGTTTAGCTGGACATTTTGGGAGGGATAAAACTATTGCATTGGTTGAAGATAGGTTTTATTGGCCTTCTCTGAAAAGGGATGTCGCTAGGATAGTTGCACAATGCAGAACATGTCAGATAGCTAAGACTAGGAAACAAAACACTAGCTTATATACTCCTTTACCTGTCCCTCATGAACCTTGGAAAGATGTTAGTATGGACTTTGTTCTTGGATTGCCTCGGACGGCTAGAGGACATGATTCTATTTTGGTTGTTGACAGGTTTTCTAAGATGGCACATTTTATTCCATGTAACAAAACCAATGATGCTTCACATGTTGCAAAATTGTTCTTTAGAGAAGTTGTTAAATTGCACTGTTTGCCTTCGACCATTGTATCTGATAGGGATGTGAAATTTGTTAGTTATTTTTGGAAAACCCTTTGGAAATTGTTTGGCACTACTCTAAAATTTTCATCTGCTTTTCATCCTCAGACTGATGGGCAAACTGAGGTTGTTAATCGTAGTCTGGGTAATATGCTTAGGTGTTTGGTTGGGGTAAAACAAGGTGTTTGGGATTTAATTTTGTCAACAGCTGAGTTTGCTTATAACAATTCTGTTAACCGTTCAACCGGTAAAAGTCCTTTTCAAATTGTTAATGGCTACTCACCCCGCACACTTATTGATCTTGTTCCTTTACCACCTCACATGCGTGTATCTGAACCTGCAGAAAACTTTGCAAAACATATCCATAACTTACATGCTGAGATTAGGCGAAAAATTTCTCTAAGTAATGAAGAGTATAAACTGGCTGCTGATGTGCATCATAGATCTAAAGAATTTAATGTTGGTGACTATGTTATGGTTCGCATTCGTCCTGAAAGAATTCCAAAAATGTTTTCAAAAAAACTTTATGCAAGAGCCATGGGCCCTTATTCTATCATTCGTAAAATGGGATCTAATGCATATCTTCTTGATTTGCCTAATGACATGGATATTAGCCCTGTTTTCAATGTAGAGGACTTGCTACCTTACCAAGGCACTTTTGAGCCTTCTACTTTGCCTTCTAGTGTGTCTGCAGGTGAAGCTAACAAATATGCACCCACTATGCCTTCGTTCCAATTTTCTAAGGAGACAGTAGATACTATCCTTGATGATGAGTTCGCGACTTCTAGAGATGGTGGGTTTCATCGTTTCCTTGTCAAATGGCATGGTCGTCCTGATTCTGATGCTACTTGGATACCGGAGGATGATCTTCGTCATTTGGATTCTTCGTTGTTGGATAGCTACCTTTCCTTTCACTCTTCAGAGTCGAGTTCTTTTCAACCCGGAGGGAATGATGGGGCATGGAGTAGGCCCTTATATGGGCCTAAACGAGAGAGGAAGCCCAAGTCCAATGATGAATTTTATTACTATTAAAATTTATTTAATTTTATTTTTGGATTTATCCTTTAGTGCTTTTGGATTTATCTATTAAGATATTTGGATTTATCCGTTTGGATTTATCTATTAGGATTTTATTTGTGCTTATAAATAGCACCTTATGTTATTGTTTTTGAGAAAAGGACTTGATTATTATTGAAAACTTATGAATTTCATTCACTTTCTTTTATTTGCATTCTTTTTATTTTATTTTATTATTCTTCGTATCCGAGCTACGTCATTATGTGACAAGGCTAGGCATAAACTTGTATTTAACTAATTATGTGCGAAAGAATTGGGCAACCCCTGAATCCGGCCTCAATTACAACATTATCTTTGTAATTAACATGTTTAAAAGATATTACTTTTTATAAATTATCACTCTTTAAATCAACTTCACTTGATGATTTAAATCATCTCATTTGGGTCATTGTAACTCAACTTATGACCTAAATAATAAAATAATTTGTGTTAGGGATATAACTATTCCTATAAGTTAAATCTAGAGGTGTCAAACGGGCCGGCCCAGCACGGCACGGCCCGTTTTTCACGTGCCCAGCCGTGCTGCCGTGCCGTGCCGTGCCCGGCACGGCACGGTTTTTAAAATTCGGGCACGGCACGTCCCGTGGGCACGGCAAGGCCGTGCCGTGCCGTGCCGGCCCGCTCGGGCACGGGCGCACGGCAAGGCAGGGCAGGCGGGTCGGGTCGGGTCTGTTTGGACCCGACCCGCGGTCTTTTTACCGGGGGCGGGGCCCGGTTGGGTCACGAGTCACGACTCAGTGAGTCGTGACCGTGAGTCGTGACTCGTGACTCGTGAGTCGCGACTCACGAGTCACGACTCAGGCACGCGGGCCGACGTGCCGTGCCAAGGCACGAGTCGTGCCGGGCCAGGCACGGCACGTCTCGTGCCGGGCACGGCCCGGCACGTGGTTTGTGCGGCACGGGCCCGGCACGGGCCCGGGCACATTTTTTTATCGTGCCGGGCCGGCCCAGGCACGGCCGAACCGTGCCGTGCCTCATGCCGGGCCGGCCCGGCCCGTTTGACACCTCTAGTTAAATCTCTACTTATAGATGCCAAGTGGGCCAAGTTGCCTAGGCACGACACGAGAAACCTAGTTCAGCTATGCCTTGCCTAGCATGGCATAGGCTACATCCATGCCTAAACCATGGTCATGCTGATCCATGGCACAACTTGTATCATGCTGGTTGGGTCTGGCCGTGTCTCATATCATGCAAGGCATAGTATGCATGTGTGGCGCGTTGGCATGGTCCATGCAAGCACAAAAAATAGGTTTTTTTTTTTAATTATTACCCCACTAACCCATTATGCTAAAGCCTAAATGTAAAGGGATATTTCCCCTACCTTGACAAGGACAACAACATGCATTGTCTTACCACCATCAACACCAAAAAAAAAAAGATAAAATAAAATATTTATTAGTCATTGGATGCTAAAGTCTAAAGGTGTCATGTTGGGTCCAATATATCCTCTCATTTTTTTTCTCATCCATCTATGTTATGGCTAACTAGCTCAACTTACTAATTAGTGATTATTCTTAAGTCCAATTTCCAAACCCCAACCGCAACCACAAGTCTACAAAACAACAAAGTACTAATTAAGAAAAAGAGGTAAACTAATACTACTACACATATAGGTTAAGATATATATTATAGTTCTATTTGTGTTATAATTTATAAAAAATACAAACTCATACTTTATTTTTTAAAAATTAGACAAATAAATAAAATAAAAAAATAATAAATAATAATTTTAATGATGATAACTTTAATCTAAATATAATAATGATTACTCAACTGAAAGATCAAGACAAACTAGATTAATTTCCATGATCTTAACTCATTTATCAAAAAACCTAAAAATAGATAAACTTCAATAGTTTTGGTATATTTTAACATAATAAAGGATAACAATATTATGGACATCAAAAAAAAAAATTTTGGCACAATATATATATTATAAAATAATATATATATATATATATATATATATATATATATATATATATATTAATAGCAATGACCACCTTAATGGACATATTAATCAATGTACCAAAAATATTCGATACATTGGATCTCATACAAAAATAACTGAGCATCAGGATCTTTGAAGTTGGATCAACTTCATTTTTATTAGCCTCATTCATTTATAATAATAAGTTCAGGAAGAAAGACATAATGAAATTAATTACAAGTATATGTCATTCAATTAGAATTTCAGATTATGCAGATCTACTCCTAGCCTACTTATCATTGATTTTATTGGTTTACTAGTATGTATAATATAATAAAATATTATATTTTTAAAAAAATAATTAATAATTACTAACCTTAATAAATATAATAGAAAAGTATCTATGATGTCGGGCATCTGAACTTAACATAATGACACATTATTCACATTCCTCAATGTTCACTATATTGATTCTAAGTAAAAACTTAATAAAAAATTTTTAGATTTCTTAAGATCCTCCATACTCATGATAGTCTTATCATCTATGAGTGATGATAATATTTAGAAAATATAATATTCAGAATAAAATTTCTAATATCACATTCAACGATACTTTTAATAATAATAATATTATTAACATATTTGTCAAACTCAAAATTATTAAAGATTGATCATTAGATAAAATTTTTCACTATATAATATATGGCATATAATGAACATAATAGTGCAAGCAAAAATAAAAAATTATTTCTATTTTATTACAAGTTTAACATTAGGATTAGGATTAGGATTAGGATACCTAGACAATACGAAATATATTAGGATTAGGATACCTAGACAATACGAGTTTAACATTCTATGGTTATCAATGGGCCTAAAAAAGAAATAATTTCAAATAAATATGATTCACTTTTAAAATTATTTCTGCATGATGCTAGAGTCATGTATTGACTATTAATATCTAACTATGTTAATAATAAGAGTTGAGAACTTATTATTGATAATCAAGACTATGAAACAAAAAGTTTATTTTAAGATTTCTAAAAATTTTTTATGTTACAATAAATATGTGTTCATCTGTATATAATCTTATCACTTATATAGCACTTAAGTTAATATGCAATATTAGTGATATATTTAGCAAGCATAAAGGATGCCTTTAATTTAATAGAATAATGTAATTAAAATATCTTATAACTCTTTATTACTTAGTTGCTCATATGGATTCTAGGATTAAGGTGAAAGACTTAAAAAAATATATTAAATTATATATTTACGTGCATAATTAAAGCAAAAGATCATGATATAGTTGGATTCATTAAAAATTGGATAACATATTTACATATTAAGATATTAGGTATGATAGTTATAGTAAGATTTCAAGTAAAGGCATGAGTATAATATTCTAACATAATGACTTTTTCATTCAAATCGCCAATGAAAAACAACAAGATAACCCATTGAATATGAGAGAACTTTCATGATACTTAAATATCAATTATTTTTTTATCTTATTACATTATGATAATAAATATTTATATCTTGTAAGTTAGTAAAAATCATATGAATCAACTTTTCTCATACTATCTAAGATTGCATATGATTTACTGACTCATCCAATGTCTAGCATAGTATTAGAATAAACTTTTTTGTAACTATTAATATTATTTTAGATAGAAGATCCAAGCTATGACTAAATATAATAGAAATATTTTCTTACTTAAAGAACTAGGAAAATTCAAGGTCGAACATTCAAGATAATGCAAAAGAATTATTAGTAGATAATAACTTATAAGATATTGAAGTTACCACTAACGTCAGTTTCAAAATTATACATGAGCTTGACGATCAGAACTACATCTACACCATACTAGTATTAAATGCATGGGCTAATCATAGCTATTAGTGGACTCGCATGTGAAATGCGATGCATTTTTTTTATTTTACTCTGCTTGTGTATTGTATCTATGTTCATGAGTAATGAATTCTTATATATATTTTTGAATTTTTCTTTAAAGTTTAGCATTCTAATTATATTGTAAATTATGTTTGTGAAATACTACCATTATATTTATGTTCATGAGTCGGATGTAAAATATTTTTCTTATTATTGATTTTATTCATTTAAATATATATTGCAGTCTAAAATACAATTTTTTTATTTAGATATTTATATTTTATATTATAAGAAAAATTAAATATTTTATAATTTTTTATTGGCTCAATCAACTAGGAACTATGCAACATGACATCGCCAGACAGTATGCCAATTAGGTCATGTTAGACTAACCTACCATCAAGTTGCGCTAGCATGGTAAAGCATGGAAACCCATCTTATGTTATGTCAAGTATAGCACAGTGCCCCAACTAAGCCACAAAAAATTATGTCGTGTCAGCATGATACAACTCATTTGACACCTCAATCTCTATTTCAAAGCCTTTCTTATAGGATTGAGTTCCCGATGACATCTAAATATTTTTTAAGAATTTTATTTTCTTTACCATCAATTAGAACCATCCAATTTAGAGATTCATAGGCCAAGTTATGACCAAATTAAATTCATATTATTAAGAAAATTTGTATAGAATTTTCTCTAAAACAATCACATATTATTTTCACCCAATTCATTATTCATAATTAAAGGACTATCAAATACATCTACGACATGTAAACATAATATACAAAATAGAGAATAATAATTACTCTAACACGGTCTTTAGAATTAAAATTAACCAAGTAGGTGGAAACTCTATCTTGAGAATGGAAAGAGAACTTGTGAATCCGTTTTATTAACCTCAAAAATATTGGTTCTCCAGATTTTTTTATTTCATACTTCGGCTAAATCTTTTGATTTTGGTATCTCATCATAGATCGTCAAAATGAACTTTAATTCTTAGACCAACTAAATCCAATCAACAAATCTTCATAGATCAAAGAATGAAGTTAAAAAAAAAACTCTCTTTTTCTCCCCTTCCAGAAAGTTCACTTGAGCTTTTTCAAAAATAATTTTTATTCTTTTTCTTTTTTCCTCTTACCTTTCACTATCATACTATTTATAATAATCCTAATGTAGTGGATTTGTGAAAAATTATAATATTAGAAAAGATCACATTTAAATGAAGAGTCGTTACTTCAAAAAAAAATTACCAGAACTCAAGGAAAATCATAGAAAAAATCACAGCATTAGGAAGAAAAAAGAATATCGTGGATTTGGAAAAGTCATAACATCTGAAAAGAAAAGATGTGACCGTAAAGAAAAATCACAACATTATAAAAAAAGTCAAGACTTAGAAAAAAAATCATAATTGTTGAATAAAATCACACTTTGCAACATATATTATGACATTTTTTGAGTTTTGACATATCTTAATCCCAAGAAAATGATGTCATGACCTCAAGCATCATTAATATATTTCAATCTCAAGTTTGAGCAATAACTAACATTAATCTCTAGTTACTCCAGGTTCATTAATCTATAAAATATTTTTTTTGTTGAATTTAGTTTTTTTTTTTGGGTGTTGACATATGTATGCATTATATAAACATTCCATATAATAATATTATATATAAGCATTATATATAATCATTATATATATGAATGTTATATATAGATATATATTTATATATATTATATATGTGTGGTAGTGTTATATATATATTAGACATATATATATATATATTATAATTATGTGTGAGTGAGTGTTGTGTGTGTGTGTGTGTGTGAGCATTATATATAACCATTATGTATAAATGTTGAATAGATAAAGTTTATGCATATAAACATTATATAGTACATATGACAGGTCATGAAGTGATACATAAATATTTACATATAAACATTATCATGATATATATATATATAATTATTATACATAAATACATATATATACAATTATTATACATATATATATATACACACAATTATTATACATACATATATATATACAATTATTATACATATATATATATACAATTATTACACACACACACACACGTGTGTGTGTGTGTGTGTAGATAATTTTTAAAAATATTATATATAAACATTATATATACATAACATAAATTTCTTCAAAAAAAAAAAACATCCAAATATACATGTTTAAAAAAGAATTGTTTTTAGTTTTTTGATATAGCATAACGCAATAGCATACATTCTGACTTGACATGTGAAATAATATTTTAGAATTTTCATATTTAAAAGTTGAATGCATCAAAACTCAATTATTTTTAAGTGCAGTACACTTTTTTCTAAACCAAATAATTAAGGTTAATGATTTTTTTTAAGGATGAACCACTATCCAAGTTTCAAGTTAAGTTTGTTATTTGAAAAGAATTAGTCAAAATTTACAAACACTGTTTCTATTTTTAGTGTACTAGAGAAAAAATAAAATTTCCAAAATCTAAATTAAAATAGTATCCACCTCCACCCTTCCCAGGGTATTTTGGGTAGGGTGGAGATAAATACTATAAACATAAAAAAAATTTATACATATATAACATATTACCCACCTATGTCATATACCATCACTACCAACATGGTACACCACATTAACAATACTACAAAACACAAAAAAAAAAAAAATTAGAATTTTTATGAGACTACCTATTTTTGAAAATGGCAAGGTTTTAGAAAAATAATAGACTACCTTAAGTTTTAATGCATTATAATATATGTCAGATAACTTTAATAAATAAAATCACAAGATTGTACACCAAATTTTTTATACTAATACTCTCATAAAATAAAATTGATCAATGAAAAAGTAAAAATATTAATGATACATAACTAATATTTCTCTTAGATAGAAATATTCTAAAATGACTTCTTTAGTCATTTTGTATCACAAATCCTTTCTAATCTTATATCTCAAAAATCAATTATTTAGCATATTTTATAAAGTTCTTTTGAGTTTTTATTGTATTCGTGATATCTGCTCATGATAGGATAAGATTGTACTTGGGGCTTTGAAATATATATTTAGTAATTATTCTAAAAGCCAAAAAAGTAAATACTTGAATCTGAAAGAATATTAGTGAGTATGAACTTTATATTTTATTTAACATAACATATTTTTAATAAGATTAAAAAAAAAAGTAATAGTCAATAAAATATATGTGGATCATTACTTCTATTAGAATCTAATAAAGTATAAATGAGTAGAAATAGTATATTTTGTAAGCATTATATTTTATTAGCGAGTCAAGGAACGAAAAGAGTCCAAAAAATACAATTAAATCAATTACTTTTTCTTACTTTATATAGAGTCTCACTCGAGCCACTTTTGAGAAGAGAGAATTACATGTTGGCTATATTTAAGCTTGTTAAGTAATATTATAACACTTCTATGATATCATCATTTGTACTAAATAATACATATCAAATTAATTCTAAAGAAAATAAGGTTAGATATCGCAATTGAATTAAGTAATCCAAATACTATTCACAAAAATCAGCCAAAGCAAGACCATGCATAACACAACCCAAGAAACCAACTTGTCTAGGCCAAAGCCAAAGTCAACCTAAGTAACAAAACATACCTAAGTAATGCATGGGTAAACAAAAACTTGACCAAAGTCGGCACATGAATCTTATGTGAAATTTTTTTTTTTTAAAGACCAATTACAAGTCTTGTCGAGGTGGATACAATAATCTTCTCACTAAACCAAGGCTAGTTGTTAGATCACACACATACTAGCTTAGATTCAAACCATGTTGAGCCAACCACAATCCATGCTAGGCTACTTTGTTTAATATGCATGTCTAGCCATCATGGCCCAACATGGTGGCCCAATTAGACTAGAAATAATTTGGCCTTGCCAACGTTTGGTGCCTTTAAATTTGATTTCATATGAGAAGAAATCTTCCTCGTGTCCAAATTACATAATAATCTAAGTCTATTTCAATTCTAATCAATGATGAGCCAGAGATTATCAAACTTAATCAACTTGAACTTATAATCTATATTAAGAGAATGAATCATAATTCATATGTAGCATACTTATATTTTCTAATTATGATCTTGATCTTTTAAATGCTCAACATTCTATTTACCATATATTGTTGTACTTATATGTTCATTTATTTTTTATTTGTTTTATTATTTTTCTTAATGATAGTAAAATATTCATATCTCATTCTAATGTATCTCAAATGAGATATAAATATTTATTAAAAAAAATTTAATAATGACATCAAACCATTTTACAAGAGATAGGCACTTTCAACTCAAATGAGACTTCTAAATTAGTATCTCAAACATTAAAAAAAAAAATTTATTAATGTCAAGTGAATATTGACTGTGAAGACAAGTTCATTTGGAATACATATTACCTTAAGATAAATTTTGTTATAATTGGATATACTAGAATTGTAGTATAAATTATCAAATTATATTTTTTTCTAATGATCAAGATAACATTCGTATAGATTCTTATTTCATCAATATCATATCAGAGATAGAAAATACATTAGTTAGACGGAAAAAATAGTTTTCTTTCTAATAATTTAAAAAAGAAGATATATATGAAAAAAATAACATAAATTTTAAGCAACACAATCATATATACTTTATAAATTGCAAAAAATATTATATATCTTAAAATAGTCATTAAGAATTTGATTTATGTGATTTTAATAAGCAATCACTTTATTTGGTTTACATGAGGATATTTTAAGTTTTGCTTATTTTTCTAGGAACTTTAAAGACTAAGTAATTTTGCTTGTTATATGTCTGAATAATATTTTAATTATAAGAAATAATAAATAAAGAATCATTAAACTCATTGAGTAACTTTCGTAGTAATTTAAGTAAAGAAAAGATCTTGAAAGACTAAAATATATTTTTCGAGATATAGATAACTTAGTCTATGAGGGACATTAATTTATCATATAGAAGGCATGTTTCATATTCTTACATAGATTAGATTTTTTAGGCTGTAATCCAAGAGAAACTCTGATAGACACGGACTACATCCAGGCAAAATTTAACTTATGCAATTAGTTTAGTGAATCATTTTCTATATACCCTTTCACAAGTTCACACTAATGTAATTTTCATATATATATATATATATATATATATATATTCTATACTTTAATTAATTTCATACATCATGAATGCATATAATTAACAAAATACTCAAATTTATCGAGTAGCAACTTACACAAAAAAGAAATTAATTACTTTAATCATCTAGTCTCCTAAAAAAATAAAAAAATAATAATTATTTTGAAATCTAATACAAATATATAATTCAAAGCGATCTAACTATTATCTATCAGAGTTTGGATCAAACATCATCTTAAGAATATAATAATATCTACTCTCACCTAATATGTTATATAATGATAGTAAAGTAATAAGATATATAATATTTAATCCAATAATTTACAATTTACAAATAGATAAAACAAATAAAAATAATTTTTTTTTAATAAGTCTAGAATAGGACTTAAGATAGTTTATGTTTAAATAACAACTCAGTCAACAAACATTTTCATAAATATCTTAGAAATCATCTTTTTTTTTTATTAAGCTCAATATTTTAAATCTCTACTAAAGGAGAAAAGTGTGTCCGGTAACCCAAGCACGACCATAGCACGAGGCATGGCACGATGCATGGCCCGACTGAGCCATATTAGCCCAGCACAGCACGAGGCATGGCCTGACTGAGCCATGTCAACCCAGCACAGCACAAGACATGGCCCGACTGAGTCATGCATGGCCCGGCATGACACGATCCAAAATCATGCATGGACCTAGGTCATGCTGGTGCGAGGCACGGCTCGTGCCATGTTGGGCCATGGGGTGTCATGCTTCATGTTGGGCCAAGCAAGACCCGAATGCCTAGCCAGTTGGCACTATCCACCAGCACAATTATCATGACCCTAGAACATAGAATGGGAAGCGGGCACGATCCACTTAGCCCATGCCTGCACCCGCCCCACCTGATCAATTTTTTTAAAAAAATGGAATATTTTTTAAAATCCACCCCACCAAGTACACATGGCATGTCAAGTTTTTTTAATGAGCCCACCATTTAATTGGGTGTGTGCGTTCACATGGCACGACCCAGGTGCACGCAAACACTTGGGTCTACATATTCACATGTATAAATAAAATGAAATAAAAAATGAAAAATAAAAAAAAAGTTGACATACTACCATATATAAGTATATATGCTACCATATAAGTATAACACTTGGGTCTGCATATGCATAAATACTCTTTATATTTTATGCTTCTTGCCCAACCATAAAAGTATCTCGAACACAATTTATTACAATTTTTTAGAGAGAATTTTGTTCTCAGAATTAATTTAATATATATATATATATATAGTCTGTGTGTGTGTGTGTACGTGTGCGCGTATCTGTGCATGCTGCATTTTTTAAAGCAGTCATTTTTAAAAGCAACAAGTTTTATAAAAATTATTTATTTTAATTTTATGGTAATCATAATGTTGTATGCTACCATAATATGTTGTGTTGACAATGCTAAGCGGACATGACATATACACCAACCCACATGACATACACCATCAACCCACCTGACATACACCATCAACCCACATGACATACACCATCAACCCACATGACATACACCATCAACCCACATGACATACACCATCAACCCACATGACATACACCATCAACCCACATGACATACACCATCAACCCACGACATACACCATCAACCCACGACATACACCATCAACTCACATGACATACACCATCAACCCACATGACATACGCCATCAACCTACATGACATACACCATCAACCTACATGACACAAGGTATAGTGAGAGTAAATATTATTCTTTACATACACCATCAACCCATATTTTAATAAAAATAAAAATTTTATTTACGTTAATTTTTACTAATTTTTTTACTAGTATACTAAAACAAAATTTTCCATATTTCTTTAGCAAAATATGCAGTTTAGATGTGAATACCACCCTCATCAGGATGATCCTATACAATATCATAATACTTACCTGATTCAAGAAGCACCCTCTTGCAATTAACACTACCCTTTGGAAAAAAAAGTTGTACTTTATTCATGCTTATGGATTATTTTTTCTCGAATCTATAAACACATATAAGTGTACTGCATTTTAGAAAACCCATGAAAAAGGTTTTAAATTTGTTGCTATCACAAGTTACCAGTTTTATGTTGAAAACAAAACCAAGGTCCGAAAAAGTTACTGGCATTTTGACCAGTTTTTGGAAGAAAGAAGGTTGCTAAATGACTGCAAACTTACACCAACTTCCTCATCGCACTCAATTCCAAGTTCCTCCTGAATCAAAAAAAGGTACCACTAGCTATAATAGAAAGTTGCAATGCGATCAATTACCCTGCAAAACATAAGTAATGTGTCACCTTAAATTCATTTAAATTTTTGGGCAAGTTATCAGTTACTGCATCCCACAAATCTTTGAACATCCTTTTGCGTGTCCTCCAGTGACTTATTTGCTCAGTGTACAATTTCTCAACTGCTTGCCGTTCTTTCGGCCTTACCAAAGTTACACCTCCATGTAATTTCACCAACTTGTTTTCCATTTCAATAACCTGATTGACAATAACATTGAAATATTTCAGATTAAACATCACTTATTGTTCATCAGAATAATTTACCCTGAACAAATCTGATGAAGTTGTGCAGCAAATATTGTGTTGCTACTAACTTCCTTTTTCAGTGTGGCATCTTCATCACATATTTGTTCAAATGTCATAATCAACAGTAGATTCTTAATTTCTGCAACAATGAACAGCAACCATCAAGGATTAATCACATCATTTCGTATGCCAGTCAAACCCAAACCCGAAGCCCATCAATACAATCTTGTGTGGAAAATATAATAATGAAAATAAAAAAGCTTATTTGATTTAACAGATAGGATCTGTGATGTAACAGTCCTGTTGATGAAAATAGAGGTGTCAAACGTGCCGGGCCGGGCCGGCCCAGCACGTTCTTAACCCGGGCCCGGGCCCGTGCCGTGCCCGGGTTAAGAAAATCGCCTGCCTTGCCATGCCTGGCCCGGCATGGCTCGTGCCTTGGCACGGCACGGCTAGTGCCTTGGTATGGCACGCCGGCACGGGTCCATCCCGTGCCGGTTCACGCAGGCACGCGTGGCACTGGCGGCATGCCACGTGTGCCGTGGCGTGAGTCGTGAGTCACGACTCACGCGGTCACGCCTTGTGACCCATCCGGGGCCTGCCGTGCGCCCGTGCCGCCTGGCCAAGCCAAGTCGTGCCCGAGCGGGCTGGGCACGGCACGGCAAGGTAGCACAGCCGGGCACGTGAAAAACGGGCCGTGGCGTACTGGGCCGGCCCGTTTGACACCTCTAGATGAAAAGCATATGGAGCAATTACCTCCTTCAACACCACTAATTCCTCTCTTTTGATCTTCCAGATGGTGCTGAAGCTTAGCATTTTCTTGCTTCATTTGATCAAATTCTTCATTATTTGGAATTTCAAATTGGTCTTGCCGAGCAAGATAAACTTTCTGCTTGCCGTACTCTTTTAAAGAAATTTTTCCAGTATCAACAAGAGTGTCTAGTGCTTTTTGAATAGCTACCTTTTTAAGGTTAAACTTCTGCAAGGCATCTGCAACATTTTGAGAATTCAATGGTCTATTTTGCTGCACAAGGAAAAGATATGAGTTGGTTCCCAGTAATTATTATAGACAATAGATATTAAGCTGAAAAATCTCATCTCAGAAAATGAAAATCAGGCCAAGACAATAACTATATTTATGCTCCAAGTAACCTTTTTCCTACTTGAAATTCACATTGAATTCCAGATATGTAGCCTTTAAGCCACTAGACTCATGTTTTATCATGTAGGAAACCCGGTCCTAGACCATAAAACCTAAGAAGCACAGACACAGACACGGACACGAGAATACGACACGGCAGGATACGAAGACACAACAAATTCTAAAAAATTAGAATACGGATACAGCTAGGATACGGCATAATAAAAAAATAAAAATAAAAATAAAAATTATTAATTATAAATATTAGGTATTTTATAAAATTTATTAAATTAAATTAAATTAAATTAAAATATTTTATTATATATAATAAATATATATTATTTATTTTATAAAATAAAAATATTTTATTTTATTTTATTTTATAAAATAATATTTTATAATTATATTATATAAAAATATATTTTTTTTATTTTATTTTATAAAAATATTTTATTTTATGCCCCTGCCTCTCCCATCTCTCACGCCCGCCCCTGCCTCTCCCCTCAATCACGCCCGCCCCTGCCTCTCCCCTCTATAACACCCGCCCCTGCCTCTCCCCTCTATAACACCCGCCCCTGCCTCTCCCCTCAATCACGCCCGCCCACCCCTGCCTCTCCCCTCAAATCATGCCGCTCCTTCCTCTCCCCTCAAATCATGCCGCTCCTTCCTCTCCCCTCAAATCGCGCCCGCTCCTGCCTCTCCCTCAAATCGCGCCCGCCCCCTGCCAGTGGCCAACGTTGGCCACAGACGTCGTCAAATGTCAGGCACTATAGACGTGGATACGGTTGCTGACGCAACCATCCGATACGCCACGTGGCGTATCGGATACGAATTGTTCAATGATTCACCACGTGATGTATAGGACACGTATCCGTGCCGTATCCGTGTCGTGTCCACGTATCTAGGTGTCGGACACGTGGACACAGCTGCAGGGAGCTGTGTCCGTGCTTCCTTGCATAAAACTATACTGCTATGTTGATTATGTAAGTATATATATTTGTCTCTAATATATTCCATGTCAAAACTATTGGAACTATGTTAATAATAAAAATCATTAAATTATTGTAAATCTTTGCTAAATATGTTTTATGTTTCAAATAAAAATAAATTTACAATGAACTAAGTTTGCATTTAAAAATAATATATATATCATTTATTCTATAAAATAAATAATTTGGTGCTTTATATTTAGCTTGCACACAAAAATAGTTAATTATCAATTCTTATAAAATATAAATTTATTATTCACAATTTAAATAAAATTAAACACATAATTAATAAGATTGTAACAACAGATTTTAATAGGTTTGTCTTTAACTAATTAGATTGTAAAATTTTAATTTTTAAAAGTAATATACTTATGTATATTAAATGAGATAATAATGATAAAATTATTTTATACTAACATATAAAACAAAATAGTATATTATAATTAAAAATATTACTTTTAAACTTTGAAATAATTAATAATTATGTATATTTGTTAATAATTATACTAATTCATATGGAGTAAAATGTATACAAAGATTAAAAAGCTCAGTAAGATAGATAATTTTATTAGTTATATTATTAATATAAATTATTAATAAAATTTATATCCTATTAAAATGATTAATAATATTTTCTTTATAATACTTATAAATTTTTATATTATCAAATTTTACAGATTGCTTTTAATCTAGCATATTAAATAAGTTAAATAGAATATCTCAAAAAAATAATAAGAGATTAATTAAATTAAATTATTAATAATATAATTTAATCAATAAGTATTTATAATCTTAACATAAAAAATTAAAAAAGTATTAAATAAATATATGCTCAAATTATTTTGAATAAATGAAAAAATATAATTATAATTTTATAATAGAATAAATTATAATTAATATAAATGATACAATATAATTACATTATGAGCTTAAAATCTTATTTTAAAGAAAATTAATTATAGTCTTATCCAATATCATAAAAAATAATTTTAAAATTATCATTAATGATTTTATTTATTAGTTTAAATTTATTATAAAATCAGAATAATTAATTTAATTAAAATCAGATTAATTATTAGATTATATATATATATATATATATATATATATATTAAATAAATAAATCTTTAAATAATAATTTTAAAATAAAATAAAAATGACAACACTTTTTTAAAGATGATGTGAAGGATTTTTTTAGGTATATTTTTTGAATTTATCACAAATGAAAAGAGAGCTCATGCTCTCACTTCTTCTTCCACACAAGGCTATGGAACTTGGTATACACGAGATGACTCATAGTCACAAATAGAGAAGAAACAAAGATATTTATCAAATTCACCTTAAAACTCATCCCTAAATACAAGTGATTCAATTTATAAGTACTATCACAATAAATGATTCAAACCCCTAACAATGGTATTAGAATCAAAATTTTAATTTGAATAATAAAATGGATAGCTAACTTGAACAAAATAGAAGTGTTCTAGTCTGTTTTAGGCAAACAAATACCCAACTATTGTGGTCTTGTTATTGAATGGTAATGTGTTTGATGTATTAATATTCATTGATTTAAAGATTATTATTTTGCATTTGTTTTGTGTGATATTTATGATCACAAGGAGATATAATAATAGTTTATTTCAAGTGCATGCTAGACTAATTTGTAAACTCCTTAAAGGAGATATTGACCTCTACATTTATAAATAAGCTATGATGGAGTTCATTGTGAAAAAAGACAACCATGATAGATCTCATAATGAGGAATGGCAACTATGAGTGAGCTCGTGGTAGAGAAGACGACTACCATGGAGCTCATAGTGACAAATAACAACTATAACAAATTCATGATGACAAAAGGAGACAGCAATGTAGCTAGTGGTGGTGACCTGTGACTATAGTGAAGCTCGTGATGACTAAGCACAAATGCAGCACAAATTGTGATAACCTCAATTACACTATCTTTTCAAAAATAGTAATTAAATGTTATCACTTTCAAAGACAAAAATCTCTAAGTAATAATAAACATTGATTTCATTTAGGTTTCCAACCTAATCAAGCAAGTTGATCACCATTAAAGCAATGTCAGAAACCCCAACTTTTAGAAGGAAAGTAAGCGAAGTAAATTGGTCATAATAGCTAGGTTATTATCTATGATTGCATATAATAATCATGCTATTATCTTGAATTGAAATTAATGGCATATAATATAGAATGGATTCTATGGCATGCATTGTGGAATGAATGTGATAGCTTGTATTATAGAATGAATGTGATGGCATACATAATATAATAATAAGTAGCAATGTGAATAATAGATATAAATAATACAACACACTTGTATGAAAACATGTTCAATTAAAAGATGATATTTTGATAATAAAAAAGAAATTAAAATAATTCTCATTTTAAGATATATTTTTTATAGAGAGAATTAGAAATTTTAATTTCCTATTTATTATATTAAAACACTCAATCTTACCAAAAATCTTACTAAAATTTTAGTTTCCTATTGATTTGTAAGTGATACAAGTTGATTAGCATATTTGTCTAAATATCTTCCCCATATTGGACTACTTGACTTATGGATGCACTAAGTACAAAGCATCATGAAGTAATAACACAAATTGTTAAAATAAATCACTTCGCCATTTGAGAAATTCATTTAAGAATAATTTGTTAAAAATTATATAATGATATACATTTAGTTATAAATAATATTATCTTATCTATCTAAATCACTAATATTATTTATAAGATCATAATTAAGTCATTAATTTAGCTTTTATGATAAGGACTATTGTATAGATAATAAAATTAAAAAGAATCAGTTTGTCTGGACAAATAATAAATAATAGACATTCTTTCATCTAGACACGTTCAAAGTATATCAGACTAACAAATTTATTTTATGAATTAGTGAAGGGGACCAAAATTTGAAATAAAATTCAAAATGAATCAACTCGTTATAATTTTGTAGGTTATAAAAAATAACTTTCAATTCAGCCATCACTATTTTCAAAAAAAAATAAACTCAATAAAAAAAATTATATAAATTAAAAAAACAAAATCTAAATATTATTCTAACTGCTAAGAAATATAAGTTTATACTCATAAACTTATACCAAAATAAACCTCATGAAAGGACAATAAAATAAGAAACTAAGCCTTTAAAAAAAATAGATAAAAACTAATAAGATATCTAAGTGTTATATTTTAGCTCCTATATCAAATATTTGAGGAGCAACATCAATTCCTATATAATGTTTCAGCATCAACATCAATTCCTATATATTGTCTATTATATAATGTTTAATCTCATAAAAATATTTGAGGAGCAAACTCATTCTGTTAGGTAAAAAATTATGAAGAATCTAATAAATATTATAATGACTGAAAATATCCTAGTGAGAAAATATATTCTAAAGATAATTAATTTTTTAAATAAACTAGAAATCTTTAGAACAAAAATTGATGGAAATTTCCAGATCAATATCAGATTCATATTAGTAATTTTGCCTAAACTCTAATATAAATAAATTTCAATAGACACTAACATAATTGCTTAAAAAGTTAGAATCAATTGAGGATCTTATCACAACGTTATTGCATATTCTTATTACTAAAAAGACTTGATCTATACTGAAAAATAAGAAAAATAAAAAAATTTAAAAATATATTCAAGTTCCACAATTAGCCCCTAGATCACAAGTGAGTCAAAAAGTTTAATAATAAATGCTTTCACTACAAACAAACAAAACATTGAAAGAAAAAGTGTCTGATTTATCTTAACAAGGTAAACAATCAAGATAATTCTTATTCACTAGTAAGTTAGACATATTTAGTGACGGTATCTATCAATATCTAATATGTAGGTATGAGAGTCACTAAGCATGTTTGTAATTGTTTACAGTGATTTCAAAAAATCAAACAACTAAGTAATGATGATATTAATCTTCACATATACAATACTATGAATGTGGCAACTATTACAATAGAAAATTATTATATTCATTTTGGAAGAGACTAAAAGATATTTCAATATTTATAAGATTATCTTTATATACCTTTCATTAGAATGACTTTAATTTTTATTTCCAATTTAAGTATAGATAAATATTTATTTTATTTAATAACTCTGTAATAATCTATTTGAATATAAGATTTATTTATTTTGATTCATTGAAAAATTATCATTATATTAATAATTTTATCTCTTCTCCCCTACAATGATATAAATTAAATCACACTAATATTTTACTATATAAGAGAAAGCAAGGTAACGAAGTGAACTATATATAATTTTGTCACTTATGAGTATGTCGGATAAATCTAAAACAAATCTCGAGATTGATTAACGATGAATTTTTGAATTTATTAACTAGAAAACATAATTTGAACCTGTAAATCCTAATTTGAAAGAAAAGTAACCAAAAGACCTTTTATAGCTAAAGACTATAGAGCCAAAGAACAACTAGAACTATTTCATTCTAAATGTGAATCCATTATTATCTAAACAAGAGATGACTAAATATTTCATCACATTCATTGATTATTATTTAAGATATGAATAGATTTATCTGATGTCATAATTTCAAAGCCTTTAAAAAATTTTAAGAGTATTTGATAAAAATAAAACAATATTTCAATAAATATCTTATAATATTATAATCTGATAATGATTGAGGGTACCTCTTACGAAAGTTTTAGTATTATTTATTTGAACATGAGATTGAATCTCAATTATCTATATAAGATATTTCACGATAGAATAGCATGGCAAAAATAAAGAATAAGACTCTTATAAATATAATAAGATCAATTATGAGTTATTCAAACATGTTCGATTCATTCTATGAATATGTATTAGAAATAGCAGACCATGTTTTGAACTTGATATCATCTAATTTAGTACTTTCCACTCCAGCTGAGTTGTTCCAAACATTTCAAAAATACATTCATATTTGAAGTTGTTCAGCACATGTGCTGAAAAAAAAAGTGAATATTTTAGAATCAAAAATGAAAATAAGTTTCTTGGTAAGATATCTTAGAAAAACTAAGTGTGAATCATCTAAGTTAGCACTAATACTTGAATTTTGATAGAAGATTATGTAATGAGCCACAAGCCTAAAAAAAAATTATCTAGATGAATTGAGAGAAAGCAAATCAATAAAAACTACTTCAATACTGACAATACAATAACAAACACCATAGAATAATATTTTAAATATCTTATTACCTCATAATATTGATAAGAGTATTGGAAGAAATATGAATGTTGAGCATTGTGAACTTGTTATTGACATATCAATTACACACCTAGAGAATTATAAACATGATAATTTGTGAGAATCAACAATTATATTATGCACCACTAAAAGTGTACAATCAAAGAGAATCTTATCATAATAAACAAATTATTCATCAACTTTTATAGTATATACTATTAAAGAATCTTATAACAAAATTAATGATGAGTTAAATACTAATCCAAGTAGCTGTGATAAAACACTTATAACTAAAGATATAATATTTTAACAAAAAACTATAGAATCAAATATACAGTTAATGTACTCCGATCATATATGCGATCTTGTGGAACCATCTAAGTAGATAAAATACATCAAGTACAAATGAATTTATTAAAAAAAAATAAGAAATAATAAGATTGAAACTTATGTGATTAAACTTATTGCAAAAGACTTTACTCAAAATTAAATAATTAATTATGAGAAAACTCTTTTATCAGCAACAACACTAAAGTGCATGTGGATTCTATTATCCATTGCATCTCATTATAACTATAAGGTTAGATAAATAGATATAAAAATTATATTTTTGAATAATCATCTTGAGAAACATATCTATATAATATAATATGTGAATTTCATAGAAAAAAAACTAAGAACACATATAGTGTAAACTAAAGAAGTCCGTTTATGAACTTAAAAAAGTAATGAAGTCTTAGAATACTCAATTTAATCAAGCCATTAAGTTAATGGCTTGGATCAATATCTAAATAAATTGTGTATACAAAAAAAATAGTGATAATGTAGTAGTATTATTGATGTTGTACATAGATGATATCTCACTCTAATAGAAATGATGTGAAAATGTTATCTTTGATCAAAGTTAAATTATCTAATTAATTTGATATGACAAACTTAGAAGAAGCTTGTCAAATTCTTAGGATTAAACTTTTGTGAAATCATAAGCAAAGATAATTAAATTTATCGCAAGTTATTTATATCAAATAGATTTTAACCAATTTTAGCATGAAGAATTCAAAAAAAAAATTCCTTTTAAACATAAGATCACTCTCTCAAAGAAATAAGTGTCTTAAAGTATATTATGAGATGGAAAAAATAAAAGTAATTTATTATGCATTTACAGTAGAAGCCTAATGCCTAATGTATGGAATACTGTACACTAAACCTAATATCTATTTTATTGTAAGCATAGTCAACATATATCAATCTAACTCATGTTAGAATATTAAATAGAATTAAAACATGTAATCTAGTACCTGAGGAGAATGCGAGGATACACGTAAGTATGCTATACGAACGATCTTATACTTGTAGGATATAAAAACTCAAATTTCTAAATAAATAAGAATTTTAAAAACTTCACCTAGAGTTGTGTTTAGCATTGTGAGTGAGAGTATTAGATAAAAAAATATCAAGCAATCTTATATTATTGATTCCACAATAAAGACTGAATATGTGAGAGCTTCGGAATCAACCAACAAGACAGCATACCTCAAAAACTTCCTGATAGATCTGAGTTATTTCTTTTATGTAATTATTTATTATATTTTATTATAATAATAATAGAATAGTTATTAATTCTAAAGAGCTTAAAACCCAAGAGAAGACAAAATATTATAAAATAAATATTATCTAATAAAATATATTAAAAAAATAAGATATAATAGCAATCAAGATAGCATCATCAAACAACTTAAATCCTTTTACTAGACTTATCAACTAAAATCTTTGAAAGGCATATAAAAAAATGAATAAGATATATTCATCATGACTTAAAGTTTAAGTGAAAGAATATTGAAACTATGTTTATATCAATAATCATTTAATTGTTGTGAATCTTTATTAAATGCATATTGTTATTTCAAATATAAATGAATTTATAATGAACTAAATTTATATTAAAAAATAATATGTACGTGTATTTTATTCTACACATTAAATAATTTAATGTATAGAGTTCAAATTATATGTAGAAAATTAAATTTTTAATTATTATAGAATATAAACTTATTGTTCATAATCTAAAGGCAATTGAGGATACCATTAATAAAATTATAACATAAAATTTTAATAGATCTATCTTGACTATTAAAAATAATAAAATTTTATTTTTGTGCTAACATACTTATGTATATTGTATGGAACCGTCACATTGTAATTAATTTATATTGACATGTAAAATAAAATATCAAATCATTATTATAAATAAAATTACTATTAATTTTAAATAATTAATAATTAGATTCACATGATAATAATTATTTTGATTAATAAAGAGTAACATTTATAAATAGATTAAAAAACATAATAAATTGAATACCTTTATTAGCTATATAATAAATATTAATTATTAATAAAAACATATATTCTAATAAATGAATAAGTAATATTCTCTTGAGAATAGTTATAAGTTTTAATATTATTAAATCTTATATATAAATTTTAATCAGACATATCAAATAAATTAAGTAGAATATCTCAAATAAATAATAAGAGACTAATTAAATTGAATTATTAGTAAATTATTTTAATTGATAAATATTTTTAATATTTACATAGTAAATTTTATAAATGTTAAATAATAAGAGACTCAAATTATTTTGAATAAGTAAATAAGTACAATTATAATTTTATAATTAAATAAATTATTATTAAAATAAATAATATAAATTAATCAATATTGAGAACTTGAAATTTTATGTTAGCTAGAATCTTTTTTTTAATCTTATTTAGTACGATAAAAAAAAATTTTAATTATAATTAAAGATTTCATCGATCTATTTAGTGTGTGTGTGGATGCGTGTGGGTGTGTGTGTGTGTGTAAAATTAAAATACTTAATTTGATTAATTAATTTTATTATAATTATATTAATTATATGATTATATATATATATATATAATAAAAAAGATAATTTTAAATAATAATTTAAAAATAAAAAAAATATCACATCACTTTTTAGAGATGATGTGATCGGTTTTTATTTTTTGGGGTGCATTTTATAAATTATATATATAATCAAAATACTTAATTTGATTAATTAATTTTAATAAAATTGTATCAATTATTTGATTATATATATATATATATATATAAAATAAATAAAGATAATTTTTAATAATAATTTAAAAATAAAAAAATATCACATTGCTTTTTAAAGATGATGTGATCAATTTTTCGTTTTTTGGGTGCATTTTATGAATTTATGGCAAAAGAAAAGAGAGTCATGGCCTCTAATCTTCTTCCTTGCAAGGTATACGGAAGATGACTTTGGGTCACAAATAGAGAATAATCAAAGGTATTTTTTCAAAATCTTCACCTTAAAACTTTTCCCTAAACACAAACAATCCAATCCATATGCATTATCATGAGAAGAGATTAAAACCTTAACAAAAACATCATTAACTGTTCCAGAATAAGAATGTTGGTTTCAAAATCGAGTGTTTTAATTATCATTTGATCAGGGCTACAAAAGAAGATTCAATACGCCCAGTTTAATACTTCTTGTTATTTTCGTATTTAGTCCAGACTATACTAACATTACCTTTGCCATTCAGTACAATTTGCACATGAATCTTAGTCCAAAGATGTTTCAAATTTCACATTCTGCTAAAATTTTATTTATCAAAAATTTCCCTAATAAACAATATCTATGGATTTATCTGTCAATCATCAATGATCGAGAGAATATTCTCAGTAATTTGCGTTTAAAAAAGGATGAAATTGCTAGGTTACCTCATTAAAGTAGCTCAGCACGATCGCTGCAATTTCCGAGATACAGTTTCAGTTGCAGTGGAGGATTAGCTAACTCGATTGATATGAAGTGAGACACATGGCATCAAGAACGCAAAAAAAAAAAAATTGTTGAGATGGCAAAAATGCAATGAGTGAATTATTACCATCGGTTCCGCAGGATTTCGAGGGCATAGCAAAGAAGTAACAGCAAAATCAGCCAGTGCACCTAAGGTTTTCGCTTTAAGGGCGCCCTTTGGCTTTATTACCTCTGACGCCGGGCCAGCTCCACGAAAATAGGGAATTTGTAGACTCGGGGCAATTTGACTGAAAAAATTAAATCTGAATTTATTAATTGTTAATTGAATTTATATTAAAATACTATTTTATAAATTACTTTTAATTGAATGTTGAATATAAATATATCGTCTGATAACTATAAATCCTAAATGCTGAAAATGATGTATTTTATATATTTATTTTTATTATCATTACATTACATATTATCCAGCATAAATAGAATTTTTAATGAAATTCTTTTTACGATAATTATTAATTATTAAAAAAATAAAATTCCTTAAAAAATATTTATAAATAAATTATAAATCAAAAAAATAAATTAAAATATTTAAAAAATAACTAATAAAATCTAAATTCTTTAAAATTGTTAAGCAATTTCGCTTCTACGTTTATGATTTCACAGATTTTGAAGAAGAAAACAATAAAAAATAGTATTTTTCAGTTTTGTTGGGACATGATTAAAAAAGATATAGAAAAAGCCATAAATAGTATATTTTGTGGAGCTGATATAGGAAAAAGTGGGGAAGTTTTCACATTGTCCTCATTCCAAAAGTAGAAAATTCACAAACAGGCGATGATTTTAGACCTATAAGCTTATGTAACTCATTATATAAATTTCTAGCAAGAATTTTACAAAATAGACTTGCTCACCATTTACCTAAAATTATTTCAATAGAACAATCAGGTTTCATGAAAAATAGATTGATAATGGAAAACATATGTTTGGCCAAAGAAATTTGTAGAGAAATAGGAACAAAAACAAGGGAGCATAATGTAATAATGAAGCTGGATTTATCTAAAGCATTTGATAGAGTGGAATGGAATATTCTTTGTTTTATAATGAGAAGAATGGGATTCACTGAAAAATAGATAGATCTAGTTTACAGATGTATTTCTAATACTTGGGTCAGAATTATAACAAATGTAAAAGTATGAGAAGAAATAAAACCACTTAGAGGCCTAAGACAAGGAGACCCGCTTTCTCCATCTCTTTTTAACATCTACTTGGAATTGCTAATAGTGAATCTTAAATACAAGATGTCGAAAGGTTTAATACGTACATTCAGGCACCCAAAAAACACGCCTCTTGTGAGTTGCCTAGCGTATGGAGACGATGTGATGATCTTCACCAACGGAGGTGGCAGATCATTATAATACCAGATGAATTTGTTAAATTTCTTAAAAGATGAAACAAGACAAAATCTGAATAAAAAAAATGTCAATATCTAATATCTTATAAAGGACCCATGGCAGTAGCTCATAGAATTAAAAAATTCACTGGTTTCTCGCACAAAAAGGAAAAATTGTTTATCTAGGTTGTCATATATATGATGGTAAAATCGAAGATTGAATACGTAGAATTTTAAATAAATAAATTAAAAAAGAAAATTTTGGGATAGAAGGAATAATTTTTAAGTATGAGGGGGAGAATAACATTAATAAAATATGTTTTAGAAAGCACATTAATGCATAATATTATGATTATTAACCTTCTCTGTAAACTTATCAAAAATATTGAAAAAGAATTTGCTAACTTCTTGTGGGGAAAAAAGGAAAGAAAACACAAATTGCATTGGAAAAATGGAAAGATTTATGTTTCCCTGTTCAAAAATCAGGATTGGGATTTACTGATCTTTCAGATTTAGCTAAATCATGGGCTAGTATGAGATGATGGAGATTAAAAGAAAATAATAGCTTATGAGAAAAATTTATGCGTGCAAAGTATTGCTTAAAGGATGATACTAATAAAGTGAAAAATAAAAGTAAGAATTCACATGTGCGGATTCAAATGCTCAAACAAAGAGATCTAGTGGAAAATCATTCTAAACTCACTAGAAAATGATGGATATGAACATTAACAGCCAAAGGAACATTTTCACTTAAATCCATCAAAAATGTAATAAGAAAAAAGCAAGAAGAGCAATCTTTATTTAAATGGGCCTGGAAAAATGATAATCCACTAAAATTAAAACTTTTATGTGGAAAGTTTTATCTAATATTGTTCCAATCGATGTTAATTTAAAAAAGAAAGGTATTTAGTTTGTTTCCATATGTGAATGTTGTGCATTCAAAATGGAAACACTGGATCAACTATTCTCGAATGGAAAAATTGTAGAAGAAATATGGAAGAAACTAAGTGCAGAGATGCATATAAAATACGAACATCTCACTCTAAAAAATAGACTTCAGAAATGGATTAACTTGAAAGTTTTAAATCCTGCACAGAAATGAATTAAAAGTAATGCCCCTTTAATAATCATCTGGTGTAGCTGGATGGCAAGAAATAAAAGTAGATTTGAAGGTCATGACATGACAGTATAGGACATTTGGAAGAATATAAAAGAAGAGACAAGGAAAATTTCGGAGATTTCCCCTCTGAAGAGCCGAAACAAGAATTCAGATAAAGATATTATGTCTTATTGGAATCTAAAAGAAAAACCTTTAAAATTATTTAAATTAATAGGGATGAAATGGGAAAAACCTCCGAAAGAAAGAATGGTCTTAAATACTGATGGTAGCTTTGATAGAGATATTGGTGTAGCAGGAGGTGGGGGTTCGATAAGAAACTCTGAAGGAGAGCTAATTTTAGCTTTAACAAGGAAGTTTCAAGCTTCATCAGCTCTGCATGCTGAGATATTAGCTTTAAGAGAGAGGATAAGACTGTGTAAAAGATCTGACATTAAAAACATAGATATTCAAATAGATTCAAAAATTTTAGTAAATCTAATTAATAAAAATGTAATATTATGGAAATATGAAGAGGAAATAGAAAATATTCTCCAAGAAATAAAAACCTTAGATTACACCATAAAACACATATTTAGAGAGGCTAACCCACTAGCAAATTGATTAGTCAAGGATGGTAGAAAAAGAGGAGATCAAGAATTTAATGAATGCATAATTCCAAAAAAATATATAGGAATAATAAAATTAGACAGCAAAGAACTTCCTTATTTTAGGAAGATTATACTCTAATGGATTATACTCTAGAAGAAATTCTAATAGATATTCAATTTATTGGATTTCTATGCAACTAACAAATTGCAGATATGAGTTTCACATTTAAAGAATCACCCTGGTCCTGAGGGCTGATTTAACCGTACTGAAATGGGAACAATGAAAGAAGGATAAAGTGTAAGAAATTAAATTACACAGATTGTTTGGTTGCTCTATTTTTCTTCTCTTTTATAGGTTATGAAGCTAGCTGTAAAGCATATATATAAATAAATACTAGGGTTAAAGAGCTGAAGTTAAGTGTGGCAATCAGCATAAGCCAAACTGCCTGTTTTTTAACGTTCTATAAGTCTATAATAAAGCTCTAATGGGTTGTTTTTTAAAGCCTCAAACAGTATAATTTCAGATTGCTGTTGGGTGCTGTTTCTGGAAGTCTGTTCTTTTGTTGCTGGAAGTCTATGTTAAGTCCTAATGAGTATCAATTCTGGAAGTCTGTGTTATTTCTTAGAGGTGTATTAATGTCAAAGGTCAGTGTCTACATACAATAAAGTGAGAGATTAGCTAAGGCATCACAAAGAATAGCTAGCATTGGACTCTCAAGATATTTCAAAAGGAAGCAAGCAATGAAGATCACGGGCAAAGGAAAGGTAGGAAATGGGTATTTTATCCACAAGATCTTGATACACTTGTTTATATGTAGGATATCCATCATCATACTTAGTGGAAATGCTTAGATGAAGTGTTAAAGGGAGAAGATACACACGAACGATAAAGAAAGAGTAGGGCACACGCAACCTTTTATGTTATTTGAGGAAGTATTCTCATAAAGAATGATAAAGTATTGAATAAAGCATGGAAAAATTTTACATAAAGAATAAAGGAAAGTGAGCAAAAGACAAGTACAATTCTCTAAGTTTGATCAGCAAAGAGTGAAAGAAGATTAATTCAATTCATGAATTCCATAAGAGGAAAGCTCATAGCATAACGAGTAATAAAATTAGGAAAACAAATATGAGTTAATCTAAATTCAAGGCATGTTATACTTTTAGAACTTTGAAAAGGGTGTAAAAGGGTAATAAAGTAGATGTAGCTTGTACAAACGGCATTCCTTCGCCAAAAGAGAGGGTTCTAATTAATAAACAAAACCTTAAAAAAAGAAGAAGAAGAATAAGAAGAAGAATAAGAAGAATAAGAAGAATAAAAAGAATAAGAAGAAGAAGAATTATAATAAGAATAAGAATAAGAAGAAGAATAATAATAAGAAAAATAATAATAAAAATAAGAATAAGAAAAATAAGAAGAAATTTTCATTTGTGGTTTTTTCAAAATACGCTTTCAATTTCTAGAGAGAGAAAATTCCACTTTCCAAAGAGAGAAAATCTCCATTTTTGCTCAAATCTAGCTCCATTCAAGCGAAAATGGAGCAAACCAACTTATTATTAAATAATAAGTCATTTGCCTCGATCTTAAAGGGGACCACGCTGATTTCACGCACTCACGGGAATAAGAACGGGCAACCAATGATTATATTCTCAACTGAAGAAACTCAAAGGCTCATGGAACCGTTTGAATACACGCTAATCGAAATGTTTTCCCACGGCAGACCCCGCGCGAGTGAAGCTCAAAAGTTTATCGCATCATTAAAGCTTAAGGGGAAGGTGAAGTTTGCAGACTACGACGCTAAACACGTCGTTCTGCAATGTTCTTTGATGGAAGACCATTATCGCCTATGGCGGAGAGGTCTATGGCGGGTCGACGGCTTTCCCATGCGAGTCTTGAATTGGACAAAGAATTTCACCCCCCTGGAAGAGGCGCCCATAGTTCCGGTATGGTTTACATTACCGTATCTCCCATTACATTTATTCAGTGCTCATTCTTTCTATGCTATATCTTCGTATTTGGGCAAAACTATGCTACGGGATGAGGCCACAATTGCCATGTCTAGGCCTAACAAAGCTCATGTATGTGTAGAATATACCCTCCTGTCCCAGCCACCTAGTAAGATATGGATAGGCAGTGGGGAAGGCGACCAAGCCGAGGGGTTCTGGCAAACAGTCTTCCCCGAAAGCCTTCCATCTTACTGTTCAGGTTGTAAGAGGCTCGGGCATGATGCAAGTAAGTGCAAGGTGGGGGAAGAAGAGAAGGGAGATGGCTATCGGCAGGAAGGGAGAGGTAGAAAGGTTTCGAATTGAATAAGGAAGGTGGATGAGACTTTACACAGAAACTTGCTCGAGGAAGAAAATATGCAGCCGATCGGTTTGGAGGAATTGGAAGGCAAGGGTAGGAAAGATAAAATACAAGCTTCACCCGAGCACAAAGAGAAGAACATTACTGTAGAACAGGATTTGGATATAAGCTTAGAGGGAGTGAAAGATGAAGACTTGAACGATGGATGGGAGGAGGTAAAACATAAGAGAAAGCATGGAAGAAAAGCTAGAACCAGAATAGTTTTGAAAGAAAAGCTTGAGGATTATAGCTGGATAAACGAGGACCTTCTAGTTTTTCCAGAAGACAAATTGGTAATATTTAGCTGGCCCTCAATTAATAAGGGTGAAGGATCTCAAGAGGAGCCCAAGGAGAATGTAAAGGATGATCTATCAATTGAAAACTAAGACTAGGGAAAGCTTTCAAGAAACCAAGCCATGGAGGCCTTAAAACGAATGGCTATGGAACTTGGGAAGCAGGTAAAATATAATGAGATAATGCATGAAATTCCTTATACTTCTAAGACCTCAAAAAATATGAAGAAATATGCCAATAAGACTTATGAATCTAAGTATACAACTAGAGCTCAAGCTAAACTAGGTTTTAATGGATAGATGTCAATATTGGAATATTAGGGGGGTCGCAACTAGCCCCACGATAAACAGGTTAAAACAATTAATTAAAATATATAAAATATTTTTAGTTGTTATTGCTGAACCAATGGTCCTGCACGAACAATTAATTAAATATAGCGAAATTTTAGGGTTTAAAAATGCGTATGCTAATTTAAATAGCAAACTTTGGATTATGTGGCATAACAAGCTGGAAATTGAGATATTAAAAGACACAGAACATATAGTTAACTTCAAATTAAATAAGAAAGCAGATCAAATAATTTCAGTAGTGTACGCTAAAAATGATAAACAATCTAGGTTATCTTTATGGGAGGAAATGAAAGACATAGCAAACAGAAACTCTCCTTGGATCATAGGAGGAGATTTTAATGTAGTAAGAAGTCCTCATGAGAAGAAAGGAAGAAAATCACCAGACACGGTAGCTATGACTCAATTTAACGACACAATAGCCACCACCAATCTAATAGAAATAGATTTCATAGGATCAAGATATACCTGGTGTAACAATTGGCGAAAAAGGGGAGTAATTTGGGCACGGCTAGATAGGGTCATGTGCAATTCAAAGTGGGTCACCTCACAAGAGATTACTGGGTGGAAACACTTAAATAGAACCTGTGTCTGACCACAACCCATTCCTTATAACAATACATAGGAATCATAGAGGCACACCTAATTTTAAATTCCAAACCATGTGGGCTAAACACGCAGGCTTTGAAAGGCTCGTTAGAGAGTCTTGGCAAGAGCCATCAATGGGAAAGCCTATGCAAGCTCTAACAACAAAGCTACTAGGATTAAAAACAACCTTAAAAACATGGAATAACGAAATTTTTAGAAATCTTAATCAAGAGTTAAAAAAAGGGGAAGAAGCAGTAGCAAAGTTGGAACAAGAATTTGATAGCACAAATAACAATGAAACCAGATTAGAATTAAGTAAGGCTAAAGGAGAATTGAGATAGAAACTACACATGGAAGAAATTTACTAGAAACAGCGTGCGAAAATAAAATGGTCAAAAGACGGGGATCAAAATACTAAATTCTTTCATAATATGTATAAAATTAAATCTCAAAAAAATAAAATTTAAGGAATAAAAAACGGAGAGGGAATATGGGTGGAAGAAGAAAAGCAAATAGGAACTCTCTTTGAAAAATTTTTTAAAAATAAATAATGCAGCCAGTCACAACTCGTTGATAATTCACTAATGAATGAGATTAGGGCAACCATCACTGAAGAACAAAACCAAATAATGGAAATGATCCCTAAAGAACTTGAGGTAAAAGAGGCAGTATTCAACCTGGACAAAGATAGTGCAGTAGGGCCGGATGGCTGGAATAATTATTTTTTTCCAGTCAAACTGGCATATTGTTAAAACTGAGCTTGTCCCTGCAATTGCAAGTTTTTTTGTAGGGGCGGAGATCCCAAAATCATGGGCAAACTCATATAAAGTCTTAATCCCAAAAAAAGAAATGCCACAGAAATGCGAGGATTTTAGACCTATAAGTTTATGTAATGTGATTTATAAGATCTTAGCAAAAATTTTACAAAATAGATTAAGCTCCATTTTACCCTCAATAATATCTCATGAATAAACGGGATTCGTCAAAAACAGGTTAATGATTGAAAACATAAGATTGGCATCCGAGATGATGAAAGAGATAGGAAGTAAAATGAGAGGGAATAATTTAGTGATTAATCTAGATTTGTCCAAATCTTTCGACAGGGTTGAATGGAACACCCTCTGCTTCGTTATGAGGAAATTTGGCTTCTCCGAGCTTACCATTGATTTAATATACAGATGTATTTCTAGTGCTTGGGTAAGAGTGATCGTAAACGGGAAGATAAGCGAGGAATTTAAGCCAAATAGAAGTATAAGGCAAGGAGATCCATTGTCCCCATCCTTTTTGATATTTACCTAGAATTACTAATTCGAAATTTGAATAAAAGAATGTCAGAAGGCAAAATAATACCTTTTAGACAACCAAAGAACACACCAAGAATAGGCTGTTTAGTCTATGCAGATGACCTTATAATATTCACAAATGCAAGTAAAAAGTCAATGAGGAACTTTATGGACCTCCTTCAAATATTTGAGAATGAAACATGTCAAGTCGTAAATAAAAACAAATGTTAGTTTATGGTTGCCAAAAATACAAAAGAAAAAGTAGTAAATAAAATTAAGAACATTACAGGTTTCTCTGAAATTAAAAGAGCCTTAATGTACCTAGGATGTTCGATATATGAGGGAAGGCTGAAGGAAAAATATCTAATTTTTTTCCAGGAAAAATTGAGAAAGAAAATAGCAGGCTGGAAAGAAGAGCTTCTTGGATTTGGGGGAGGATAATGTTAATTTCACATGTTCTACAAAGTACACTGGTACATATTTTATCAGTCATCCATCCTCCTAAGAAATTCACTAAAAAACTTGAATCAGAAATGGCAAACTTATTATGGGGAAAAAAAGATGGGAGAAACAAATTTACACTGGAAGAATTTGGAAGACATATGTTACCCTAAAGTAGAAGCAGGCTTAGGCATAACGGATCTACAGGATTTGTCCACTGCCTAGGATTGCAAAGGTTGGTGGAGACTTAAAGAGAGTGACAATCTTTGGGCAAGATATATGTGCGCTAAATATTTAGATCACAAGCACATGAGCCCAACAAAAGCTTCGAACAACTGGAAAGCAATGGAAAAATAAAAGGAGATAGTAGATTCGTACTCTATACTGAAGCAGAGTGGTTGGAAATGGACCTTAACCCCACAAGGAAACTGCACCCTAAAGTCAGTAAAGGAATTGATTAGGAATAAAAAACCTGGTGAAACTTTATTTAAATGGGTTTGGCAAGAAAATGTTCCGCATAAATGTGCTCGCTTACATTGAAGGCTCCTGTTGGTGCCTTACCTGTAGATGCGAACGTACAAAGAAAAGAGATAAAAATGGTATCAAGATGTGAATGCTACTCTCAAGCAGTTAAATCAACGGTCCACTTATTCTCAAAGGGGACAATTTTAGTTGAAGTCTGGAAAGAGATGGAAGAAGTAGAACAAATAAGCAATAAAGAGGATAGGCTAATAGAAAGAGTTAAAAATTGGGGAAGTGAATCTATGAAAAGCCCCACTAGAAAATGGCTTAACCAAAAACTATCGTACGTGATAATCTAGTGCCTATGGAAATCTCGAAATAAAAGTAGATTCGAGAATATAAGGATGAATTCAATAGTATTAATAAAAACATTAGAAAAGAGATAAGTAATATATCTAGTATAAAGTCTATTAAACTAAAGAATAAAAAGAAAGATAAGACAGTCGAGAAGACATGGGACCTTACGTTCAAAGAATTTAATCAACAATGGGCTAAAAGTATAAAATGGAATAGCCCTCCGGTCGGCAAGTATTTCCTTAATACGTATGTCAGCTTTAACAGGGACATTGGAATAGCATGAGGAGGAGGGGTAATAAGAGATTCTAAAGTGACAGTAATGAAAGCTTTCACCCTTGCCAGTAGAGCCTCTTCGGCCATCGAATCAGAGATTAAAGCCTTGAAATCTGGATTAGAAATATGCAAGAACCTAGACTTTAAAAATATTCAAATTCAGGTGGATTCAAAGTTACTAGTAGATATAATAATCAAAAGAAGAATACTTTGGAGGTATGAGGAGGATTTAAAAGTAATTTTCAACCTCACAACAGAATTGAAGGCTTCAATTACACACATATACATGGAGGCAAATACTTTAGCGGATAACTTAGCCAGAATATGTTCAACTAGAGGAGAGATAGAATATGATGACGAGTCTATGCCGAACAAATTAAAGGGCATAGCACGCTTAGACAAAATGATATTCCCTTATATAAGATTAAATAAGATCAACCTCAGAAAGTAGGATTAAGAAATGGAAATCAACTAACTTTGCAGGGGAATTTCTGTCCCTGTAAGGCCCCGTCTCATAAGGCACAAAGAAGATGAAATGAAAAGGTAAGGGCTGGAATTTTCTGCTCCCTTGTGGGTTGTTTCTGGTTTATTTGATTTTGCAGGATAGTATTAAATGGGCCATCAATCCATGCTCTTTTGAACCAAAAGTAGTTTGTAACTAGCAAGAGTCTGTAAAACATTTGTCAAGTCATGTGTTATGTATTTGAAACAGCTCTTAAGTCATGTTATAAAGAGGGATAAGAAGTCTGTAATTTTCAGATCTTATGTGTTATGTTTTAAATAAAAGGTTCTAGGAGAGATAAGTGTCTAGTCTAGGTGTTCAGCAAGGATCATGATGCGGCAAAGTGGATTTGAAATAGCTTTCAAGATGGGAGTTTAAAGCTATATTGGCAAATAAAGAGGGGCAAGGGCAAGGACAGATAGCATGCAGAACAAAGTTTCGATAGAAATTTGTGCAGCACGGTGCAAAGGTAATTTGAAAAGTAAAAAATATCTTTGTTATTTTTTTGCAGGGAATATGTCATATAAAGCATAGAGAGGGTGAAAACCTGGAAAAGAGGAGAGACACTCTATGGAGTGCTAGGAAAATAGAAGAGGGAAGTACCCTTGAGTAAAGCAAAGATGGAGGACTCATTTAGAGCTTTTTTATGGTAAGCTCCCAGTTAGTACCAGGAAGATTACATTATTGTTAGTCATTAGAAACGGGGCATGGATGTAAGAGGGTAAAGGGTAGAATTAGTTTGTACAAATGATATTCCTCCGCCAAAAGAGATAGCTATAAATAATAAACAAACCTTTAGAAGAAGAAGAAAAAAAAAGAAGAATAAGAATAAGGGGAAGAAGAAGAAGAAGAGGAGGAAGAAGAAGAAGAGGAGGAAGAAGAAGAAGAAGAAGAAGAAGAAGAAGAAGAAGAGAAAGAAGAAGAAGAGGAAGAAGAAGAAGAAGAAGAGGAAGAAGAATAAGAAAAAAAAAGAAGAAGAGGAAGAAGAATAAGAAGAAGAAGAAGAAGATGATGATGATGATGATGAGAGGAAGAGGAAGAAGTAGAAGAAGAAGAAGAGGAAGAAGAAGAAGAAGAAGAAGAGGAAGAAGAAGAGGAAGAAGAAGAAGAAGAAAAAGAGAAAGAAGAAGAAGAAGAAGATGATGATGATGATGAAGAGGAAGAGGAAGAAGAAGAAGAAGAGGAAGCAGAAGAAGACGAAGAAGACGAAGAAGAAGAAGAAGACGAAGAAGAGGAAGAAGAAGAAGAAGAGGAAGAGGAAGAGGAAGAGGAAGAGGAAGAGGAAGAGGAAGAAGAAGAAGAAGAAGAAATTAGTGGTTTTTTTAAAATTTGCTCTCAACTTTTAGAGAGAGAAAATCCAATTTTCTAGAGAGAGAGAATCTCCATTTTTGCTCAAATCAAGCTCCCATCAAGCTCAAAATGGAGCAAAAAAATTTATTATTAAATAATAAATCCTTTGCCTCAATAATAAGGGGGACCGTGCATCATCCATGGACTTTCGGAGCCAAGAATGGGAGTCCCGCTATTATCTTCTCCACCGAGCAAATGCATAGGTTACTTGAACCTTTCGAATACACACTCGTAGGGAAATTTTCCCATGGTAGACCTCACGCAAACAAGTTACAAAAGTTCATAACTACATTAAAGCTTAAAGGAAGCGTGAAGTTTGCCAATTACGACGCCAAACATATTTTTCTCCAATGTTGTATGGAGGAGGACCAGTATCGTCTGTGGCAAAGAGGGCTATGGTATATCGAAGGCTTCTCTATGCGTGTTCTGAAGTGGACAAAAAATTTCAGTCCACTCGAGGAAGCCCCCATTGCTCTGTTATGGTTCACTTTTCCGAATCTTTCATTATTTTTATTTAACTCGTAGTCTCTTCATGCTATATCTTCTTGCTTCGGCAAGCCCATGCTTCGGGATGAAGCAACATCCTCCATGACAAGAATAGTTGCTGCTTGAGTATGTGTAGAATGCAACTTACTCACACAGCCGCCTAGCAAAATATGGATATGCAGTGGGGACGATGGACAGAATGAAGGTTTTTGGCAAATTGCCATACATGAAAATCTTCCATCCTACTCCCATGGCTGTAAAAGGCTAGGGCACGATATAGAAGAATGCAGGGTGGGAAAAGAGGAGTGGGATAAGGGGAATAGGCAGGAAGGTAAGGGTATATGGGTAGAAAATTGGGTTAGGAGGGAAGAGAGAACCCGAAAAGCTCAAATCGAAAAGCTAGTTGAAGGGGAAGGTGAAGGGGGAGGAGAGGGTGAGAGAGTGGAAGAGAGTTATAGGATTGAAGAGGAGAGAGGTATAATGATAAGGCAAATAGAAGAAAACAATGAAGGAGGGGAGGGGATAGAATCGGAAGGAGGATGGGAGAAGGTGAAAGCTAGAGGGAGAAGGGGAAAAAGACTTAAAGTTAGAAGAGTTTTAAAGAAAAAGCTGGAGTACTACAACTAGATGGATGAAGATCTCTTGCATTTTCTAGATGAGGATGCAGAGGTCTTTAGCTGCCCTCCACCAAGCGAGAAGAAGAAAGTGGAGAAGGCTCACTAGAAAAGGTAAAAGATGATTTGGATATTTATGAGGAAGATTGGGAAAAGCTCTCAAGAGACCAAGCCATGGAATCCATAAAAAGAATGGCTATGCACCTCGGGCAGCTGGTAAAATACAATGAAATAATGCATATTTTTTCTAACACATCTAAGACTCCAAGAAATATGAAGAAACATTTGAATAAGACTTACAAGCCTAAATGTACAACTAGATCTCAAGCATAGTCAGTAATTAATGGATAGGTGTCTTTATTGGAACATCAGAGGGGTGGTAAATAACCCTTCAATTAATAGGCTGAAACAATTAATAAAAACATAAAATTTCATTAGTAATTATAGCACAACCTATGGTCCAAAAAGACCAACTAATTAAATATAGTCAAAAATTAGGGTTCAAAAATGCGTATGCAAACTTGAATAGTAAACTCTGGATCATGTGGCATGATTATTTGAACATTATAATACTAAAAGATACAGAACAACTAGTTAATTTTAAAACTAATACAAAAAAAGAAAAAATAATATCAGTGGTTTATGCTAAAAATGATAAAAAAGCCAGATTAGATCTATGGAAGGAAATGCAGAGCATTGCAATAAAAAATATTCCATGGATTATAGTAGGAGACTTTAATGTTATAAGAAGTGCTCAAGAAAAGAAAGGTGAAAACACCCTTAACACAGTGGCGATGTCACAATTTAATGATATCATTGCCATCTCCAACTTAATGGAAGTGGATTATATAGGTTCAAATTATACAATCATGTAATAATTGGCATAAAAGAGGAGCAATCTAGGGAAGGCTGGACATGGTCATGTGTAATGCCAAATGGGCAGCTTCGCATGGGGTCACAGGGCTGAGACATTTAAACATGATTTGTTCAGACCATAACCCATTGCTCATAACAATACATAAAGATCATTCAATAAGAGGTGATTTTTAATTTTTCAAAATATGTGGGCTAAGCACTTGGATTTTGATAGAATGGTTAGAGAGTCTTGGAGAGAGCCAGCAATAAGAAAGCCTATGCAGGCTTTGTCTAAAAAGCTACACAAGCTAAAAAGGTGTATTAAAATATGGAATAGAGAGGTTTTTGGAAATATAAACCAACAAATAAAACAAGTGGAAGAAGAAGTGACAAAGCTAGAAATAGAATATGACACTACGAATAAGGAAGAAGCTAGAATGGAACTTAGTAAGGCAAAAGGTAAATTAAGGCTTAAGCTGCACATGGAAGAAATATACTGGAAATAGCATGCAAAAGTCAAATGGCTGAAAGAAGAGGATAAAAACACAAAATTTTTTCATAACATAAGCAAAATAAAAATACACAAAAGCAAAATTAAAGGTATAAAAAACGAAGAAGGAAATTGGGTAGAAGAAGATAATAAAATAAGAGCCCTCTTTGAAGAATTTTTTTAAAAACACCTATGCGAACAGCCTATTCACGAAGGGGACACACTAATGAAAGAAATCCCCATAAACGTTACAAACGACCAAAATCAAATGATGGAAAAGATCCCGGATAGGGATGAGGTCAAAGATGCAGTATTCAGACTGGACAAAGACAGTGCAGCAGGACCAGACGACTGGAATAATTATTTCTTCCAGGTATGTTGGGAGATTATTAAAAATGATCTTGTTCTTGCAATCACAAGTTTCTTTGTAGGGGCGGACATCCCTAAAGCATGGGCAAACTCACTTATTGTATTAATACCAAAAAATAAATCTCCACAGAAATGTGATGACTTTAGACCCATAAGTTTATGTAATGCGATATATAAGATTTTAACAAAAATTTTACCAAACACATTAAGTGATATTTTGCCATCTATAATATCTCAGGAACAAATGGGTTTCGTTAAAAATAGGTTAATGTTGGAAAATATAAGATAGACATCCGAGATGATGAAAGATATAGCAAGTAAAGCGAGAAGAAATAATTTAGTAGTTAAGCTAGTTTATCTAAATCATTCGACAAGGTAGAATGGGATATACTCTGTTATGCCATGAGAAAATTTGACTTTTCTGAATTATGCATTGATATGATATATAGATGTGTGTCTAGTGTTTGGGTTAAAGTTATTATAAATGGGAAAAAAGGAGAAGAATTCAAGCCTAAAAAAATCTTAAGGCAAGGAGATCCATTATCTCCTTTATTATTTGATATATACTTAGAACTATTAATATTAAATTTAAACAAAAGAATGTTTGAAGAAAAAATTATTCCATTCAGGCAACCAAAAAACACCCCAAGAATAGATTGCATAGCATATGCTGATGATCTTATAATTTTTACAAATGCAAGTAGAAGATCATTGGAAAACTTAATGGATCTTTTACATACGTTTGAAATAGAAACAAGGCAGATGGTAAATAAAAAGAAGTGTCAGTTTATGATGGCTAAGAAAGTAATGGAAAAGGTGGTAAATAAAGTAAAGAACATTATAGGATTTATCCAAAATAAAGGAGCACTAATGTACCTAGGTTGTCCTATATACGAGGGAAGACTGAAAGAAGAGTACTTAATAACACTACAGGATAAGATAACTATGAAAATAGCAGGATGGAAAGAAGAATTACTAGGTTTCGGGGGGAGGATTACATTAATCTCTCATGTCCTCCAAAGCACACTGGTACATATTCTCTCAGTCATTCACCCTCCTAAGAAATTTACAAAAATGCTAGAAAAAGAAATGGCTAACTTCTTATGGGGCAAAAAAGATGGAAAATACAAACTACACTGGAAAAAATGGGAAGATATTTGCTACCCAAAAGAGGAAGCTGGATTAGGCTTAATTAAGTTACAAGACTTGGCAGCTGCTTGGGACTGTAAAGGATGGTGGAAGCTAAAAGAAAATAAAAGTCTCTGTGCGAGATATATGAGAGATAAATACTTGGGACATGTAAAAATTAATTTTAAAAAGGCCTCGAATAATTGGAAAGCACTAGAAAACCAGAAAGAAATAGTAGAATCTCATTCAAAAATAGAGAAGAGTGGCTGGAAATGGACGCTCACTCCGCAAGGGAATTTTATGCTTAAAATGGTAAAGAATTTGATTCGAAAGAAAAAACTGATAAACCCACTTTTTAAATGGGTTT